>JAWRVF010000001.1:1200000-1800000 GCA_036785485.1 Physcomitrellopsis africana
AATATCTATGGAGGACACTTGGGTTGGGATTTTGTTGTTGCTTTGTAATGCCACGTCAATTGCATGTGTTGTCAACCTTGCACATCTTTACTTGAATGCCCCACCTCAAATGGATCCTCCTGTAGAATTTTCAAGTTATGTAGAGTGTCCAGTTGTTATGTAGTTGTTAGTGATGAAGTGGATCAGTTGTAGATGAGACCGTTAATGATCATTCTTTTGTGCAGGTGAGGTATCCCGATCGAATAACTTTGATCCGCGGAAATCATGAAAGTCGTCAGATTACTCAGGCAAGTGTCTGGGCCTTGTTCTAGTGTTTTGACTGACTTCTTTTGCATAATACGGTTTTTGGTTTCTATTATTTTTGTAGTGCCTATTTTACTATCAATGTTGGAAATGATGGGGATCGATCATTTGGGTTACATTTTTACGTTATTTTTCAGCAACCTTGTTATTGATTTTTTTAGCATCATTTGTTTCTGTTTCGTGTGGGGTTTAATACCTACAGGTTTATGGATTCTATGATGAGTGCCTGCGGAAGTATGGTTCAGTAAATGTCTGGCGTTACTGCACTGACATATTTGACTATTTGAGGTTTGGAACGTTCCTTCGCGCTTCAGCAGCTAGAGCACCCGCATTTTTATCAATTTATAGTCGAATCTCGGGTGAAATCATTTATAATCCTCGCAATGTGCCTTGAATGCTTGTCTTGCCAAATCTTCATGTATGGTAGACGAACCATTTGTGCCGCGTAGGTTGTTTTCCATACATGTTCACCGTTATCATGTTGTAACCGTACCTGATGTATCCGTATCATTTTCTAACTTTCCGTTTGCTACAGTCTTTCAGCACTCATCGACAATCGAATTTTTAGCGTTCATGGTGGATTATCTCCTTCCATCACCACCATTGATCAGGTTGGTTGTTGCCTACGCTTGCTTGTTCATATGTTGCTTTTAATATTGTAGTTAACTTATTCTTTATTACATCCTTCTTGTTCGACGTTGAGCAGATTTAGAGTCGTTTAGAATGTTGCTCACCTAGACACGCCTGATGTCTGATGTCTCTTGCCTGATGTCTGATGCCTGATGTCTGATGTCAGTTACCATGCCTCTCATTCATATCATATCTTTTCTTGATTCATCGTTTTTCTCTTACTTATAGGTAATCTTTAGTAGTTTTTGAATCCTCGCTAACTACGTCGTTGTTATACTTGTTTTGCTCGTGAGACCGGTTTTTGAGTGGTTGATAATGTGTGGGTGGCAGATTCGAATTATTGATCGCAAGCAAGAGGTGCCTCATGATGGTGCAATGTGCGATCTTTTATGGTCAGATCCCGAGGAGATAGAGGGCTGGGGACTTAGCCCACGGGGCGCAGGTTATTTATTTGGTGGTAATGTAGCCACCACATTTAATCACACAAATAAAATTGAGACCATTTGTCGAGCACATCAATTGGTCATGGAGGGATTCAAGTGGATGTTTAACAACCAGGTTGTCACGGTATGGTCAGCTCCGAACTACTGCTACAGGTAATTAACCAGCACGTAAGGTCAATTAGTTAATATTAATCAGATTTAAGTTCTTTCATGCTTGGTATTTACTGATATCAGAAGTATTATCTTGGAGCAGGTGTGGTAATGTTGCAGCAATCCTGGAGCTAGATGAGCATCTGAACAGAAAATTTACTGTGTTTGAGGCTGCTCCCCCTGTAAGTCTATCAATCTATCTATTTGTTTTTTTTTTTTGTTTTTTTTGTTTTTTTTGTTTTTTTTGTTTTTTTTCATTTGGTCTAGTGCACAAGATATAAGGATTCTTCAAAAGAGCAACTGGGCTCCGTTTTACTGAGGAATCATGTTCAATTCACAGTAAAACGCTAAGCTTTCAAGTTTTCTCGAACGAAATGATGGCAATGTAATAACTTTCATTTTGGTTGTCACGCACATACCTCTTCATTAGTGGACGTTCTTGGGTCCACCGCACAGCTGTACATGCATATATCTATGTACTTGGAACGAAGTTCGAGTTCTCTGAGTGCATGGAAGTTTGTCTCACAAGTTCTTGGCTGCACAGGAAGCCAGGGGGATACCATCAAAGAAGCCTGTACCAGATTACTTTTTGTAAAGCTTCTCAGAGCCCAAGGTTTGTAAGATTGAAACAATGTGAGGATTATTGCATGGCAGTTTTCTCAGTTTTGTAAATGGTTGGTGGGAGATTATGGACGTACTGCTAGGGTTGCAGTTTAGAGTTGTCACCACGTACTTATACTACTCACTTTCTTTAGTACTTTGGTACATCCCGACCTCCTTGCAGGCAGATGTTGATTTCGTTAAATATTAGCTCTACAGTTCGTATCATATTTGTAGTATATAGGGAGAGGATAAGGTGTCCACTTTCAGAACCATATTGCTTCACTCAGCCTCAGAGTCATTGTAAGGTCGTAAACTTGAATTTCACCGTGTACTTCAAGTCCTTGTATTTTGGAGAGCAAACTTCAGGTTCTTTGAGGATTAATGTGTATGTATGGTTGCGACCAGATTATATTCTACATTACTTTTACATGCTGTGCCTGACCTTCACTACCATAATGTTGTGCATTGGATTAAATGTGTTCTTGTATGGCCCTGGCCATGGCCATAGACGTTACTACAACCACAAATATTATTACTCCGGCTACAGACACACGTTTAATTTGGCAAAACAATATAAATGTTAATATGATGGTCCATTTATTTGTGGTGGCTTGTTCCCATGATGTTTCGTGCAATCTCTATTCCATAATTCTAAGAACCTATTGTAAAGCCAAATCATTTCTATTTGATTAATGTTCTATAACCATTTATGTCGGAGCATTCAACTTGGTATTTAACAAGCATCAGCATCTTTTGGTGATTAACAATAAAAAACAATAAGATATCCCACACACATGTCGACAAGAGAATATGTTTCTAAAGAACCTGACACCATCAAAGTCTACTATTCCCGGTTTCCTTGCTTCCTATAGTCATGTCTACAAAAGCAGGTTCCAATACCTAGCTACTTCCAGCTGATGGATACCTATGTGACTCCTACCCTTCAAGAGGAAGCACTTGATAACTAGTTGGCAACACAAAGGTTGTTTGATCTTTGATCAACAATATAGGTTGGTGAAACACTCACATATCTACAACAATTGCAAAAGAAAAGGAGTTTGAAGCCATGGCCCCAACTACTAGTGCTTGTTGGAAAATTGTTTTTCTTGCTAGTGGACATAGCTTTGATACTCAACAATGTCTGATTTGTTTGCAAGCACTACAAATCTTGTCTTTCTTTTTCTTTTGTGGTGGTTTCACATACTCAAATGCAAACAAATTTTGATAAGTGGAGAACTTTGCATGTGTGGAGTTTCTTGCTCATGGTATTTTTTTTATTCTTCCAAGTTTATACTCTAACAACATTTGAGGCATTTGTTGAAATAGATGGTACAAATTTTCAACTACACTTTATTGTTGATGATATGGGCGCTTAAAAAAGCTGTTGTGCACTTGCTCTAATAAAACTCAAAATGCTTCATCATGTTTTTTGATTTACTTAGGAAGAAGTAGAACTTGTTAAATCAAATGCTATTAATCCAAAAAGTTGGCAATTTCCAACATTTTTTTTTTTTTTTTTTTTTTTTTTTTTGCAATAAAATTTTCATTTGTTGCTCTTCTAATTCCAAATAATAGTTGGTAAGAAAGTTTTCATTGAATTGATCAATCTATTTACAACAACCCAACAAGTTTTTTATATTGGTTGTTATATAAATCTTTATTCTACTATGAACTCCCTCTCTATATGATATTACTTGGTATTTGAAATGCTAAATCAAGTTTATCCATGTACAAACAATTTTTTTTTGATGTAGCAGAATTTATATATTTTGAAGGTATTTAATTATATTGGATAACTCCTAGTACTTTTGTTGTAGAAAAGACCAACTCTTATTGAATTCTTTTTCTATGCCCACATACATGATTTTATCAATGAATGAATAATATCTAAGTCAATTATTTTCTTCTCAACATTCTAAGTTGAATTGCAAAGGATAATGCTCAAGACTTATGGCTCTCTAATCTTTGAAAAATTATTGAAATCTTTGCTTAACCTCCCAATAAGATATTCTTTACATTTGGCAAACACATTTTTTTCAATGTGCCAAATACAAAGCAAAATATTGATAATTGGAAATTGATTGTCTAATGTATTCATCAAGGCAAGCTCCCAGTATCGTATTATGATTACCTATAGTATATAAAACTAATCAAAATATATAATATATTCATAAATTTTAGTATGTATTAAGATAGTTAATAAAGTAAATTAAAGGGAGTTGATATAAAAAACTTTATTTTGAGATTTTATTTATTTTGATTATTATATTTAAATTATATAGGATCTAAATGTTTAATATGAAGCCTTGAGAGGAGATTGGGGCCCAAAGATGAAGAACTAAACTATTAAGAGGCTTATTTGGAGGGATAAAAGCAAGATATAGATGAATGAAGGCAAGGGGTGAAGATCTTCATTCCCATTAATTGATGGTCATGCCCAATAGGCTTTGAGCAGGCTATATGCAATAAGAACAAGGATTTCAGCAACTTCAAAAAATCAAAGGCTAGGGTTAAAAAGCTTGTTTTTTGTACTATAATTTTGATATAAAAATCAAGAGATTTGGAATTTTTATAAGGGATAAGTAGGCACTTGAAATTAAGGTGTACAAATCATATCTACTGTCAGTCTTTTGAGAATACAAGGAGTTGTATAAAAGCTTTTGGAAATTAGAAGATGTGGTTGAAGAGGTGATTTTAAGATCTACATCTAGTATGGAAGAATTTTTATATTTGGATTTTTGAAGAAGGAGATATTGAGAGTCGAAGATAGCAGATCAAATTCCAAAATAGTAAATAGACTATTTTGTTGATAGTAATGATTTTTGCTATATTTTGAGCTTTTAGACGAATTTTTATCTAAAAATTTCTAAGAAGGTGAATTATTATATTGAAAAGCTATATATCAAAGTTTAATAGCATTTGAACATTTATTTTGTGAGATATAAAGAATTTAGTATATAGGTGTTTGAAAACAAGGGTTTGAAGCTATTGTTAGGATTTTGGTAATATCTAAAGATCAGCAATGAATCAACATTTGAAATTTGTTGTGGTAGTTGTTAAATATACATCAGTAATTTATAATAAATTTGAGTACTTTTGAATAGCCCAATTTAAAGATATGCATTGTTGAAATTTGAAAAAAAATCTCTTTTAAGGTTAATGCAGGGTTTAGTATATTTTGCTAAATTTTGAGTATTTGAGGCTTGTATACTTGATATAATGGCCCTTTTTAGAGACAGATTTATATATAAATTTGGAATTTTTACCTATCTTAATATTTGATTGAGAAATTAGTGACAATCAGATGCTCAATGCTTTTTTGAGGCAAACTCTTTCTATCCTGACACCAGTCTATAACAAAAACTTTTGGTATATGATTGGTATAGAAAAGGAATTTTAGGAACATAGTAGTAATATTATAAGACTATTCATCCTTGGTTTTCATAAAAACAAAGGCTGCAAAGAAGAATGTATATAATATTATGATTCCAATAATATAAAATAAAATTTTTTTGGCTTTATTGGTTTTGTATATAGAATTTAGAAAGAGCACCATATGATAAGAATGCAAGAATTCTATGGATTTGGAATGGACAAAGAAAAGGTGTAAAACATGTCCATATAAATCTTTTTTCACTTTGATATAAAAAGATATCGAATTAAAATATTCCAACAATATATCTATAGAAGTTTTATTGTTCAATTTTTTGAGGTTTTACTTTTAGTGCAAATTATAAAATTTATTTATTGGTACTTCCACTCCATCAATCATATCTTATATATAAATTTAGATATTTTTGGAATCCACATCAAAATCAAACAATTTGATGATAATTTTTTCATATTTTTCAATTAACCTTAAATGAATAGGATGAGTGGTAGAGTGTGGTGAATTTTTGTGGTTATGGTTTGGCTTTTCCACAAAAAAACTTCAGAAAAACTATGTAAAAAAAAGAAAAATTGATAAAAATTAATCAAAATAGTGATAAAATTATAAAATAAAAAAATATAGTGTTTATTAAGATATTTCGTTCCAATCATTTTAAAAGAGAAATTAGTGAGCATCTTTAAATTTTTAACAAAACCATCAATTAAAAAAAAAAAAAAATTAATTATTTTAATATTGATAAGAACAATGACCACTACTTGTACTACAATTTTATATCAATTACTTGGAATTTTCTATATCTTTCAATCCTAACAAACATTTGGAAATAAAAGATATATAAATTAATAGCATTTGCTTCAAATTTTTTTTTTGAGCAAAAAAAAAAAAAGATCAAAAAGAATATGGCTTATATTTATATTATATAAAATTTGGTCATCAGTCTAATAATTACCACAAGAAGTATTGATATACATATTAAATAAAGAGTGTAGCCATATCATCAAATGCTTTTTAAAAAAACAAGGGCATCCACCTACAATAAGGATTGTACGACTAGATTCTTCTATTCTATAAATCAAAAAAGATCCTATATTATCATCTTATATTTCTTATTGTTTTACCATAGCAATATGTTTAGGTGTCCAAAAATTCAAAACCATTACTTTAATAGATTTAAAAGCCTCTATTTGCTTTATTGACTTAGAATTTTTAAGAATCAATGAAATTCCTATAGTCAAAAAATCCAAGGCCATTCATATAGAGGTCATAAATGTTCAATTCTTATCCTTTAGAGATATTATTCATAAAACCAATCCATTAGAAATATCATCAAAGATTTATAGTAGTTAGATCATATTTAATATCATTAGGTCTCCATCTATCACCATCACTTTAGGACTTTTATTGCTTGAAAGATATAATCTTTATATAGATTCAATATTTTATAAAATAAAATATTCTAAAATATTACAACATGTTATTAAAAAACTTGATAGAAAATACCATACACCTTATAGATCTAAAACCATAAAGTTTCTATTTATTAGAGCTAGAGCTTTTATTAGAGGAACTAAAAAAAAAAAAAATTATTTGTTGTCTATACAACTCTAGCATTTGAAGCAACAAATACTCCAACAACCTTTTCAAAAGAATATTAAGATTTTACATTGTCCATATGATTATACTATTGATCTTCAAAATGAGGCACAACCATCTTTTAGTTCAATTTATAACTTATTGCAAAATGAGCTTATATCATTGAAGGAGTATATTGATAAGAATTTCATAAAGAATTTTATTCAAGAATCCAAATCTCTTGTTGGTGCATCTATATTCTTTATGAAGAAAAAAAATGGATTTTTATAAATACGTGTTGACTACCATAGCTTCAACAAAGTGATAATAAAAATTATTATTATTTGCCATTGATATCTAGGCTTTTTGACTAATTGGATCAAGCTAAGATCTATACTAAAATAGATCTCTATAGAGCTTATAATCTAATATACATAAAAAAAGAAGACAAATAAAAGATCACTTTTTGTACAAGATATAGACACTTCAAATACATTGTCATGCTTTTGGCTTTATAAATATACCATCTATTTTCCAATATTTGATAAATAATATATTTTATGAATTTCTTGATGATTTTGTTATATGATATTTAGATAATATTTAGATTTATTCTAAGATTCTAAAAGAGTTTAAATAAAATATTTTTTTTATTTTATAAAAATTACAAGATACTAGATTATATGCCAAATTAATATATATATATATATATATATATATATCCTAAATAAAATTATTTGGCTATATCATCTTAAATGAAGGCTTAATAATGGATCCAAAGAATATTAAGACCATTAACAACTAGACAACTTTAAAAATGGTACAAAATATCCAATTTTTTTTGAATTTATAAACTTCTATAAGATCTTTATCAATAATTATTTTCAAATAAAAACTTTATTTATACAATTGATATGCAAGAATAAGCTTGAATAAGAATCAAAAGTTAAAAAAGCCTTTCAATATTTGAAGACAACATTCATCATAGTTCTTATTTTAATTCATTTAGACTTTTTTAAAATATATTTTTTATAGAAATTAATGCCTTGGACTTTGCATTGGAAGTGATTTTATTTTAATCTAAAAAAAAAAGAGATTATATTTAATTACATTTTATTCCAAAAAATTCTTAGTTGTAGAGATTAATTATAAGATACATAACAAGGAATTTCTTGTTATTGTAGATTCCTTTGAAAAATGGCTCCATTTGCTTAAAGGCACTTTACATCTAGTGATTGTATACATAGATGACAAAAACCTCAAGTATTTCATATTGACTTGTATTTTAAATTATTGTTAAGCTTGTTAGATCATATCTCTATTTTGTTTTGACTTCAATATCACATATTGATTCCAAAAACAACAAGGATTATCAAATGCTTTATCAAGACAATTATATCTTGTACAAAAAAAAAAAAAAAAAAAAAAAAAAAAAAAAACAACATATTACAAGCAATAGATAATACTCTTGAAATTCAAGAAATTTTGTCTTTAAGTAATTTTTGTATTAATTCCAATGGATTCTTTGTTTTTTGATCAAGTTTGTGCAACCTTAATTATAGACCTTCTTGTTTTTTATATTGAATATTGTTTTAGCAATATCTACAATAATTTCAGTATATTTAAGTTTGAAGATAGTCTCTTCTACTTTGAAGAATGTTTGTATATCCTAAAAGGACCATTGTACCTTTGTGTAGCTCAAATGCATCATGACTTTCCAATTGGGAGACATTTTGGATTCAATAAGACATTAGAATTCATTTCTAAAGATTTTTGGTGGCCTAAAATATAAAAAGCTATAAAAAAAATTTTATCTTCTCATACAACATATGTTCTAGATCAAAGAATCTTCAACATTGTCCATATAGACTTTTTCAACTATTACCAATTTCAAAACAACTATGGTCTTTTATTTCTATAGACTTCAATATAAATCTTCCACTATTGAATTTTTTTGATGCTATATATATAATTGTTGATCAATTTATTAAAATGGCATATTTTGTCTTTTATAAGAAGACTATTATTAGTGAAAAACAATCAAAATTTTTATTGATAATATCTATTGATATCATAAATTACTAGATGATATTATATCAGGCTAAGGATCATAATTTGTATCTAAGTTTTGGAAGTCACTTTTTGAGATTTTTTGAGTAGACATCAAACTTTCTTCAACATTTTACTAATAAATTGAAGGCTTAATGGAACAAGCCAACTAAATCCTATAGCAGTATTTAAGATGTATCATCAATTACTAATAAGATGATTAAATATTTTATTTGTCTCTAGTTAAATTTACCTACAATACAATTCATGCATTTGCTTAATAAATTTCATTTTATTCCAATCATAGCTATCATCTAAAATTGAATATATTATCTATTAATAGATCCAAAAATCTAATAGCAAATGATTTTCTAAGTCGAATTGCTAATATTTAAGCTACCTTGAAATTTCAATTAGAAGAAGTTCAAATATTCTTTAAATAGATATTTGATACAAAGAAGAAAGAATATCTTCCAATTTTAAGTTAACAATAAAATATAGTTGCTTTGATGCAATATAAAGACTACTTGATCATCTGACAAGTTAGACTACTAAAGGTTGGGACCATTTTCTATTAAGAAATAAATAAATTTTGTTGCTTATTAATTAGAATTATCAGCATTTATGAAGATATATCTTATTTTTTACACATTTTTTTGGAATCTCATAGAAAATCAAGTATATTAAAAAGAATACAACCACCACCGCCTTATGTTGAAATAAATAGCTATAAAGAATTTGAGGTGGAAAAAAGACTTGATTTTAGGTTAAATCACGGACAAATGGAATAATTTGTGCATTGACATGGTTATAATATTAATAAGTGTACATAAGAGCCAACTTCAAACTTAATTAATGCACTATAAAAGATACAAAAATTTCATTGATAACATCCTTTTAGACCTAAAGTAGCAATACATATTAAGCAATACTTCTATCTGACATATTCAAATGTGGTATATTTTAGACTTTATAATTTTTAGTAAAAAAAGTAGAAGGAGTTTCAAAAGTTTCAAAGCTTAATCCTCATATACATATAAACTAATAAATCTAGAAGTAGTTCTATTCTACCTTAAAATTGTGATACATCTTTGATTTAGCTTATATAATAAGATATGGATAGTCAAGAAGACAATACCATACAAATTACGCCATCTCAATTGAGCATTTTACTTTGTCAACTTCAAGATGAAGAATTGCATCAGTCAAGAAGATGCCAAAGAATATTCAATAATAGCTCTATGGCAATTAATATCAAAGTAGAACTTGCCCATGAAGGACATCTTGAAGAAATTTTTGAAGGACTTTTTTTGCAACAAAGATGCAAAAGTTTAAGCTTAGTCTATAATAGAAGACATTAGTCACTATCATTGGTTGTAAAGATTGATGAATCTTTTAACTTATGAAAGATATCTTGAATATACGATAAATACCATATGATACATCTTTAACTTTCTTTGCCTTTAATCAGCTTCAATTCTATCCCTCCTCATAGAATTTAGACCTACATGAGAAGGTGATGTCACAATCATACAATAGAAGAAGGTTTTAGAAGATTTTAGAAGATTCTTGATGATTCCAAGAAGGCCCTAATAGGTCCTAGTAGGTTCCAAAAAATGTTTTGGAGGGTCATAGAAGATTTTAAAAGATCTTAGATGGTCATAGAAGGATCTTAAGCTTACTTCACCTGTAAGCATCAAGAAAACTCCTCAAGGAGCTTCCTTATACTTAATATATATAGAAGTCAAGGTTGAGGGGATCCTTAGTCTTGACAATGCAATTCTTGTGGCTTTGCTTGGACCTTTTGGTCTTATTTTTGTACCTTATTGTAGCTCCTTGCTATAAAGTGAATTTCTTCTGTTTTAGTTCTTGAACTTTTAGAGTCTTGTTTTATTTGAGTAGTGTGTCCATAACATCTAATAGAATATTTTTGGTTATAATAATAATATTTGTAATTATAGTAATAATATCTATGGCTATAGATATTACATGGTATTTTGCCAAATTCAATATATGTATCTATAGTCAAAATAATAATATTTGTGGTTGTAATAATAGCGTCTGTGCTGTAGCCTTTTTATATATGACATATTAATAAAATCTATTGTTGATTTATTTTATAACAAAGTATTATAATAATTTATAAAATTATATATTTTTTGTTTAAAAAATATATTAAAAAAAACCACAAATCAAAACCATGAGATATGGAGTTGCATTTCATTTATTTATTTATTTATTTTGTTATAATTATATATATATATATATATATATAATTTTATTTTAATATTTGCAAATAAGTTTGATTTCTTCTTATTTATTTTTATAATTATTTTTAGTGATTAAATACATTTGTATTATTCTTAGTTTCATTATATGGATTTTAAGTTTTTATTTTATTGTATATTAACATACATCAGTATCTTGCTTACACATATTACTCCTACAGCAAAGCAACAGACTCCAATGTTAGTACTAATAATAATGTTAACTATTATTTGGATATCAAAAACTGAAAAAGAATTAAATTTCAATTGATCAGTAGGTTTGCTTAATTTCAACAAAAAAATTACTAAACTCTAATGTTCATCTATCTTGGTACAGACCGTCTTGTTAACATTCCATATTAATAAACTTAGTTTGGAATCAACTATAAACACCAACACAGCTACATCTGAATACAACAACAATTCTATTGTTTTCAGAAGACACTTAAAAACTGGCTAGAATGTCTCCAACCAATGCTAGGTGTTGCCAAATTCCCCCTAATTACGGCAACCACATTGTGGATGAATGCATATGTTACGAACTAACGAACATCCACGAAAATGTTGACGGATGAATGTGGTCCGCGCGTCGGTGGGTCACTAGGGCGGCTCGACGACGAGCATAGGGTTGAATTGCAATGCCAGCGGCGGAGTTCGGGTGAAATCGGAGTGCAGCAGCTGCTCAGCAGGGCTCGTCGTCTTCGTCGTCGGCTTGGAAAAATGTCGAAGAAGAATAAGCTGAGTACGCGTGTGAAGCAGCACGTCTTCGATTTGAAGCGTAAGCCGACGACGCCCTAAGCTTCACTCTCTGTGTCTCTGAATTTGTCATTCTACAAGGGTGACGACGAATTAGGACTTTTGTTTTTGCTGGTTTGTTTGTTTGTTCTGGCTGCCGGCGGAATTTTGTTGTTTGTATTGTCTGGTTCTTCACTTTCGCGAGAGATTTGAAACCTGTGTTTTGGGTTTTACGAGGTTTTGGTTTTTATGTTGAGTTTTAGTAGCGAATTAGGGTTTATGGACCACGGAAATGTTCCCCTGTGGCGGTTATGACAAAGAGGGTTTTGGTCATGTATGCCGTGTGAGACGCTTCTAGAGGTTTGTTGATAGGTGCATTGGTTCAGTAAGTTTTGTGGCGTTGGCGAAGGGTGGAGTCTGCGGGATGAGGGTGTGATGAGGCTCAGCGGATTCTTGAAGTTGGTTTTGATTTTTTGGTGCAGGTGAGAAGGAAGAGCAAGAGAAAAGGGTTAAGAGAGCAGAGAAGCAGAAAAAGAAGGTAGAAGAGAAGAAGAACAACATGAAGGTATGATGGATTGTTTTAGAGTACGAGGAGGGGTTTGTCGATTTTTTACCCTATTAATACGTCTCTGAATTCCACACCTTTTCTAATCCATTGCGTATTATTTTAATTCTGTGCAAAATTAACAAGACCCTTATTGTTGTGGGGTCAGTGCATTCGAGGCTGATGTGTCATTGATTGTTCAGGTCGATTCCGGCCCGGGTAGCACAGTTAGCAAGGTTGGCAAGCAAATTAAAAAGAAATCTCACAAGGTTGGTAAAAAGAGGGATTTTAAGCTCTCTGCGACAACGAAAGCGAAGGCAGCACAAGCAATGGCTATGGAAATTGAGAAGTAATAGACAAATCATGTGCCTCGCGCACGGACGGAAGGAGCATCAGCATTCATGCCGCAGATGAGTCGAACTTGTCCCAAGCTTCTGCAAGTTCCACTGAAAGCTGCATTGGCATTGTAGTGACATCTTCTAGGTTACATGGAAAATGGATTCATGATTAGACTTAGCAAGTGACTCGGGATCCGGGACCCGGGACACTCATGCTCCATCGTTATAGCATCAATGCAGTACAAGTGCGTAACGTAGTGCACATTGCTACGAAGCTCTGGCCTTGTGCGCTTTGCCTCATCTGTTACCTGAAGAAATTGATGGAGATGGATTTTTTCAAGTATCTGTAGTACTGCATGCGAGCTGGGGAAGAAGCTCACTTTTATGCAAAATCCAATATTTTATTATACTCCACTAACGATGGAGGTGTCGGTAAATTACTATTGCTTTTACGCCCCTATTGCTTTCTACTTCTGCAACTAAGAAGATAATCATTTACTGTCCTAGAGTCATATGTTGTCTTAATAATCTTTAAAACTAATTTATTCATTTTCTCTTTGTCATCATACATCATAGAAACCTGTCATAAAATCGGATTCTGCAATCGATTCTGTCAGTTATGCTAGTTACTGCATAGTGTAATCTGACAAGAATTTGATCTCCTCATTAGATCGTGAAGTGCAATGTCCATTTCGCAATCACCAGATTGCTATGTAGGGGTGGCTCATTGGAGAAAGAGTTTGTGTAGACATTAGATTAGCAATGGTCTCTGCTGCTCTCTTCTGGCGTCCTGCAGTATTGTCTGTGTTTCTGTCTCTTCACGAGCAGCGTTGGTGCATCGGGGAATCCTGTCAGAGGTTGAGGTAAATGGGAAGAAGTTAGCCTCTGCTGCAAATGCGACAGTGAGCGTTACTGAGCTGCAGTTTGAGTATCCAGTACACTTCGGCTATGGGCAACGATTGATTGCGGATTTGTCCTATGATGCCATTTTGTGCTGAGTCAATTATGCTGTGCAGGCATGTGGACCGTAAAGGGCAGTTGAATGTAATAAAAGTTCCTGAATGCCAACGCTTCCATTCCATTTGCTCTACAACCCTAAGGTACTCTTATCCTTGTCAGTGGTTGATGTCCCCAGCAATAACTGCCACATTTATCTTAAATGCAATTTCTATTGTATTTTCTTCACTGGGTCATCTTTCGCGACAGATTCACTTTTCTTGAGGTTTTCTTTTTCTTGGTTTTTATTTGTTTTCTCTGGATTTGTATTTTATTTTTCAAATTATTAATGTTGAAATTATAAAAAAAATTAACATAAAATACAATTGGAATATCTTTTTACAGCATACATATTTATGAAACTAAATAAGATTATACCAGAAAGAGGGTCCTGAAAGCAAAAAGAAAATGAAAAAACGAAAAAAGAAGTGGTAACAATGGTGGGAGCAGAATCAACCTGAAATAGCTTCCTCTTATTGAGAGGAGGGTGGTGAGTACTGTTGGTTGGTGGGTGGGTTTGATGTGCTGAGCAAAGAAGTGAGATCCAAAAATTTGGGCAGTGGATGAAGCACTTTCACATTTGTTGAATTAAATGTTATGGTGTATTAGTTGCTAAGTTGTTGTGTACTATTTTGCCTCCATGACAAGGAATTAAATTCCACCTTATGGATTTATTGTGCCTAGCATTTGCTGGGCCATCTAAGTTTTGTTCCTAAGGCATAGCAAAGCTTCGCCATTCTCAACTTCTTTGTTTACAATGTCTACAGTAATTTTTCATGTTATTCTACTATAATTGAATTGGATCTGAGTTTCATTCCAACTTTTTTGTTGTTCCAAGTTTTTTTATTAAATAAAAAGTCATTGTATTGCCTCTAAATTGTCTATAAGTATGTGTCTCTTAATAAAAATCATATTGTTTTGAATTTATCAGATTTAGGAGGGAGTTTTTTTTGTAAAAATTATTTGTTTTCATGAGAACGCAAGGGCCACCTCTTCTAAAGTTAGTGATTAATTTGCATAGTATCTAGTGTTGTTTGGTGTGATTTTCAATTTGGAAATATATTACATATTTAAATGTAAAGAGTTTATTTATAATTTATTAGCCAAGCTTTCATAAGTTATATGTCTTTAATAAGAAAGATAAATAAATATAATGATATTAAAAAAATATTATACTAATGAATCTTTTTATATTTAAATAGGTTTGTGTATAAAGTTTTTTTATGGCATTTCAAAAATCTTTAGTATCTTTTTTTATGCCAAATCATAATTAATTAATTTTTGATAAGTCAAATTTTTAATAATTTCTAAGAAAATCTTTAATTTCTTTTTATGAATTCATCTTTATATCAAAAATATTATCATAGCTCTATATATCCATCTTTTCACTTTCATAAAGTCTTGACTCTCAAAAATCTCTTTAGTTTTTATAAAATGTTCAAATTATAATAAAATCTTTCAATACCTCATTTACCTACAAAAGATTAATTTCTTTCTAAATTTTAGAATTTAATAATTCTTAATCCAGCCATTTAGTTTTTATCAAAATTTTCCATAGTGTAGCTAATATTTTCAAGCTTCACCACAAGAAAATTCAAAGTAGATTTGCTTTTGATCATCTAATATTTCAAAACTCCTAGTATGTATTTAAAACCTTAGTTTATAGACATCTAAGCATTATTTTTTTCATATCTTAAAAATCCAAAATTTTAATGCTATAAAATTTTTGTATATAATTTTGCAATATGAAAATACACTCTTGAAATTTTTAAGCCAAAACCTTGTCAAATTACTTAAGATATAGTTCAAAACACAACCACTAATTATGCAGATTGTTTATTGCCTTTAGATTGCAAGCATTGAATTTAATTCCTAATATTTCTTTCATCTCAACTTAGAATTCATTGAGCCATATATGTTAAATATTCCCAAGAAAATGCTTTCTCCAACCCCAATTGCCAATCTTTTATTGCCAATCTTTTATTGCTTCTTTGGAGTATAACTTGCAATAAAAGAATGACAATAGGTACAAATTCAACACCTTAGCTTTGAAAGTCTATTTTTCTTTCATAAAAATTTCAAATCACTCAATTTTTGTACCAAAATCATAGCCAAAAATCTAAACTTGTTGATTCTAACCTCTAATGTTTGAATCTCATCATAGGAAAAAAAAAAAAAAAAAAAAAAAAAAAAAAACCCTAATTCCTAATAGGACCCTAAATAGCCTCCTTGAAGCCCATTGGACATGACTTTTGACTAATAAGAATAGAGATTTCTATCATCCATCTCCATTCATCTACATAGATAGTTTAACTACTCTTTTAATATTAAAAATTTCTTTCTAATCTTTTTTTTTTAATAAGATTTATATAGTATGTATTCTAAATATCAAATAAAAGAAATAAAATAAGATTTCAAAGATCACCAATGTCTAACAAAAGTGATTCAAAATATATAAAAGTTACTATCATAATAAAATCAACCTCAAAATTTACTATTAAAAAAAGATAAGATTATATAAACTTCAATAATAGTTTTTTTAAATGGATTATTTTTAAAATAATAATCTAATCATACTTTGTAACCAATAAAAATCCATTGATATGGCTTTCATTTGGCTATATAATAAATTATATACTAAATATATATGCACAATATTTTGACATGGTAGTCAAACCACGAGACAACATTGGTTCCATACTTTTTTGATTTAAAGGTATTTTCAAAATCTATAAAGTATTGTTTTGACAATACTTAAGTTATAAAGTTGATATAGAGATGAAGTGTCTTTATTAGCTTATGCTTTCCATACATTGACAATAAAGCTTCTATGATAAATTAGCTAAATAAGCATGGCTTCTTTTTTAGCTTAGAATTTTAATCAAACATCTTTTTATTTGAAACTATGAGTTTCATTAAATTTGTCACTCCATTTTGATGTGGTTAAATTCCAAACTTTATGACTTTTTTGTAAGAGTTTTTAATCAAATTTGTTAAATAAGTCATAATATTAAATTCTTTTCTTTTAAGATATTCTAATGCATCAAAGATACATTTTTCAAGTGTTTCAAAAAAAATCTAATATCTTCATGAAATTTACTTATAAATTTTATTTTAATAACCACTCTTATTATTTTTATATAATCTTGTGATTTTGTCATGTTTGATGCAAATGTGCATAAAATGATCGATTCATATATTGATGATAATGCAAAATCAAGAGTAAGGAGTCTTGTTTGTTTATCCATTGTGTAAAATTTAATTTTTAAAGGTTTTGGCATAATGAATCAAGTATTAAATCTCACATGAAGGTTGAGAATATTTAGTTGAAAAATAAAGTTTGGTAATAATTCTTCAAGAATGCTATGAAAATAGATCCAACCATTTAATTTTTGAGATTTTAGTCCATTGCCATGAATATTTTTTTAAGATCTTGGATATTAATTTATTAAATATTACAAAAGAAAATCCTCATTATAATTTAAATCAAATTTGAGGCTAACTTCTTGAAATGACATAAAATAATTTGTTGTATGATTGCATACATTGTTGATCCTTGTCACACCTTTTTTGTAAATTCTACCTATTCTATTGAAATAATGTGTATATCAATGAGAGGAAATTCTTTATTCTATTACAAAGAACTATTTCACATTTTAAGAAATAATTTTAGGTCATTAAATTGAAGGTGAGCTATTATTTTGGACCAAACTCTTTTTATTTGCAATTAAGATTTTAAGCCTTTAGTCTATTTATAATTGGATGATAAAGTCCAAGTATAATCATGGTTCTATTTATAAAGTGCTTTAGAAGAGGTTAACATCAATATATATTTCAATAAAATTTAGAGATTTGAGTTGCATGGGTGGAATATACAAATTATCCATTTGGCTAAAAGAATTATTAGAGCTTTGTAAGGATCTACAAGTCTTAGACCCTTCTCTTTTAGGAATTTACAAAGTATTTTTTAAACCACCTTTGCATACATGAGATCTACTTAGGATTTTAAATTTTTAAATTTTTTTTGAGATTCATTCTAAATTGATGTAAGATAATAGATAGAAGAAAAAATAATGCTATTGACTATGGTGGCCCTTCTAGCCACATTTATTTTTTGTCTCACACTATCAAAGACACAAACTGAAATAGATGCATAAGTTAGTAAAAACAATGTCAAAGGAAAATAACAAGATAGAAATAAAGAAATATGTATATTTAAAAAGAAACTGGAATAGCTATTGCCAAAGACTAGAAAATATAAGAGACTCTTGAACTAGACTAGAAGCAAGAAAGGAATTGACAAGGATGAAGAAGGCTTCACTCTTGTTTCTATATATAGTATCTATCTAAGAACTACGTGGCAACGTTCTATAGGACCTCTAACATGTGTCCAATTTGCAAGACAAATGTCAAGCTTGCAAGATAAGTTTCCTATATGTGCGCCACTTACTTAGCTTCTTCTACAAGCTACCAATATGTGCGATATGTGGCTAGCTTGTTGGCCAAGTTTCTAATCTATCAATTACCTATAGACATGTATAAAGGTGATTCCACATCTATGAAGTTTCTAAGAAGCTTCTCCATAAAATATTATCAAATTAATCTACTTTTATCTACTTCTACCTATCCATATTAATTAGATAATTATTAGAATAAATCTTGTCCATGACATACATTACTAATCCAATTTTTTCTTTATCTTTTCTATTAAAAATTTGTCCACATCTTCGATGATTATAGAAAGCTCAAAGGATATATCTAACATTTTTGATAAGTAATTTTTACTTACTTATGACCATCCAAAATTGTTATTCTATGTAGATTTGGAAAATTCTTGATGTTGCTAATTTGCAAAAGATTTTGACCAATTGATATTTAGACTTGAAAAAATTAAATTGATAAAGAATATTAATTATTTATAACATAAAAGCTTCATCTCTTTTCAAAATAAATATAGAATCATCCACATATTGATTCAAGGTTTATTAAAAGTCACCATCTAACAAAAAAAAATATCATAAATTATTCCTTCAAAAATCTCTTTTCAAAGAGTTATGTTAAGAATTTCATTAATAATAAGAAAAAAGTATTGGACTAAGAGGTAGCCTTCTCATACACTTCTAGAGAGTGTAAATTGATTGATTAAGTTTCCATTGATGCACATTGTTGATTTAACATCCTCAAATAGTATATGAATCATATATATATATATATATATATATATATATATAAAAATTCTTGTTAAATACCAAGTTCTTTTGAAACTAATAATATGAATGACTATAAAATCTTATCAAAGGCTTTTTAAAAATCTAATTTAAAAAATAAGAAGGATTTTTTTGATTACTTAGCTTAATAGATTGTTTCTTATGTAACTAGAATATTGTCCAAAAAATTATTGAGTGGAAAAAAGTTGTTTGATTGGAATTGATAATTTCCATGAGTATTGCTTGAAGTTGTTTTTAGAACAATTTTGTAAGAGGTATTTAAGAGGATAATTGATCTCTAATTATTATCACTGTTCTTAAGCAATAAAATTATAATTTTTGCTTTAATATAAGTTCATTTTAAAGCAAGGTTTATTATATTAGCATAGTTCTTGCTTGTAATGTCTCAATAGTATTTAAAAAATTCAACACTTATATTATGCAGCCTTAGAGCTTTTTTCAAAGCCATGCACTTCATTTTTACCTTAAGTTTAGTTTTTATAATGGATTGAATGAAAGTAGAATTTACAAGAGAAGAAATTTTGAATAGAATGTTTCTTAAGATGGTGTTTATAGCTTTTCTTCTATCTTAAGTAGTTGAAAGGATAGAATATAAATTAGTATAAAATCTAAGATATATTTTTTTAATTTGACTTTGTCTTAAATCCATAGCCATCAATGATCTCAATAAATTCTAAATCTATAGCTATCAATGATCTCAATAAGTTCTAAATCCATAGCCATCAATGATCTCAATAATTTTAGATCACAAGTGTCTTACTTTTACTACTTTAAAAAATCCCTTGGTACATTTATTATCCAACTTTTTTTAACATGTACAAGCTTTTATCTTAATATTTTCTTGCTTCTAATTCTTAAATTTCTTTAATTTTTTTTGAAATTATTTTAATAAGTGTTAGGCTAATGAGTCTTAAAGATTGTGTTGTAGCATGATTTGGACTTGTAATATTTTTTTTTTACTTTGACCTCTTGTCTTACTTATAAGTAAGTTTGGTCTTTACAAAATCTTTTAAAGATCCACCATATTTTGCTAAATCCCATATATTTTTTTATTTATTTTTAAATAATTAGACTTTTGAAATAAAAAAAATTCAATGTATAACAAGATTTTTAAATATAAGGTTGAAAGAGATAGAAAGAGAGTTTAATTAACAAGTAGTCTGATAAAGCTATATCATCTTGTATTATATATAAGAATAAATTATTATAAAAGAAATAATAGTTATTGATGTAAAACATATCTAAACAAGCCAAGATGTGAATGCCTTCTTTTTTATTGTTCTAAGAATAATTCAAGTGACTACCATAAACTTCTAATATATAAAAAATCGGCTCTAGACTATAATTATTAGTCTAAATTTTAAAATCTAGATCTACACAACTCATATTCTTTTAACAAAAGAATGTTGCAATTGAATTGAATACTTTAAATATTATTCCTTAATTTTAAAATCTTTGGGAGATCATTTAAGCTTCAGATGTTATAAGTAATAATATTTAGCTTCATACAAAATTCAAAGTGTGAGGATCAATTTGTATATCATTATTTAGTAATTGTCTTTGAAGGGATCTAGTATATTTCCAATCCTTTGATGTGACATTATTTGCTCTACCTCTTCTCATCTTGGAAAAACCAAAAAAAAAAAAAAAAAAAAAAAAAAAAAAAATTCTTAAGTCTCCAACATGTTTATTATCTAAAGAAAGTTTAGAGATCAAAAGATGAGTTGAGGGAGGACTTGCCTATTTATGAAGAGTGAGTCTTAGTCTAGAGGTCTTCTTATAAATATAAGAGGATGAGCCTTTTTCTTCTCTTTTTTAATAATATGGAAGAGTTCCAACCAAATTGTCATTATTATTTTCTAGCCTTTTTGTTGTGCAAATATTTGCAACCACATTATCTGATATCACGTCTAAATGAGAAATAATACTTGGGATATGGAGCCACTTTCAACCTTTGGAGAGTCTAGCATTTCCAATAAATATGTTAGATGCTAAACAATTTCTAATAGGCTGTGTAGAGGGAGTTGAGGGGGAGTGGCCTCCCTCTTGGCTACTCTTCTAGATTCACTGTCTCTCTTGGACTAATAATTGATACGTCCATGGGAGACGCTGAGTCCGTTCCGGTAAGATCTATTGGGATGATGTCCGTAGGCATCTGATGTTCATGCCGTTCATAGCCAGTTGGGTCCATGCCCCTGGGTACTTGGGGGATATGGTCGGGTATATACATTGTGTTGATACTCGTTGGAGGGTGGGGTGCGACCGCGCCACTACCCTCCAGCTGGACCTTTGATGGTGGCTGGGCGGCTAAGGCGGGTCTCGTCCAGCCCTGCAGCGCTTCTGCCGCGGGGTCTAAGAATCCCAACAATCCAAGCTCTACTGTGGCCGAGTATCTCGTCAATCTAGACCCCGTGGGCCCGACTGCCATCATACCCTCACGTACTCGGGTATGCTCGCCTTGATCCATGGAGGGCATCTGGCCCGGGTATGAGCAGTCCAACCTATGTTTATGACAGATATCCTTGTACATTCTTATGTGTTACAATGTCTAAGAAATATGTTATAGAGTTTATAGAGTTTAGAGTAATAGAGTTTCTCAAAACAACACATAGTAGAGAATACACCTGCAAGGCGTACACTATTAAACTTGTAAACGATGATAGCATATACATACATATTCCTAATACGATTGTACTAAACCAGACTGAGAGACTAGTAGATGTTGATTGTCTTATCAGACAAGTTGAGACTATAGGGTTTAAGCTGGAGTCAAGACATAGGCTTGACACAAACGAATTTATGTCATGGGATGAACCACCTCAGACCAGTGTGTATCCAACCTGCTCGAGTAACTGGGATTGAAAACTATTCTTGGAGGTTCTGCTTGGACTACCGGCTTGGACTACCGGCTTGGAGGTACTCTTGATGGGATCTATGGCTTCCCACCTCTTTGACCGTTGCCATTTCAAAGACTATGAAGGAGGGGGGGTGGTGATACCGAGTGGTAACTTTGCTGACTTCACAACTCAACATTAGAATGCTCCATGCAAAAGCTGTTCATATCTAAGGTGTCTTTGAGAGTGCCTCTTTCTGCCGTGTGCCGTGTATCAAGACTTTGATCTTGATCTAGAGGCTGTTGCGTGTCTCTTGGCTTTTTGCAACCCAAGGACCACAATGTGATCTTGTCATGTGTATTAGTTGATGGACTTTCTACTCTCGAAATCATTTGTATCTCATTTCATAATTTTGCTTTGGATTCCGGTTCCGCTGAGAAGAACTCACAATTGCTATTGGTAAGCTCTGCCAATTTCTTGGTTGTGCCACCCGAGGCCTTTCCGGCTTGAGTCTCGTTGTGTGTGCGAATTTCACTATGCGCACGCTTGCTGCCTATAATTCCTGGAGAGTCGTGGTTCATACTGACCGGTGTCAAATTCTTTGAGGTATCTGAAATTGCACTATTCTTGTTGTGTTCTACGTTGTTTGATCTCCCTGTGGTGTCAAGGTTTCGGGTGTTCTCCTGTTCGATTGCGGGTTCTACGTCAACTTCAACAACGATGTGGATAGTACATACTTTGTTGGATCCATTCAGAAGCCTGACCATTGGGATTGGCAATAATTGATTGAATTAAATTCTTCAAGTAATCTATGAACACAAATTTTAGCTTATTAGTTACCGGATTTTATATCTTTAACTCGAATTCCCACCCTGTTCCAAATTCCATAGAGATACAAAATCTTGGCTCAGAACTTTTCTCGTTATCAAGTCCAGCGCTGAGAACTTCTCCAAGTCTTGCCGCAATCTGATGAGCTACTGTGAAGAATTCATCCGGAAGTCCCTTGAGTGCTATCCATGTCAGTATTTTAAAAGAACTTAAGGATGGCCGTCGACAAAACACACAATAACAGTATCTTGACGTAATTGCTCAACTGCTTGTCTCATAAGATCTTGGTTCACAAGTACTTCTTTCAGTTGTATGCAAATCAATAAACCTACGTAGCTTTTGGAGAAACCAGGGGTAGCAACTCACCTGCCATATGCCGAGTAGGATGAGGTCGCCCTTTTTCACTCTGAAGGTCGTATGAGGCCAGCACCTCTTGCTCCTCCATCAAGTCCATCGGCAGGTTTCCACAATTACTCGTTCCGGCAGATCTTCCGTGGTCCTCCCGTGAAACCCCCCTGACGCACTCTGCATAGGACGCCATGTCTTGCGGAGCCGTCCTCAGTACACCAAAACCCTTAATAATAATAATAATAATAATAAGAAATAAATAAATAAATGACTTCCCCTAACTGGCGCCCTACGTACTAATCTTCTCTAGTGCGAATCGATAGTGACTCAATGGGGACTATGACTGTGTGGCGCGGCTGAGGCCGCGCCGGCCGTGAGCAAACTCGAAGAAGCTCAGAACCCTAGATTCCGAGCACCGCCGCACCGTCCGCCATCGCCTCCTCTATGCTGAAACCCATTTCGAGACTTTCCATAAAATATCAATAAAAGCATCAAAAAGATATGGAATATCCATGCCTGCCGTGTGTGTGCAGTGAAATTTTGATCTAACTTTATTGGCGGAGTCTATATTTGCGGTGAGGTTAGAGGTCACAGACCATGTTACAGATTCTCAAGGAATTTTCAACCTGCAATTAGATTAGACCCGTTATTTAAGTAGTTCAATGTTCTGATGGAGCTTCTTGGAGCACTTTCGATGCTTTCCGCTTGTTCTTTCAACAGTTCAAGACACAACCCTCTTGATCTCCGTCGTTAGCAAGTGACGCCGACAGCAGTGGGGTAATCTCGACCATGGAGCCAACATCAGGGGTACCGTGAGGAATCTGCAGCATTGCGTGAGCGAGACCTTGCCTATTATGTTGCTTAAAGAACCATGTTTGAAAATAGCTCAAGTTTGACGGCTTACCAGTCTTCATCGTACACACAAAGCAAGACCTTCTCATGATGCAGATGTGGAAAGCATAACTGAGACGTGTCCTGTGGCAAATCGATATCCGCATCGAAAATTTAGGTCACAAGATATTTGTCCGTCGCCATGTCCATGAGTAAAATGCTATAGCGTGAAGTTCACGATGAAGTCAACAAGGTCAATCTAGAGTATGCTGTAGGGTGTGTTCGACCAATTATCTCATTTGGGCTCAACAAGTCTAGAGTTGGAGTGATTGGGTTTCATTCTATATTTTACTCCGCTCTTGATCAGTACGTCGAAAGCAAGACTTTTCATTGGCGTTTGATGAATGGGTGAGCTGGTTTCGTGTTGGGCATTCATAGCTACGTATTGGCTAGCATTTCTAGCTTCCAAACCATTTCAGCTTGTATACACTAAGCGTTTCTTGCCTCATCTCCCCGGAATAGTATTCAATGCAGAACTTGCCGTGTTGGGTTTTGCGTATTGAGACAACCAGTTCATGGTCGACTTCACCCTGAGCGAATAACACTGTCTATTAAAATCGATGTAGACAGGACTGCTCCCAGTAGTCAACTCAGTCACAGACACTGCACTTCACTTCAGTTGATTCGTATGGGACGGAGCTCCGTCACCTATTTCTGTTGTAGAACTTGTGGAGGTTTATGCCGCTAGTGTTAGCTGGTTGTGATGAAGCATGCCCACCGCATGAAAAAAGATTCACAAAGGCTCATGCATACAATGCCCACATCAATGGAGAGTTTGTACTGACTTGACACAAAACATATCCTTTTTTCATTGTAATTGAACAGTTCACACAGGTTAGAACACACATGAAAAAATATAAGTTGTAATAGTAAGTGATTACTTATGCCATCACAACAGGTCTGAATTGCAAACCAACCCTCGTAATTATCTAAAACGTAGCTAATGGTCTGTGATCTACGTGAAAGGCCTACAATACATTCACAACCGATTTTGCTGCTCATTCTTACAACTCTACATTCCATCGGTTACTTACTACGATTTTCAAAAGATCTAGTCCCTGCCTTGCTTTACTCAAGTCTGATATATCTCCCATGCGAGGCAGCGCCGTACCTAGGATATGACTGAGAGCCTCCACTTCTTTCCACAAGGAACTTTGAGGTGGGACTTTCTTGCCGATAATCATTTGAATGGTATTAATCTCCTCCCGAAGACGGTGCACAACCTCTGCAGTGGATGTTACAGTAGGAGAGTTAACTGGTGATGAAGCCAATGAGCGAGTATTGTTGTCCCTCCACCAATTCTCAGGTGGGCCTTCAAGTTTGTCGGCATCGGGCTGCACACTCTCCATAAACGAAGCTGAAAAGGATCGGGAATGGCGTCTCGTCGCCGGTGTCAGACCAAGTACTTCACTTTCAAATCGTTCCGTGTAGTTGCTGCTCTTCCATTTTCCAAACTTGTATCGGCGTGAAGACGGAGTCGAGTCTACTGACGACGTTTGTGTCCGCACAGCCTCAGAGGGAGCTGAAAGTCGTTTGCTGTAATGACTATACAATGGAGGAGAACTGGAGTTAAAAATTTTATCTCCAATATTGAGCTTTCTGAGAGGCGGCGATGGAGTTGAAAATTCAAACAATGGATTGCACATAGAGCGAGCTTCGACAGGCTGGGTCTCCATGCGTGGCACAAAGGGAGTCAATCTTCCAGGAGTTGACTCTTCTTCCCATTTTTTTCTTCGAGTCTGCCAATCCTCTGTCAACTGGTCAGAAGTTGGGAAAATTTTTAGATACGTGGATGAAGATGGATCCGACACAAGAAAAGGTTCCGAATCAATCTCTTCCTCGACCTGTTCTGTGCTTGAAACAGTATCCACGCTAGAGTTCTCGTAAGCAGTTCCACGAGTTGACAGAAGCTCCCAACCATGTTCAGGAGATTCTGACGGCCATGTGTAATCCGAAGTAATAAAACTGCTAACAGACTGTTCCTTACTAAAAGGTGTACATCCACTAGGATTTTCCCTTGGGAGACCATGTCCTAGATTCGGCCCTTTATCATTTACAGATACACCGCTGAAACTAAGCCGCCTCGGGTGCGAACATGGTGATGAAGTTATTTTAATGTATGAACCCATTCTTCCACTTTCGTCAGCAGCCACATTCTTTTCGTATTGTGCTGCATTCGATGGTTGTAAAGATGAGAAGACCTCTGCTTCTTCGGTGCATTCCAGCAAATGGACAATGTCCTGCTCATTCATCTTGTCGGAGTCCCCGCTAACTGACTTCAGGCTACCCTCATCTTCTGAAGCTTCAAAACCCCGATTCCCCATACATGCTACCCTCGTAATTGAAGATGACAAAACTGTGTCCTCAACTTCTTCTCTCCAGTGTCTAGCACGAGTCCTGTGAGAGAATGATTCTGAATCTGCACGGCCTATACCTTCAAGACTCATGAGTAACGATGAATATGATGAGGGAGTGGAAGTTGACTTCACGGTTGTTTCAATGAATTTCTCTGGTAAATGAGGAGAGATTTTTGGGGTCGATTCCTGTATGGAAGATTCACTTTTCTCCTCAAAAGGCTTCGAATCGAGTGCTTCTGCACAGAGTTTTGCCTTTAAACGCAAGGTTTGTGGCACGTTGGACACAGCTCTTAGGGTGACTTCTGCACCTAGTGGATGCATGTTCGAGCACGAGGTTAATTCGGTACTCACCGCAGGATTATCAGTTGACTTCCTATTCGCTACTCGACTATCATTCATATCCAAGTCATGCCCAAGGAAACGTCCTGATACCTCTGAAGGCTCACCATCGGAAGCAATAATCACAGTGTGTTCAATAAACACACACTTATCAGTTGCATATTCTCCACAAGCATTCGACGTAGAACTGCCATTTGAAGTACCTAAATCAGATGAACCACCCATCTCTGTTGCATGCCTTTCCTCAAGAGTGCAAACAGTTCCGCAGAGTGAGTTGCAAGAGGACTCCTCTCTAAGTAACCTGCTGAAAGGAATATCCATCGTTGAATTCTCCGCATCTGTTGTAATGACCTCTCTTGAACGACTAGTCACGTTAACAGCTGCTTCACTGGTACTGTAACACATCTTTTGTTCACCTAATGAATGCGACTTTCTAAGAGGACGAATAGCAGGTCCGCAGCTCTGAACAGCATAGGGCCTCTCTAAGCTAGATAGCGCAGAACTTGAATGTGAGTGGCTCCGGTTAGCATAAAACGTGTCTACCCCTTTTCCTGGTGAAACCGTGCTCCTGGCCGGTGTCCTTTGGTAACATGATCTTGAGTGCTCATTACCCGTTACATCGGCAACTTCGCGTACGAGAGATTCTCCCACAAAACTATCCTCGACTACACTAAATGACCAAGCTCCTTCGTTCTGCAGCTGGTGCTGACTCTTCAAATTGACTGATTGAAGAACACACAAGGGTCCTGGGTCTTGTAACACTGCATTCGGATAAGACGGCGGAGATTTGCAAAATGCCGCTTCGGACTCACCGGTTATGTGATAGTCCTCAGACAAAACGTTCAATTTTAACGCATTTTGGAACGCACGATTCTTCATAGACGAAGAATCGGGGCTACGACTTTCTTGAGAAGTTTTGAAAGGACCAAGCCATTTCGTGATCCATAAGGGAAGAGAAAAGCTCCCAAAGAATAGGTAATATGTTGCAGCTCCACAAAGGAGAGGAACCGATGAAAGATATGCCACGAAGGTTAGGAACAAAGCCAAGGGAAATAGAATTGGCAAACACGCCAACACAAACACGAACAATGCCCCTCGTTTCCAGGATTGCCACATGAAGTTCACAACCTCCTTTGTATCCGTAAGAATCCACCTCTCTCTTCCATACCGTTGAGCCCACCAATTATCGAGCTCCCAGCGCAGATGCTCCATAACTCGTTTCATTGGCATTCACCGCTTCGGGTTTCGTAGAAGATATTGACAGAGGCAGCGGCTCTCGCCATGTTAAAGAGGGAGTGCTAGCAAATCGCATGCAACTAATAACCAACCGCTGCCAAGCCTTCCACACATCCTGTTGAAGATCAAAGGTCACTGAAAATTCCCTCATATGCCCAGTTCAGATGGTCAACCGTCATACGCAGTGTCTTGATCGTTCTGTTGCAGCTTCAGAGTGATATTTCAAGTACCTACACTTGCAGCTACTCATTCAAGAAGGCCCCATAACCTCGTGAATCCCGCAAACACGCAGAGCTCCAACAGGTGACGGTAGAGTTGCGAGAGAGGTGGCGTCTCCTCTCATCACCACCACCACATCAATCCCACGCCAAATTCACATTACACACAGCCACCTCAAGCCTAATCGCTTACCAAAATGACGCCCAAATGCCGCCCCCGTTACCCCATCCCCATATCCCGCCAATCTGCACTCATTCACGCGCCCAAAATCACTCTCCCTCCGTACTCAAATCCCTGCAACGCTCACCGAAACACAGCGAAACAGCCACCCCAGGGAACAACGCTTCAACGAACGAGGCCCTCTTTCCTCCCTTTCTCCCTCCCTCAGCCCAAGCCTCCGCTTCCTGCCTGCCTCATGCCATGCCTACCACGACGATTCTGCAAGAATTGCACTAACCGAAATTCAGCATTCCTGCCATTTAAACCCTGTCTACGCACGCAATGCCCGCAAATACCCGTTTCTCCAGCCTTCCTTCTTCCTCCCGGTCCGGAGTCGGGCGGCCGCTCTCCGCATTGGCTGCACATCCGTGGCTGCCGGCTGCAGCAACGCTGCGAGGCGGGCCCCATGCAGGGAGTTGGCTCCCCAGCCCCATCCCAGCGCGGCACCCATGCACTCGCACACACAGCTTTCACAATCCAGGATCAGCTCGCGCGCTTTCTCGATGGATCCATCGATCGATGGACACATTTTCTTTTTCGAATTCGAAGTTTGAACGGCGTTCGGTCGGTGCAATGATTGTCCTCACCCGCAGAAGAAAAGCGGCAGCGATCCTGTCACTTTGCCAAATCGCCGAAGAGCGGTTGCAGGTTCGGGATAACGCAGCCGGTTTCAAATTTTGAATGGCGTTGGTGAGGACGTCGAGAACGAGCCTTCGCTGCCTCGGTCTTGGCTCCCTGCTTTAGAACTGCCACGACTTATTTTTCAAATTCGCTTGGTTAAGTCCCGCCTTGCGAAGTTGATGCTCTGGTGCTTATCTTTTTCTATTCTTTTTCTTTTATTCCTTTGCGACAGTCGTGGTTTGTACTATGTAATAGAAGACGAAATCATTTGCATGGATTATTGATTGTGCCTTTAGCATATTTTGAAGGTTTTTTTATTGTGCTAATTTTGTTATCATAATTATTAAATGATTACATTAGAATGTAACGTCACTAAATATAAAAATCGTTTTAGTAACTTGTTTACAAGATATAGCTCTAAAACTGAAAAGCAGATATGGTAGTAAAATTATGAAAATTAAGGAGAAATAAAAATAAAAAGCACATACAATAGAAAAATGGTGGTACAATGCCAGTCAAGATTTTTTTATTCTTTAATTTTTTATATATTATTAATTAACCAAAACATGACAATTCAAATTAATAGACCTCAAGAGAAGTCTATTCTTAATTAATAGCAAAAAATACCAAATTGAAGTGGTGGTATAATGTTGTAATTTTTTTACATTAAATTAAACAGATGTAGATTTTGGTGAGAAATGATTGCATAGGATGATTGCAATGACAATTAAGTTTGGCAATTGAAGAGAATAATAATTATTAATAAAATATAATTTATAATACTTATCTTGTAAAATTTTGCAAAATACAATTTTGAAAGATATGATAAGTTAAACATTAAATTGCTCAAATGCTAAAAAAATTTAATATTTATTTTAAAAAATTATTAAAATTAATAGAATCTATAATACTTATATAAAAATATATACATATACATATAATTTAAATTTAGATAGAAAAAAATCACAATTTTCTTTAAATATTGCCATAGTAGCATAATCACTTCTATTTTGTAATAAAATAAGACTATGCATCAACAAAAATTTATCTAATATTCTATATTGATAATGTAGGCTAATAAAATATGGTGCAATATTACTTATTTGGTGCAAAGAATTGAGATTTTAGATAAATTCTTATTATATATTAAAGAATCATTATGTATATGGAGTGGAATATTATCTGTTTATTAAAAATCATATATAAAATTTATTAACTAAAAGAAATTACTAATAGTTATTGTTCTAATTTGTGTAATTATTTGAAATAATTTTTTGGTACGTTACAACAAAGATTTTATTAGTTGTTTTGCTTTGGCAAATTCTTTGTGAATAATGTGGTTTAAAAATTATATGATGTATTATATTAATAGTCAATTAAAATTTACATAATTAAATCAACAAATTACTTGATCTAGCCACTAACCAAGTGCAACAAAAAACCAATCTTAGTAAAGATTTATTCATACAAACAAATATATAATATTTAGATGGTATTATTATAAAAAGCCTTAGATTCAACTTTTTTTAATTACAAAATTTATATTTACAAGTATAAAGTAATAACTAGTAGACTATATTTATTTTTAAAAAATTAAAAAGATTGAGAGTTTAGTTAGTAAAATATTTTACAAATAATATCATAAGTAACTCAAAAATTATTATTTTTAAAATATACTTTTTTGTTAATATTAGTTACAATTTCTATAATAACAATAAGTATCTTTGTGCATAATTGGCTAATAAAATTATACATTCTAAAAAGTATCATCTCAAAGTTTAAAGAAAGAGATTTAAAAAATATATATATGTTTATATTTTTTGAAAGTTATGTGATATTAAAATATTTATAAATGAATGTAGTTTGCAATTCAAAATATCTAATATAACTAAATTAAGAAATAAATTAATATACCAAATATGGTATGATTATTAATTGAAGTTTTTCTAATTGGCATCTGAGATGATACATTGACAATGTTGTATTCTCATAAAGTTTAATAGATCCTTCAAAATTTACAATTCAAAAAAGGATTCAAATTAAAAAATCTATCTTTCTATTAGACCTAATACTTAGGTTTTTTTTTACCAAATATATTACAATCATTTATTTAATATTGAAGATAAATTAGGTATTGTACAAGTATTGCCAAATAAAAATTTAGATTCTATCTCTTATGACAATGATTTTTTATTTTCTGTATAAAAATAATCAAATTTAAACTTTAAATATGTATATTGCATTGACAGTTTTTACAGTCAAAATTTGTAATCATTTGTACTTGTATCAATACATCATTGATTCATTCTTATAGTTTCATGATGTAAAGATGTATTCTTAATTATTTCAAATTATCAATTTATAATCTATTTATCATTCTTAATTTTTTCTTTCTTTTACATGACAAACTTTTATATACAAATTATAAGAAAACAATTGTGCTAAAATTTCAAAAATACATTATTTACTGTATCAAAATACTTATTATATATTTTAACATGGTTAAACAATGAAATATTTGTCATTTTAAAAATAAATTACATTATCTACAAAAATATAAATACTTCTTAATTTTTTTATTTATGAAATTCCAAATTATCACTTATTGTCAAGTTATTTTCATTAATGTCATTGAAATAATGATGCATTAATACAATCATGAAACATTTAGTTGATATGGTTGGATGATTTAAATTGAATATTTTTTATTACAATTTTTAGTATGTATTTAAATAGTCATATATGTGCATATATATATATATATATATATATATAGATAGAAATAACTTATTCCATCCTCTGCATCCAATAGTTTTGAAAACATTATGTAGCCCCAATTGCCCGAGTTGTTCCATCAAATCATTGGCTAAAATTAATTTTTTTATACATGATTAACTCACCATTAAAAAAAGAAATTATAAATGTTTTCTACCATAATTTTTTCCAAAGTACAACTTAAAATTTAAAATTATGACTGTAAAATTTTAAAGGTTCAAATCTATTTTTAAATTCGTGCAAAGTAAATAAAAATAAAAGTTTAATTTACAATAATGGTGCATACAAGATTGTACATTTGTAAATTTTTCAATTTGGTGTCAAGGATAGGCAGTTGTGCACTATGAGAAACACATAACTAAATCAATCCATAATAATATTTCTAAAGGATGTTCAAAATATTATTATGGGTTCTTCTTCCTAATGCGATTAGAATGTACAATTATGCTTTTAATAGAAATATGAGATCAGTGACAAAACACTTAAAAACATGTTCCCCGAAATTATTCATGAACAGATTTTGGTGATGATTCTACTACTTGAGATTTTTGGTGACGAAAGTTTTTGCTAAATAACCTCTTTATTGACAAAAATAAAATAAAATAATTAATCCAATCTTTAAAAGATTGAAATAATTTGGAGCTCAAAACATGCTCCAGATTTGCATTAATACAGAATATATTTCACTTCGAATTTCATTAATGTGCAATTGTGTCTCCCTCAAAGTCTTGACACTCTTTACAAAGGTTTTTGGCCTCATTTTTATACTGTGATAATGTCATAAAAGATACAAAATGAGTATTTACTATTACACATTGAATGTTGTAGTCTTAAATTTTAGCATTTCATCATCTGAATGACGTCAATTTAAATCAACAATATCAAGGTTTTTTTTTTAATCAATTTAAAAAATCAAATTTGTGCACATTATATATTTTTTATTATGATTTTCTAAATATTGTATATAACATTTTTGTTGTTTTCATGAAGAATGTATCAATCCATCTAATTAATATACTTAATGCTTCTCTACAATGAATTAATTTATAAGATATTCATGCTCACATGAGAAGTAATGTATTTCATTTCACTTGGTCACATGTCCTACTTGTGAACACACTCGACTGGGACCTGATGGATGAAGGATGAAAGCTAGATGAAAACGAGATGTGCTTCAGGTAGGTTCTGACGTGGCGATTAAGAAATAGACCAGACACACAGACACGACATTCCCAGAAACTCGTAATGCCATGTATCATTATTTCATCGAGACTGTTTGGATGAATGCATGATAAAGAATGAAGAATGAAGAATGAAGAACCAGTTTCATGACCTTTCTGTCCCATGCATGCAGCCCTGGTGCCAAACCTGAACCCATATCGAAATGGAGAGAGTCTGGTATTTGGTTCGGAAAGTCGTCGGACAGAATGTCATCGTCATCACCGTCGTCAACATTCTCCAAATGTTGATGACGTTGATGGAGATGGATGTGATGATGTTTTTAGATGAAACGTTGTGATGACATTCCTCATCCATTAACTTCTGATGATCAATTTTAGAGAAAGAGTGAGAATCTTGGTACCTGTCTTTGGGAACGGGTGGGAACGGGTGGGAACTGTCGTATCTCACCTGTTCCCATCATGCTCCATTGAAATGGATGTTGAATGTATGTGTTTATGTTTGGAAAAAAATTAGTTCCTTATTTAAAATATTTATAAACTTTTGAGTTGATTGGAAGACGATGTAAGAGAGTGGAATCATTGCTTCAGAGTCAATAAAGCACTTCATTATTATTTAATATTTAATATTGAAATAAATAAGAATAAAAATATCAAAAATATGATTTACTACATTGAGTACGTTTTTAGAGTTTGTAATTGTAACAAATGTATTTCTTTGAATTTTATTAAGAATTAGACAAAGTGACACATGTTTAATATTTGTAAAAACCATATGAAATTAGTGAAAAATCAAACATGAAAGTATTTATTTTAAATGAGTCTTTGTGAGAAGTCATAGCATGGAAATGTAAGTAAAATCATGTTGAATTACAAGATTGTACAAGATTCTAAAATCTACATATTTTGATTGTTCTATTTCATAATACTTAAAGTGCATTTCTAAAAAATATTATTGTGAAGGCATTCTATTTCATATAATATCATAAAGTTTGATTTTAATAATAAAAAACTTTATGATATACGTATTTTAATAATATTTTATTTAATTGTTTTTTTTTTATATAATATTTTCTTCCTTCTTTGCAGATTGTAAAGTCATATGTATTTATAACTTTTTAAACATGTAAAATCATCTAAGTTAAATCAGGTAACATTAATTTATGTTTGCTTAATTTCCACACATTATTTAGAAAAAAAAAAAAAAAAAAAAATCCGTAAATTCTTAAATTTTTAAATGAATATTTTATTTTTGTATTAATGAACAGCTCAACTTAAAAAGAATCAAAATCTCACAAATCAATACTTCAAGTCATTAAAAAATTTAAGACATTTTTATCAATAAGTTAAATAAGAATGAACTAGATACCTTAAAATTGTGTGTATGAGTGTGTGTATATATATATATATATATATATACACATACATACAATACAAAATATAATTTTGTACAATAATTTAACTAAAATTATGTAAAGTGAGTTGAAAAAAAATATCAATGAAATCATATATATATATATATATATATATGCAAAATTAGTAACAAATTACAACCTTTGTGAAGATGTCAAGGAGGAAGATGAATATTATAGATAATTTTATTCAGTATTTATTTTAGAGATATTAACATTAGTTTTGAAGTCTTATTATTTCTGCTTGTAAGACCTTAAATATATATTTCAAATATCTTGTGATTTATTTATTTTGTTGTTATAGTAAACTATTTGATAAATTTGTTTAGCATAATTTATCATGCTTTTGGAGTGTTACAAAATATAATTATACTTTGGCTAGAATTTAATGTTTGATGGCATTGACTTTTTGATCAAATCACGCTAAATTAATCAATTACCAATTATTTTAAAGAAGAATTCAATTATTAAATCTGTCAATCTTATATTGATTATTTCATATTTATATTTTTAGTTTTTTATTGTATTATAAAATGATTCTTTGTACAAAATAACATTGTGTACACAATCATGTCATTCTGTCACCATTATGTTTTTTCTTGATGCTTTTAACAATGAAAAAACTGTGTTTGTGGATATATATATATATATATATATATAACTTTGTACCTTTATAGTCACATCATTAAATCCCACATGGTAACTTTATGAAATTCCTTTAAATTTTATTGTTGAAACTCATAAATATAAACATGTGCATACTTTTTGCTGGTCACTTGGGTATTGTATTGGAAAGTTGATGCAATTTATCATTCTATCTTTGGAGAGATTTAAAGAACCTATATAATGCTACTAATTCAATAAAGACCAATGGCATGGCCTTGCCAATGCTCATATGAATTGATCTCTATTGTACCATTTTCCTTGAAAACATCTTTGAGCTTTTTGTTTACTTTTTGTTGTGAGACCTTTTTTTCCTTGAATAATGTAAATATATGCAGAAGTGGGATGGAAAGAGGGGCTTTACATGGTAAAGCATACCATCTAGCTTTTTTTTTGGCTGTCAAGAGTTATATCAAAAGTGCATGATTTTAATATCTATTTAAAAAAGTTGTATGGACGCTTTTGAGTGTTCACCATTGGAGATTAGCCCTTGCCTTTTCTGAAGCCCATAAGAAGCTTTGATTTCATTTTGATATGTGGCATTGCAATAAAATTAAAACTAAAAATCATAGAATGTGAATTTAATTTCGTAATGTGTATGATTACTCAAAGAAAATAAATGTAAAGGACAAATTGATCATTGTAGCAAAAAATGAAGGTATAACATGCATTATTATGCTACGTTTAATATTAATATTAGTACTGCTTTAAAGGAATTGGTAATAGGGTTTAGAGTTTTATATGTGGTAAAAATATTTATAATTATTATTTATCATAATTATTTTGATGTTGTTATAAATATTCTTCAAAAATATATAAATCAGTTTTTAAGAGTTTGAAATATATCATGCAAAACATAATTAAAAATCAAGAGATATTAAAAAACTCTTATTTTATTTTACTCCATCCATTCTATTTTCTTTTATTAATTTTATTTAGGAAATCTTTTGTTGTAAATTTATCCGAAAAGTTTTTAATGCAAATAAGAGTTTTATTGTATGTATGCAAGGGTGCCTGGCACAGGGATGTCCACACAATAAGGGGGGTATTCACCTAACGGTTCACTAGTTATATTTATGACAATTCTGATAATTAAAAAGGGGTTATTAGTTTTAAGAACCACTATGTGATATTATTTCCATATTAGTTGGTGAAGTTGAATGAGGATGAATAAAATGAATACAAATTAAAAGTTGAAAGTTGCAATAATCTGTTTGTTTTTTGCAAAATTAGTTTAGAAATCTAATTTAATTCTCTTAAAAATGCATGAATACTTTCTTCTATCCAACATTTAAAATCACATTGTACAATCTTGATCAATAGTTCTGTACATAATACTATGACTAACCATGAACTTTACTATTGTTAGCCTTCAGTAAATTATGAGCTTATCAATTCTCAATAGTACAAGCATTGAACTCCAGTACAAAATTTCCCCAAAAAACTGTTAATTCTATCACTACTCTCTTCTAGGATTGAATCTGCTGCAGGTAGCATGGTCAATCATACACTTTCATTAGTTGTATCAACGGGTGATTCACCACCAGCATGAGAACACAAAATTAGTGTCACGTTCAAAAACTTGAAAAGAGGGGTATAGATATTACCAGTAATAAATTATACGTTCCAACAACTGCACATAAATTGCATGAATGAGATGATAGTAAGCACAAGCTTCATTGGTTCCAATCGTCCTACTTTGAGAACAGCACACATGAGAGGATCAGGATAATCTTATTCACCCACAGCATCTAAGCAATGAGCAAAGTTAGGTGACACTATATGCGTAAGGCGTCTATTGTCTGCCATCATTGGCACGTGCATTTCTAACAAGTCTCAACTTAAGTCTCCGTGAACAATGTGTCTCTCTTTTTGTACAATCTTCCGAGGTGCTCAATACAGAGCAGTATTTGGACATCATGAGTTAGGGCCTGCTCCTGTATGACTTCTGGAAAGCCTTCAGCAGAACATCGCCAACACCTTGAGTAAAGCAGCAATGAACTCCAGTTGACGTTCCTGGTTGATAAAATTGAATGAAGGCACATGAACAAAGAGACTCTTCACACCACTCTCTTGCGCATGACGCAATGAGTGATAATATACGTAGTTGCAAACAAAGCGGCCAGCATCGTAAGACTCCATCACATTGAACCCCTCCTTGGATAAGGCGCTCACAATATCCCTTACTGGTAGCGTTGTCTGTAAAATTCCATTAACATGGGTCTTATATCAACGAAAGATACTCAATGAATATACAGAACTAGTAGCAAAATGGAGCATTTTAATGAACCTAATTAACAAATCAAAGCAATGAAATCAAATGATTTACATGCAGGATTGAAGATGGGTACCTCACGAATAAAAGATGTAGGACCATCTTCAGGAACAATAGGCACTCGCTGCAAGGAAAGCGCAAAATTTACATGCAAATCAATTCCAGGTTATAAGCAATGCATAAGATAGGTAAAAGAAATCCAAAGACTACACGAAAGAGCAGAATTCTAATGTGAGAGAAACTAAAATCTAAGAGTATCGCCACCCTGTTTCTTGCCTTAAGTTTCGGTGAACGTGATGTTAAAGACGAACCTGAGGCTGCCAACCAAGTTCATCGGGACAACCAAAAGTGGCTTCATTCACAGCACGCCGTTCTACAGAGAAATTATTAGAAGCAATATTCACACCAAGATGAACCTGCACAAGAGTCAACAGGGCAAAACACAAATAGTTCTCAGGTTGACGACAGACTTCTCCATATTCCTTTATCTATCTTTTCGGATAAAGAGAAGATAACTTCCGCTTATTCCACGATAGGAAAGCATCACTGCAACGCCATAGCAACTGCATGAAACAGTAGAAATCCAACCAACTAATTGCTCTGAAAATCTGTCCACTATTTCCTAAAGGCATCACTGGCCAAGAAAACATGATCATTTTATAGCTTTGAGAGTAAAATACCATAAATTTACACAATCAATCAAACAATATAATTAGGCAAACTACTGAAGTCTATATGCTCTAAAGACATTGCTTACCCAGACGATGCGCTTTGCAGGAACGGACAATGAACCACAACCCAGGTTTACGTCTCCTGAAGCTCCAGTACTCATAATTAAGGGCTTTTCAATCCCTTCGTGGGATGAGCTGAGTAACTGCAATAAGGGATCCAGGACACCCTTCCCTGCAGTTTCCAAGACTGTGCAACTTCCAAGTTGAGTGCCAGGGGCCATCCCATGCTTTCTCGAGTACTCTTCGATCTTGCCAACTAGTAGCTCAGTTGGATTTTCTGGAACTAGATGGAATTTTTTGAACCCAGTAATGTGGAACTCAATCAACTCTGAAGCTTCTGAGCCCATCTCTTCTGGTACAAGCGCAGTGCAAAGAACACCACTGGCATTGCCTACTCAACTGCTTGCCACGCTGGTACAAAGTGGACTCATTTCTGCACCACACACAAACATTCCGTGATATTAGCAAACTGCCAACATTACGGGGTGATCCTATGTAAGGTATCATAACAGATGCTGATGGTTTTCCCAACCCTAAACCCCTGTAGACAGGTGAATAATTAAGGAACGAAAGCGATGATAGCTTCACTGTTGTCAGTGCATCAAAGATCCAATCGAAAGCGCTTCCTCTATTCTGTGAATCCATTCTTTTGGTATGCAGAAATCTTTAATATTCTCCTCCAGTATAGAACAGCAATGTTCCACAAAAGTAGAAGCAGCACCGGTTACTTAAAAAAAAGAAAAAAAGAAAAGAAATTGAAGCAATATATCACTCGAGTTATATTGAATGATGGTGTGTGTTGCGTCCAATTGAGAACTCTGAAAAGCCCATTTTTGAAGCACGCAGTCATGGTTACTTGACTCCACCCAATGACAATAGAAAGTGCATGCGAGAGATCTATCAGAATTCTACGACCTGCAAGATTGCTCCAAGACAAGCGCAAAAGAAGGTCCCAAAAATTCCTGATTCGTTTCGGATATTCTCAAAGTGTACAATTGAACGAGGTTCATGAGGAACCTTTGGATCCTAAGCAAAGCACCCTGCAACGAATACTGAGCATCAAGAAGCAATATAGATGAGCATTACACGAATCACCCTGGATGCAAGATTGCTTGATAGCAGGACAAACTAATTCTTCACCTAATATCGCGTGAACAGAGAAATTACAGGCAACGACAGGGTAAAGACGAAAATCATTGTTTACCATGTTTCCGCAAGCAAACCAGACGAATTCACAAAACATTCCCTAATCTTGCACACAAGCCAATGTAGCTAACGGTCTCTAACACGGAAATTCCTCTTACACATGCTACTAAAGCCAATGCCTGACGACTGTGTAAACACGAACCGAAACTGTGAAGCTTATTCAACTGAGAATGGAATGTAAATTGCATTCAACGGAAATTTACATGTTCAAGAACATCTGTCCCTTTTGAAACCAGATCCATTACCAAACAAAGAAGACGATACAAATGGAAGAAAAGAGAGGTTCACACCACCGCGGCAACCGTGATGCAATGAGATTTGGGTTCAAATGTTTCGGAATCCCAAAAGCTTATCACAACGAATCCCTCTACAAATACCTAAACACAGACAGGCGCTTCGCGATTAGGTGGTGTTTTCACCTTGTACATGGAATCCAACACTAGCCCACAAACAAGATCCAACAAAATTCGACTTCAAAAGCGAGTGAGCGGGGATCTAAGAAGAAAATCAAACAGACCTGGGTGAGTCATCAAGCTCCACGGATTCGCACCAAACAAACGATGGTCCCCAGCGAGAAAATGGGTCCTGTTCTCACCGAATCGAGATCGACGAGGGTGCGGAGATTAAGCAACAAGAGCGAGTGTCACAGATGGATATAGCAACAAGAGTTGATAGACTCCATTAAGGAAGCAGCGGCCGGCTGTGACCGACACGAGGGATCCTCGGGGACGCCTTCGTTCGCCTGTGTCGCTTAGACGGACGTTTCGTCGGTTGTCGTCGACGACGACGAGATCACGGACGTTCGAGTTTGTCCGGGTTCGTTCGCGTCAGCGCTGATGAATGACTCCGTCGATCATTCTGCTTTCCGTCCGCTTTTGAAGGCTCAACTCCAATTTGCGCCCATAACGAGATGGTTGATGTTAATGGTTGTTACACTATGGGTGTAAATGAAATGTGAGAAGAAAATTTTGAAGTGATGATCCACTATATTTTACTGATTTACAAAAAAATAAATCTACCTTATTATAGTGATCATTGTGTTCTATTTTTAAAGTTTTAAAATATGAATATATATATATATATATATATATACACACACATACAAACAGAGAAAAGATTGGGTGTGGTTTGTGAATTTGAATACCTTGTGAGAACTTTGAATTTAGATATTAAAAAAATCATTAAAATAGAAAGAAAAAGAAAAGTAATCATTCAGAATCATTGTATACTGCTTTTAAATATCATATGTATTTATATTACATATTTAATTATATTTTTAGTATTTATAATATCAATTTTTTAATATATTTTAAAATATAACATCTAATTAAATAAATACTTCTCAACCTCTAATAGAATTAAAAATCTAATTTGATATAAGATATATAATATATATAACATATAAATAACATATAAAATTTATGAATTAATAACATTTATGATATTCATGTGCATGTAAAAATACACATACACACACACACACACACACACACACATATATATATATATATATATATACACACAAAATAAAAAATTGAAATAACTTACTAAATTTTAATAAAAAATTAATATATATACATATTTATAAATAAAATATTATAACATCTTTATAATTATAAATATCCACATATAAGATAATATTGTCTTAGTCTTATTTATTTATTTTATTTATTTTATTTGAATTAAATTTAAAAATTACAATAAAAAAATAAAAAAATAATATAAATAAAATAAAAATAAATTTTTTGATAGTTGAAATATAATAATTTAAGTCTATGCCACTATTTACAACTAATACAATTTAATTAAAAGATACTTCAAATAAGTATATCAACTCATTATATTTTTTATATAAAAAAGAATTATAAGTATTTTTTTTATATTTAATAAATAAAATTAATTATTATATTTTATTATATAAAATAAGATCTATATATTGATGGCATATTAATTAAGTTTGATTTGTTATTAAATTTCAATCACAAATTTATAAATTTATTCAAGTATAGCGATGATAAGAAGAAAGAAGTCATAAGGGACCTAATATGTATGTATCCCAAGAATCTCGAGTTTATCACATCAAAGATATTTTGTGTGATATATAGTACAAGGTTTGTATGTTCAAACTTTGATAGACAAATCTTCTACTTCTTCGACACTAAAAAGTAGACTGCAAAGAGCTCTAAAGCATCACAAATGAAAGAAATCATCACAGGAATGTATAAGTTCATAACAAACGTGTGTGATACATATATAGAGACTATTGAGACTGCCACAAAAATAATAGAGTTTATACAGTTTTTTGATAATAGAAAGAAAGTGATGTATACCTGTGCATGAATGCTCTATAGAAAAGACTTTTAAGGATTATTAGACTCTAGAAGAAATGTGATAGGTATGAAAGGAAGAATATTTGACTTTATAGAAGTTAAATATTATTCTGTCAACTAAGATTTTATTTGTACAGCTTGATGACAATATAGAAGTTGCTAGTGAAGTGCTTGATCTACTAACAAAAGTTTTTTCTAATAAAGCCATATGAAGGTACTTCATGAGGTTCACTTCATTATATCTAGAAGGAAAAAATGAAAACAAGATATTCTCCATATGGTCAAGATTTGGAGATAATGGAAAGATAGTCATGGTCTCTCTGATTGAACGAGCATTTGGCGACTATGCAGTAAAGATGCCGACTTCATTACTCATGGACAAGAGAATACAATCATCATCAACTACTTTTGAACTAGCAATGCTCAAAGGAAGACTTATCGCAATGGTAGAAGAACTAGACGAGAGTGATAAGCTTAATCTTGTTGTAATGAAAGAGCTTATAAGAAATGGTAGTCTCTATGTGAAAAGCTTATATAAAGAAGGGACTATTATACCTTAAACAACAAAATTTATATTTATTGCCAACAAAATTCTTCAAATGAGCACATTCAACAAAGTTGTATGAGGTAGAGTAAGAGTAATATCATTTGTATCAACATTCATTGATAAGATAGAACCATCTCATGATTCTCTTACAATACATTTAAAAGATATCAACTTCTCTAGTAGGATTTATCTTTTTGCTCCAATATTCATGAGACTGGTCATAGAGGAGTATAAGCAATATTTGATCCATAGCCTTGAAGAGCCTGATAAAGTTAAAGATTGTATCAAAAAAATTTGTGTATCTAACGATATCTTTGGACAATTCCTAAGTGCTAATATTGAGAGAAATTATAGAAGTATAATCTCTATAAAAGAACTATATGATACTTACAAGTTTTGCTCAAAGGATATGTTTCTAGCAACAAAAATAAAAGATATATCATCTCTATAACAATACTTGATAAAAAACTCGTACACTATAGATTCTATTGATCAAACCCATGGCTTGTCTTTGATATAAGGACTAAAAGAAGAGGCTAAGATAAAAAAATCTGCAAACAAATACATATGATATATACTCACAGTCTACAATAATAGACCAAGAACTTATATATATTCTATTATTATAATAGCTTATTTTTTTATTGATCAAAGAGAACATATTAATATTTATGGTCATGATAATTATATACATGTTGTTTATTTATACCTTTTAAAGAAAAGCTTACCTTTTTAGTGATATAAAAATGGTTGGCCACAATATCCTACATATCATGGTTTTTGTTCTCCTAGAGCAGATAATAAATATTACAAATGCGGTTCTGACACAATAGGGAATCAAAAGATTAATTCTTGATTTGATTTGCAAAAATTCAAAGTTCCATCGTACTGGTAACAATGTTATAGATGTACTAAAAGCACTTGTACATAATCCTAAGCTTACGACTATTACAGTGAAGCTGAGACAACCATGTACAGACTTCATTATCAACTACCTAAAGATCCAAAGCAACAAAGAATATCAAGTCTGGGATACCTGTTACGTCAACTCCAAAGTATTAGTTATTAAAGAAAAAGAATCAAAATCCTATCTTGAAGGCCTTGATCATCTGGGATGCCCATATATAGATAGATACTATTTTCAGCTATAGATGGCAGTGGCATATGATGGCCTCAAGTCCAAACCTTTTAGTATCCATAGCGCATACATATATATGAAGAATCACAAATTTGTGGATCTTGTAAAGTCTAAAGACACTCCTAATAGCGATAATGAGATGTATTCTCTCAGGATCAAGTATGCACATCTTATAACAGACGTGATGAGAAAGAAGGCCAAAAACAATATAGTTCAAGAACAATCTGATGAACCTTATTTCAAGCTAGAAAGGCATATACATTATTAGCTGCACTATTCCATACAATAAATATGTAATATAAAAAAAAATTAGAGTCATTTTCATTCATATAGAAGTGATTTTAATATATTCTATTATTTTTTTCTTAAATTTTGGCTCAAAAGATATAGAACGTCTCTTGAACATTTTGTTGCATCTATAACCTCATGTATTGTACTCTTAAAGAACAGTTCAAGTCAAGTATTTCAAATCAAGTTTATCACAAATTTATTTATTAAAGTCTACATTATTTTGGTTTATAATGTATTTAAAATAATAAGATCTAATTTTTAATATATCACAAATAATTCTTATAAGAATTTTATCTATACATAAAACAAATAATAAGTATAAAATTAATAAAATTTGTAATTTATAACAATTTTTTTCTTTGATATGTCTATATATATATATATATATATATATATATATATATTTAAGATTAAGAATTAAGATTATGCCTCCAAATTTTGGCTTTTGGCCTTTACATTTATTTAGGTTTCTTTATTCTAGTATAAAGCACAAAATTAATTACCAACTTAACAAAGATTTTATATATTTAATTTTTATGGTATTAATGATAATAAATAAAAGTGTTAATTTTAAAATTTTTAATCTATTTTTAAGCCTTCAAAATTGTTTGCACTTTAGAATATAATTTATTTAATATTCAAAGTAAGAAAGTAATTATAAAAAATTATTAATACTTAATAAATTATAAATCTTGGCTTTTTAGTTAATTAGAAAGAAACAAGTGGTATCAATTGAAAGCAACTAGCATTAGAAAGATAGAATTAAAAAAAATTAGAAAAAATATTTAATTGATTTTTTAAAGATAAAAATAAAATTGATATTCAAAATAATATGAAGTTAATTTAAAAGAAAAAAATAAGATATTAAAATTAAAAATTATTGAAAAAATTAATAAATAATTAATAGAAAGATAAATGAATTAGTAAGATAAAATAGATATAGTAAAAGAGAGAACTAGCCTTAGGTTAGGATTAGAAAGATTGGAGCAAGTATCTTATAGAAGCAAGTCAAAACAAAGAGTAGAAAGAGTAAAAAATTATTGGATGAAAAATAGACTAATAAAATAAGGTTATAATTAAAAAGAATGATTTAGAAAAAACTCTATGCTTTTATTTGTCTTTCTTTATTTTAAGATTTTTTTTCTTCTTTTCTTGTGCTTCTTAGGAATTACGTTATAAGATCTTATGAAACTTTCTTGAAAAGAAAGTGTTTGAAAGATTGAAAGGTTTGTAAATCTTTTAGAATTGATTGCCTAGCTGCAAAACCAATTCAAATTAAAAATTTAATTTGATATTTCTTTCTAAGATATTTATTTTTAAAATTTTTAATACCTTCATTTATAAGTGATTTGAATAAGTAAAAAATTAATTATAAATTTTCAAAGTCTAAGTGTATATTTTGGTAATTTTTTCAATTATGATTGTTAGATTTAACATGCCAAGGCATGACAAGCCTATAACTTTAGTTTGGTATATATATATATATATATTAATATATTTTTTTATCTTATAGTTTATTTTTAAAAAAATTGATTGTTTTTATAATTTTGAGTTTTTTTAATATATAATTTGAGTATATTTTTAATTAATTATGAGTTTCTAAAATTTGAGTACATATTTTGATATTCTATTCAACAACTATTATTGGACCTAGAATACCAAACCAAAATAAGCTCAAAATTTTAGTTTATTTATTTATTTATTTATATCTCTCACTTATAGCTTTCTAATGTTATATTATATGTATAATTTAAATAACCAATGAATTAATTTTGAATTTCTAAAGTATAAGTGCATAGTTTGGTAATTTGTCCAATAGTGGTTGTTAGACATGAATTATCAGAGCAAGATAAGTCTAAAATTCTAGTTGGAATTTTTTTCTTTGTTGATCTTTTTTTATAGAATTCTTATCATATCTTTCATTTGAAATTTAAATAATTAAAAAACTAGTTATAAAATGCCAATGTTCAAGTATATAATTTGATATTTTATCTAACAAAGGTTGCCAAATCTAAACTACTAGGCAAGGTAGGCCTAAAATCTTAATTCACATTTTTTTCCTTGTGGAACTTCTAGTTGATTTTTTAAGATTATTTTATATGGAAAATTTGAATATGAATTGACTTAATTATAAATTTTTAAAGTTAGAAAAATATTAAAAAATAGGTTATTTAGGAGGTCTATTGCTTGGAGGTGTTTGAATTATTCTCATTTTAGCAAACTTATGGTTGCTTCTTATAAAAGAGAAGCATTAATCACCATACTATTCTATAGTCTAATAGAAGAATTATAGATTAATTTGTTAATTTATTAGTAACCAACAAGTGATAAATTAATGATCTTTTTTACAAAATTAAAAAAAAAAAAAAAAAAAAAAAAACATTCTAAGTAATAAAAAGTATATTTGAACAAGAAAAAAATGACAAGGGTCATAGTCTTTAGTTCATAGTTTTTACTATTAGAATTTTTAATTAAACATAAAAATAAAAATATAACCTAACATATTAAAAAATAATAAAAAATATATTAAAGAAGCAAGAATAATAAAAGATACTATTACATTGTTAATTGTATCATCTTCTAACAATAAAAATAATTGTTAACAAATTTTAAGAATATTAGGATGTTATAAGTATTTGAAATTAGGCCAATTTTTTTAAATTTTTATAGAAATTAATTACAAACTCTAAATTTTAGAAATAATATAAAATATTTATTTTTAATTTTTAATTTTGTAAGAACTTTCTCTATTATATTGAAAAAATTTGATTTATTTTTGGTAGTTATTGAAAAGTATATGTTTATATGTGATATGGATTTAATGTAATGTTAGAGCTTTTAATAGAAGAATATAGTGTGACAAAATACTACAATAGCTAATGTGATTAGTATTCTTAAACTACTGTAAATTATATAAAAAATAATTCAAACTCAAACTAAAAGAAAATAAACATAATACTTTTAAATGAAATAAATTGTAGATAGCTAATAACATCATATGATACAAAGGAGAAATGACTATTAAATGAAACTTCAAAATTACTCACAAAACTCCAAAGTGATTATTTATGCACCAATTGACTAATAGTTTAACTAGTAAGTGAATTTTTCAATGGCATGTGCTTCAACTTTGCCTTGAAGAGGGTGCTAAAGAATACATAGATATACATATACACATACATGTTCATGAAATCAATCATTTTGGCTAGACAGTAATATATTATCCCCACAATATCATGAAACGAAATCCACACCAAAATCTGATTTATGCCCAATGTCCACGTGGGCCACTAGCTTGAATTTAGTTCCCGAACCACAGCGGCGGATTCAACAATCCCCTGAAGCCATTTCAAGGCGCATGCCCGAAGTCTGCCTTTGGGAAGGGGAGGGTCTGTAAGCCTTGTGCTGTTCTTTTTCTTCAGATCTGACTGGACTTCTTAGTATGTGTAAAAAAATAACAAACAAGAAACAAATACTTTCTATTTATGGCTGTTTTCTGAATAACTCCTCTGATCTGTTGGTTTCCGGTTTCTTACTTGTGTGGGGCTTTGTGTCAGGGTTTCACTCGGCGGCGTTTTTGGCCTTAATTTGACTACTGAAGCAAGAGACAAGGAACTTGATATGGATATCAGACTGTTTAGCTCAAACTCAGAAATCAGGGGCTCATGATTTGGCACTGTTACGGCATTTTTGATGAGTTGAGTTGTGTGTTAAGTGCAGATTTCATCATTTAGTAACAGTGATGTGATTTTTCTACTCTACCGGTAGTCTGGGTACTTGTGTAATTATAGTAAATTTGTTGCCCTCAGTGAGATCCAGCTCAGCCTGTTAAGTGGGATCTACGGCTCCAGCAGAAATAAGAAATCGTTGTGCTTATTACCATTGTTTTGGTTGATTCCTGGATTTCTTTTCAGAGGAACCGGTTCCCTCTTATAAAATCAATGAACCACTTTCTGGGCTTCTCATGTTCACAAGTGGTATTGTAGAATGCAGCATGCGAGACTTGACCACGATGCGAATCTAGGGTTGCGAATCTGAAGTTGCGAGGCTTATGGATGCAAGTTTATCTGAAGGCTCGAAATGTGTGCATGTTAAAAAAATGAGGGAAAAGAAAAAAGAATTCCGTCTTTTTATTTAAGGATATTTGACATTTTGAATAAGTACAGCTTTTCCTCATGACATGTACGAGTGGACAGTCTTTTTCTTTGATTCTGTTTCGGTTGCAGTGGAAGTTCCTGGTTATGCTCGCTCGTTCCGCAATCTTCCTCTACAAGCTTTTGAGAACATGCTGACTCTTGTACTAGTAGTTGGATCATATTCAATATTGATAAGCGGAGTGTTCAAATGCTGAATTGAAAAGATACTTAAGTTACCTCTACCTTATCGTGTGCTGTGCATAAGCTTCAACTCTACTACGTGAGCTTCTAAAAGTTGTGAAAGTTCCCCGTTCATGCTCCTGAGAGCAGCTTTGAGGAAAGTGAACATCCACGATGGCAATGCAAGAAATTCAACAAGAGATTCCTCACTGGACAAAATCCATCTCTGCAGCTCGGTATAGAAGACATGACAAATGTTAGAAATTGCAGGAGAAACTCAACTGGACACAAGAGATGCAGATTTACCTGGTTAATGTGTGGCTGTATATGCAATTTCGCAACCATCTGATAGGCAAGTGGCTTCGCTCTTGTCCAATAACTTCCCTACAAGCAGAATAACTCACAGTAGTGCGTGCGGGGAAGTTTTGCAGTTTACTACTAACTGATTTCCGGAACCCACACTACTCCAATGGTAAGGACAGGAGATGGCTCACTTTCGCGTTATCTCTTTTGGAGATCTCAATGTATGCGTATGGTTTTTAATTCAAGCCAGCCGTTGTTGTCAGATGAGATCGATTCAGCCTGACGGTGTTGGGACATCAACCATGGAATTGTTCCAAATTTTTGTCTCCTACCACATTATCGCATGCGATTGGTCCCCTAGGAGATTGAGCGGAAACTATCATATAGCTTCGCGCTCGAGTCCCAGGGGACCGCACGCATCCGAGCATGTGAAAGAAGTCAAGTTTCTTGATAAAATCTCCTTGTCTCTTCATGTCGCACAAGCAACTGTTCCTCCATAGGGACTCAGTGGATGATGTCCAGCTGGTTTGCAACGGCGTACAATAAACAGTCAGATTGTCCAACAATTTTGGCTTGAGAATAACATTAGCAACGATTGCATAAACCACACCTCACTGGCAAACCAAGAGCTTCACAATTTTTCTTCGAAGACATGAGATTGCTTGTGACACTGAAATAGAGACGGTGATCCAATTAATATCTTACCTCAAGGAATTTGCTCATCTCCGAAGAACATGAGAGAAGTAAAGCTCCACAAGAATTGTTTGTGCACCCATTTGCTTCCCAAGCCAGTCGCACACATTATTGGCATCGATCATGACTTTCTTCTTCTGTCTGGCTAGCTCGTGGATCAGAAAAAATTGATCTAGAATCGGTCTATGGCTATTCCGAGGTACTAGGAGACCTCGAACCAGACAAACTGTCAGAGAGCGAAGGAGCCTACGCGGAGGAGAGTGTGCCTGAAACGGGCTCGGCCAACGACTTCTCGCTTCTGTGTTACAAACTTGTAAAGGCGGCTGATTTATACTCGCTAGCTACCATACGATCTCAGTGCATGCCAATGTACGGTCTCAATGTATACCATACGTAAATTCGATGTATACGTGCATATTGAGGTGAAAATCGGTGATGGGAAACTAGGGACCGTATCGGGAACTGGAAAACTCCCTTCCAAATTGCTTCAAAGATATTCCCTCAAGATCAGAGCCGCCTGGATATTTCTACCCTTTGTTGACTGATGCGCATCGCCTTTGATGGGATGAACCCGACTCATGCAGGTAAACCCATCCGCAACCCATACTGCAACCTTCTGCCAAGCCTTTACTAAACTTAGGCCCAAGTCGGGTCCGACCTTCTCGTCCTGTTCTTCTTCCTTGTGATGTCCAATGTTGCTTATTCGAAAAACAGACATGCATAGCAACAACGAAGCTTAGCTTGTGCTTGTTGCGAGTCACCCCTTGCAAAGTATTATCCTTCTGTTGCTTCAGTTGCTCCAAACATGAGATCTTACCACGACCAACATGGCGCTCTATGAGTTCAAAAGCCAGTTGGCGGTAAGTGACCGCAACTCAACTGTATCGCTCCAGTTTTCCTCCGCATTCAATTTCCAAGTGACCTTGGTTGTGACCACTGCTGGGCCAGCTTCTGCATGCTCTTTGCGTACCATGCACGATTGCAAAGCTCGTAATTCGTATCTGGTGAGTACCAATCTGTCGCAGACTACGAACCTCTAATCCTCTAGCTCCGAGAGCACGGTCAAATAATTGGATGTTCTTTCCAAGAATGGATGGGATGGTCCCAGCAGTCAAGCAACCAATATCCCCAGCACTGCGCTAAATCCACTGTGCACCACTCCGTCGTCTCGAATCTTTCTTTCTCTTTCTTTCAGTTTCTCCCCGATGCCAACAAACGAAACCTGCAGGGTCCTTTCCACGTGTGCCGCAGCAAGGCCCCGCTGCAGCGCAAGAGGTGATCCACTTGCTCTCGGACTCTCAACCCTGCTGCTCCTGCTGCCTCCGCATTGGCCAGTCTTACCGCCTGCTTGTACTAGTGCATGGACATGACACTACGACTGGCCCACCTGGTGTGGGATCCCAGCAACCAAGCTAGCCTTCCAGCCAGCTACACCACTGCTGCAGCTGCTGCTACAACTTTTGCAGTCTAGGCGCATCCCTGCACAGCTGCTTCTAGGCCGAGGCGCAGCGCTGCAAGCACCATTTAGTAAGGGACTGTGGGTAGTATTCGTACCAGTTTCAGTACTGTATTAATACGCCTGTGAGGTGGTATAGTATAGTCTAGTGTGAGATTCATCATCTATGTTGTTTTTGTTTTTTGTAGGTGATTCTGATGATGATATTGATTCTTGGGCTTTGGGCATGGGATGGTACTAACTGGGAGTGACCTAGATAGGGAGGTGGGGTTGGGTGGGGATGGGTTGGTAGGGACTCTTACACAATCCCAAGCCTGTGGATTAATGTTGTTTTGTTCTAGTGAACCAAAAGTAGCCTTCCCATGTCAGTGCCCATCCCCTTGTTCCACATGCCCGGGTACTTTTGGTGCACACCAGGAACTCTTGGTGGATTCCCTTGGGCCATGCTTTTCTTCACAGCTACAAAGACACATAAATCAGGGTTCCTTTCTCTTTTGGACCAATCCTAGAAGAAAAATAATAATATTATTGATGTTGTGATAATCAATTTGGGAAGTGAGCATATGTTTTTGAAATACTCATACATTGTTGATAGAAAGTGCTACAGTGCAAAGAAATTAGTGGATAAGTAATTGACTAATTGACACTATATAATTATATATATACACAAACTTGTATAATAAACTTTGAAACAAGTGTTGGCTATTATAAGTATGTTGGGCACACATTGTGTACAAATAATGCAACATTATAATAAGCTACTAATGCATGTCATTTTTGGAAGTAACATTAATCATACGTAAAACATTTTACATAGATATGACCATTCTGTTGACTTGAAAGTATATAAAAGTTACAAACATCAAAGTTCTAAAATACCCATATTGTTAAGTAACATTTTTTTAATCAATTTGAAATTTTATGAAACTAAAAAAAAAGACAATAAAAAAAATAAATTTGATACAAGGTAACATTTTTGATAGTCATATCTTTCTTCTATTAGAACATCAAATAAGCTACCTACAAGTGTTTTAAAATTATTTTATTTTTAAATTAGAATATCCTTTATACATATTTTATCCAAATTACACAAGTATCTTTTTTTTAATTAACTATTTTAGTATATATCAATAGACTTTCTGCTTTTTATTTAAATATTAATTTATATTAAAAATTATGACCTAAAAGTTTAGTATATATAAATTTTTTTTAAAATAAAAAATCATGTTAATATTATATATTTCTTTGAAAATATATGTAATATATAATGCGTCTAATATACAATGGTTGGAAACATAATTGTATTAAAAATAAATAAACAAACAAACAAATAAATATATATATATATATATATATATATATATATATATGTGTGTGTGTGTACTAAATAAAATAAAAAATAAAAAATATAAATAGTGTTATTATTAAAAGCTTGTTGTAACTTAAAAAAGATCTAAAAAGAAAATTTATTTAATAAAGAAATATTATTGTAATAATATAAGATAAATAAAAACTATATATATATATATATATATATATATATATATATATATATATTTAAAGTACTTTGATTTTTCATTAAATAAATATTAGATAAAATATTTTTTAAATTAATTTTTATATATACTATTTATAAAATAATTTAGAAATTTATTTTATTAAATTGATTAAGATCTTGATTTGTATAGTAGATATAAAAATTATATATATATATATATATATATATATATATAGAAAAATTAATACTAAGTGAAATAATATTATATATTTATATATATTTATATAATAAATAATATTATATTTTTTTATCAATATAAATAATAAAAATAATTATATAAAATTTAATAAATTTTTCTATATTTATATCTAAAAATATATATTCTATATAAAAAAATAATATAAAATAATATCTTACTTTGAAATTTCTTACAAAAAAATACTAATTTTAAAAATATAACATAATAACATTGCTTACTACAATAGATGCCTAAATTACTTATGTAAATAGAAAGAAATAGAAGTAAGTAAAAACATGTTAAGCAAATAATGTCTTTCTTAAGAAACATAAAGAATTTTCTTAGATATAGATTATATCTATAGATTCTTTTAAATATGCTAAGTTGCTATATAAACTTCTACTAGAAGTTTCTTACTTTTAATAAACCACTTTTTATTTTTTTATTTTTAAATTTATATGAGTATATTATTATTTCAAGATTCATATTCCTTATAGTTGATTAGTGTAACATATTTAATATTAGAGATTAATTTTTCTTAATAAAAAAATAACTGCACTTGTTTTTTAAAAAGTATCAAATTGCTTCATAGGTTGTAAAGTATCTTCTTTTAACCTAAATACTATTTTGCAATATCATTTTTATTTTTATATTTTTTTCTTGCATAAATTTTTTAGAATTATTATAACTATAGAACCATTAATAGAATAAAGGATATCATAGCACAAATACAAGAAAAAATTTAAAATATAATAATTTCAATACATCAATTTTGTCTACTATTTTATTAATATTAGAAGTGATTAATTAAAAAGATACAAAAATAACAAGAATTTTTTTAATAATTATATTATATCAAGTGAGTCATGTGAATATAATTGAAGAACTTAGAAAGCTAAGAGTTATTCTTTTAGAGAACTTTTATTGAATTAGATTCAAGTTTTGAAGATTTATCAATTAAGTACAACTTATTATTGAGCTCCAATCTCTTATATATTTATAAAAAACTTTATTTAGTATATTTATTTATTTTTTAATATTATTATTTTTGATATAAAAATATTCTATGATATATATATATATATATATATATATATATATATATATATCAACCAATAAAATCTAAGTTTTATAACAAGACAATTGGTTTACATTTTCAAATATATCACAATTTTAAAACTAACAATTGATATCAAGTGGAAAAATCTTGTACTTATTAGTTATTTTATTTAAAATTTATAACATAATATATAGAAATTATTGCTTAATCAGCTTGATATTTAAACATTAAGTGAAGAAAAAACAAATTGTCAATATAATTATTAACTTTTAAATTTTTAATCAAAAAGTTGTTATATGAGATTTTAATGCTTTTATATTTTTGTAACAAAAACTTCTACCAATCTATATCCAGATATATATATATATATATATATATATATATAGTCAAGTTTAGTAGACATGCATATTAATATTGTAGAATTTAAATATCTTACAAAATAATAATAATAATAATTTATATAAATGAAAAACTTGCATTTATATTGTAAAGAACCAAAATGTATTGTTTGAAGAAGAAGCAAAATTACAAACAAGAAATTTAATTATATATATATATATATATATATATATATATTGCTAAGCTAAAATAAAAACCATAAGGCTGGATTGTTATACAACACCATCTTATAAAGGTCATGTATTATGTTTATGATATTTTTTTTCTTTTTATTATAAATTTGTTTGAAATCTAAAATTTCTATAGTTTCTACCTTTGTCTTATTAGATTTCAGTACCTTTTCTTGTTTCCTAAGTATTACAAAATATTATTGAATAAAAAATTTAAAATTATACATATAGAAGTTATAGATAGCAAACTTATATTTTATTAGAAATGTTACTAATAAATTTATATTAGTAGAAATAGCTTTTAAAGATCAAATAAATCTAATAGTATTAAATATTATAAAATTTCTAAATGATAATATTATTTTAAATTTATTACAATTAAAAAATTTTAAAATCATTAGATACATTAGATATTTTATAATCTTAAGGTTTTTTCTTATTTTGTATTAAAAAAATTTATAACAAAAATTATATTTTATATTCAAGAAAGCCAAATTTTTTAAAATTAAAGCAAGTAAATTTATACAAATTTAAAATAAAATGATGTAGTTGTCATGTATGGAATACCAAGTCCTTATTCAAGTAGAGATTGTAGAAAAATTCTATTATTATTTATAACTTATTGTAAAAAAATTGACTATCCGAAAAGAATATAATAATTTTAAAAAAAAAAATCTTTTTTTTCTTTTTTTTTTTCTTGTTTTTTACATTCAAAATTTCTTACAAATATTTCAATTTTTTTTTATAAAGAATAAAGATGAATCTTTACAAATATAAAAGATTATTGTAGAATAAATAAATTAACCATTAAAAATAATTATTCTTTTTTTTTAATATGATAGCTTTTCAATCAATTAAGTAAAACTAAGATTTATTTTATATATATATATATATATTAAAAAAATAATAAATCAAAGATTGCTATTGTGTTATAACATAATTTTAAGTTGGAAGTGTAGATGAAGACCAATATATATAGAAAGACTTAATTGAAAGATTGGTAGAGATTTTTTTGGAGATAGTAAAAACTTTAATATTTTATGATGTCTTTTTTTATAAAAGTACTTCTACTTACTTAATAAGGCCATAAATAGGACAAGATATAGTATAATACAAAAGATTAAAATGAAGAGTATTTTTCTACAATAACTACTATAAAAAAATATTAGGTAGATATCTATAGAGGATTGGTTGTGAGATAGGGTCAAAATCAAACTTTGAGGCATAATAATAGGCATCTACATCTAAAGTTGGAATTTTTTGATAAATTGGAAAGTGGCATTTGAGAAGAAAACTTATGAGAATTTTAAGGATATTGCATATGTATAGATTGAGTTTGGAATGACTTTTTGAGAGCTAATCAAAGTGAAGATTTATATTTTCACAACATTATTTTTTGTAATAAATCAAGATCTATAATTTTAGTTATATCTTAGATTTTGTTTTAGATCTATAATTTCTTTTTTATGAATCATTAGAAGTTTTTTCATTGAATTTGTATCTTTAATTTTAACTTAGTTTGTTAGATTAAAAGTTGTTGAAATTCAAGTGCTATAGGATATTAATAATTGATAGTTTGAAAGTTAGTAAGAGTATTGGTCTTTTGTAAAGATCTTTACAAAAGACCAATATAAGTTTTAAAGGCAAATCAACAATGCATTTAATAATTATAGTTTATTAAAGTTGGCGCTTAAAATTTAAGATTTCTTTAGGATTAAATAGAACTTCTTTAAGATTTATTTAAAACTTCTTAAGATTTTTATAGGAATTATTTATGATTTAATAGGATTTATTTTAGGACTTAATATGATTTGATAGAATTTACTTAAAATTTACTTAGGTTTTTCTAAGAAAATATTTAAGATTTGTTTAAGATTTAATAAGATTACATTAGGATTTGATAGAGTTTTCTTGAAAATTTGCTTGAGATTTTTTTAAAGATTTAATAGAGTTTGCTTTAAAAAAATTTAGGATTTTTTTAGAATTTTTTTAATATATTTTTTTTTATTATTTTGGATTACTTGGATTTGAGATTTAGAGTTGATATAATTTAGAATTTATTGAGTTTAGGATTTCTAAGAAGATCAAAATTATCAAGATAAATAAATATAAATATCTTATTTATTTATTCTTAGATTAGAAGAAGAATTTTAGAATTTAGATAAATTTCTTTCATAGCTTGATGCATTTCTAAGTTAAGATTCACATAATCTAATATTATATTTTAAAATAGATATAGCTATTTTGAATATAATTTTATGTCTATTGAACTCATAAACACTTTAGTTTCTTTTCAATATATGATATATAATATATTTTTAAAATTTATAAATAATTTTATTATATATTATTTAAATATTCTTTTTTAATTCTAAAAATATAATAAAATATAAACTACATATTTACCTTATATTAAAAAATTTAAAGATATAATATTATATACTAAGAAAAAAAATATATGTTTTATTCAACTTACAAGGAATTTTTGGAAAGCATCACCTTAAATGATGGTTTATAAATAAATTCTACAAAAGTATAAAATATAATTATAAGTGATATTTAGTTTTTTTTTGTTAAATTTAAAAAATAATAATCAAATATTTATTAAGAATATTTTTTAAGTTAATGCTCTATTAATGCAATTAACTTGCAAAGACAAATTAATATGTAAAAAAGATGTAGAAGCAACATTTTATGGCTTAAAAACAACTTTTACTACTACTCTTATTATATATCATTTAAATTTTTTAAAAATATTTTTTTTATAAATAAACACATTAGATTATGAATTAGATGTAAATAATAAATTTTTTTCTATTGATTTTTATTCAAAAAAATCTCAATATTTATAATTAATTATAAGATCGAAAAAAATTAAATTTAAATTCTACAAAATCATATTATTTATGTATTAATCTCAAGAATAGTATCATTATTTAGAATGCACTTCTAATCTAATCATAATTTATACTAGTTGCAAGGATCTCAAATATTTGATGTCAATACTTGCCTTGAATTATTCTTAAGTTTAACAAGGCATATCTTTGTCATAATTTTTATTTAATATTATATATTTTGTGCCAAATATTAAAAAAAAAAATCATATGTTTTATCTAGATATTCTTATTTTTTTTTTCAAAGAAGAAGACATTGCACATAATCAAAAAAAATATATCATTTTAAAATTAGAGCAAATACATCTTTGCACTAAAAAGTGAAAAAATTCCAATTGAGACTAATTTTTAATAGAACATTTATTCAAGTACATCACCAAATTATCTTATTTTTTATATTAAATTATCTTCATAATTATTTTAAAAAATTTGATTTTAAAAATAGCTTTTTTTTACTATACATATTTTTTTATATACTTTAAAAAATCAAATATAATTAAAAGTCTTTCAAGTAAACATGATTTTTTAATAGCAAGATATTTTGAATATAACTAAGTTTTAGAACCTATTTTAAAAGATTGTTAGTGATTTTAAATGTTGAAAACTATTAAAATCTTTATTTAATCTTAAAATACCTATTCTTTAGCAAAAATTCAACATCATCAATTAAATGAATTTTTTCAATCATTATCTATTTTAAAAAAAAATTAATTTTAATTTTAATAATAAATTTTTTTATATTTTAATAATAAATTTTTATAATTTTATTTTTATAATGATAGATTGACTTATTAAATAATATATTTTATATCTTATAAAAAAATAATTATTATTAATAACATAAAAAATTTAAATATATATATATATATATATATATATATATATATATCTTGTAATATCATGAATTTCCAAAGGATATTATATCTAATAAAAGATCTTAGTTTGTATTAAAATTTTGAAAGAATTTTTTTAATAAACTAAAAGTTAATATTAAGTTATCTTCAACTTCTCATCCTAAATTTGATAAATAAATAGAAGAATATAATCAAGTATAAGAGTATTATTTAAAATATACCATCAATTATCATTTGAGAAATTAGACAATTTTTTTTCTACTACCAAAATTTTTACAAAAAAATGAAAAATGAAAATAAAAAAATCTTCTATTCAACAAATATTATTTTTTGTGAATTATAGTTGTCACCAACAATTTAATACTTTTACTTTTTAAAAGTTTAAAATTTAATAATAAAAAAATATATAAAATAAGATATTAGAGCCTTATATAAAAATTTATAATATAAATAATAACAACTCAAGGACGAAAAAAAGCCAATAAAAAACAGTTTAGAAAAGAAATAGCTTAATTAAAAGTTAATAATAAAATATGGTTGTTTTTTATAATATCAAGATTGATTGATATTGTGACAAACTAGCTTATTAAAGATATGTATTATTTATAATTTAAACATAGATTAATAAAATTTATTATTTATTGGGATTAATATATTAAAAAAAAAAATTATATTTTTTATATATCTTTTATTAAATTTTATATTATGGTTAATATATCATATTAGAAGCATTTACTATTAATTTCAATTGAAATTAATAACAATAAAGAATTTAAAATAAAAAAAGTTTTAGATTCAAGGTGGTACTAATTTAAATTAGAATAACTTGTATATGGATATAAATATGATATTAGCAAAGATACATAGGATCTATTTAAAAAATCTTATAAAATTGATTACTTTTTATTAATAATTTATATAAAAACTAAGAACCATTATTAATAACAAGATGGTATAAAATATAGAGAAACAAAGTCAAAAATTAATTCTTAGAAATATCTTACATACAAAACTAACAATAAGTGGATTCATTTTTAAAATTGTCATTTGTAATATTACTACATTAACAACTTAAGTTGTCTTTACCTTCATGGCATTAGATTTAAAATAAAGATCCTTCAAGATGATGTATCCTTCTTTAAATAATAGGAAGATACAATGGGTATGGTACCACAACTTTGGCAAATAGCCTTAATGCTTGGTGATACTAATAGAGGTAGATACAACACTTCATGGCATTCCAAATGTATTCTTTATAAGTAATTTTAAAGGTATTAATAATAATCAAATAACCAATTAATCTTCTTATCTAAATATAAAATATTAATAATGGTTTAAAGAACCTATCAACTCGTTTTATAAAAAAAATAGATCAAAGTTTGTAGCAAAGACCATTTATTATATTTTGACCTTTATCAAGTTATGAATCAAGTTCACCAAACCTTGTGAAATTTATTTTTAGAAGAAAAGTTAATATAACAGATGATAATATTATTTAAATAAATAGAAGAAAATAGAAATAAATAGAAACATGTTAAATAAATAATGTCTTTCTCAAGGAACATTATAGAAGTTTCTTAGGCATTGATTAAATCTATAGATTCTTTTAAATATACCAAATATAATAAATATCCATATTACTTAAGTAAATAGAAGTAGATAAAAACATGTTGAGAAAATCATATCTTTATCAAGAAGCTTCAAAGAAGTTTCTTAGATTAAGATTAGTTATCTAAGCTTTTATAGATATACCATGTGACTATTGAAACTTATCCTATAAGTTTCCTACTTTTAGGAAGTTGCATTGAAAGCAATCTACAACTTAATACTTAGGCCACAAGCCTTACAATCTCTAAAAACTTCTATAAGACTTTCTTTATAGCTAGTATATATGGAGGCAAGATTGAGGCTATTCTTAGTCTTGTCAATATTGATCTTATGTTCTAATCTTGGTTCAAGATTCTCTACTCTCTTTATATTTGGCAATAGTTATTCTAATTTTTTTTTATCTTATAACTATGTCTTCTTTCCTTACTTCATCCCTTCTTTAGCGACACATGAGTATATATATATTTTTTTGAATTTTATTTAGATTCATATCCTTGATACCAAATTGCTATGTAAACTTATATTATAATTTTTTTATCTTAAAATAACTACCATAGAAGCCACCTATAACTTGGATACTTGGACTACAAGACTTTTTATCCTTACAAAGTTTTTACATGGCTTTTTTGATAGTTAGTATATATAGAGCCAAGGTCAAGGCCATCATCAATCTTAGCAACACCTTTCTTGTATTTTAGTCTTAATTTAAGATTCTATAATGTCTTTATATTTGATAATAGAGCTATTAGTTATTTTCTATCTTATATGTATATATATATATATATATATTTTTAAGTAATATATAAATCTATTATTATTTCAAAATTATATTAAGATTCATTTTTTTAGCAATTGAAAGACTTCTTATTTTAATTATTAAAACTTGAACTTTCTTAAGTTATTGTAGTTTTATAGAAATTTATAAAATCATATTTAATAAGGTCTTGTTGAAGGTTTACTAGAGTCAACTCAAGGCATCTTTAAGCCACAACAAAATTGACCAACATATAAGAAATAAAGTCTAAAAGTCTTGTGAATGTTTACAAGAATGTTTTTGATTAGCTTAAATTTACAATATTTATATGTATCTAAATTGAGATTGTAGTGTAATAAATTAATTCTTTATATGTAATTTTTTTAAACTATTAGATATAAGATGTATTATTGATATCTTTGTTTTAAATTTTTGAAATATATATATATATATATATATATATATATATTTTAATTTTTTTTATTTCAACAATATTTTTTGTTTAATTTCTTATATCTTATTTGTATAATTGATCTTTTTTATGTTGTCTTCACATCAAAGAACTTTTAGCTATACATAAAGAAATTGTAATATTTTACTTGATAAATACACCTTAAACTATTTTTATTGGTATTTAGAATGATTAAAAATAATTTATAAATAGTTTTGTGATATTAACTATTTTTAAAATATTTTAGAAACAACCATTTAAAAATTTAATGTAATATATGATATATAATTAAAATATAGGTATAAACTATTTTATCAATAAATAAATTACAAGTGATTTAGATTATAAAATGTGTTAGTTTTGTGATAAATTATTTATAAATTTAATATTTAAGAAATTCTAATAATATTCAATTAAAAATTATTTTTAAAGTTTTAAATTATTATAATTTTTTTTAATAATTTATTTAAAGAACTAATTATTAAATTAATAATATTTAATTTCAAATATTTTAGTTCATTTTATTTTATTATAGAAATAATATTAAATACATTAAAAGATTCATTCTTTTATTTTAAAAAATAAAAATGTGTTGCATGGATAAACATCTCTTATAGACATTTATTTATATGAGGCAAGTAAATTTTCTTGTTCTTGTTTGGTTGCCAATAACAAGCCCCAAGTATAGGTTCATAATCTAAATTTTTTTATTTAAATTAAAAAATAAAATTATAAACATTGCAACTCTCTACAATATAATTACTATTATATATTAATGGTTTAGGGCATGTTGTAAGATCAAGCAATATTGAATTCAACACTTAATAGCTTCTTTCAAACTACTGGTTTTTTTTAAAAGCAAGGTGCTTGTGAAAGAATGAAAATCACACACTTATAAAAACTACTTATAAATATTGTGATGAAGTTTATAAATTTTAATTTTATTTCTTGTTAAAAAATTAGTATTATAATATATTTAATAAAAAAATATAGGAATATTTTATTTAAGGGATTTAATTTTGATACCTCTTAATTTTTTAATCACATACTACTAATCTAACCACTAACATATTTAAATAAAAAATGACATAGACTATGACTTGATCATGAATTGGGATCTAACTACAAAATACCATCCAAAGCTTGACATAGACTTGTTGCTTGTAGTTGAATCGAGAATAAGATTAGACAAATGAAAGCTTGATACAAAACTTAAAATTTTATAATAAATATATATATTTTTAGAAATATCCATCTACAAAAGAGATTCTAATATTACAAAGATAAGAGATATCTTATTCTATCTATTAGATAATTTTTAAAGATATAAAATATAATTTTTAATTTTTAATTTAATTAATAGAATATAATTTTAAAATATTTCTAGTAAATTTTTATTTTTGTATTTTTAAAGGATATATCTAAATCATAGAAAATTCTAAAAACTATTGTACTTATGTTAGAGCTTTGTTATAAGCATGTATTTACTATACATGTAAGCTAGTTGGATGGCTATTTCAACAATTACAAGCTATGAATCTCATTTAAAAAATAAAAATATTGACAAAAGTGTTTTTTTGCATTAGAATGTATATAAGCTAAGTGGTTTAAGAATTACTTTTATACTTATTAGTAGTCAATTGATGGTACTATTACAACTAATAAAAATAAAATAAAATAAAAAATATACTAATATAGTTAATAAAAATAAATTGACATCTAACCTTAGTATTTTTTAAACTAATTGGTAAATTGATAAGATAAGCTATGTAGTATGATAATAATTTATAAAACTATAAGCTCTTTAGTTTTGAAGTAAATAATATATTTATAAATAATCAACTAATTAGAATAAAAAACTATTTATAAATAATCAAAAATTAATCTTATATATAATTTGTAATTATCTCATATATATATATATATATATATATATATATAAGAATAGTACTTAATATATGAATAGGCAAGCTAATAGGTACTTACAAAGAGATTAAAATCATAATAATTTAATTCAATAAAAAAAAATCTATTAAAGCATAAAACTCAGAAATATTATGTTTTTATTAGGTCATGTACTTAAAATTATTCCTTTCTTTAATAGTAAATTCCAATAAAAATCCAATTAAATCTATAAGGTTTTATATCTTTAAACACAAATAAAAATATTCTTCAAAAAATAAATACTACGCATGCTGTCCTTTTGTCTTTATCCACATATATTATTAATTTTATCAACTATCAATAATAATGTACTGTATTAGATATTAACTACAACATGTTATGATCATCGTTCAAATCTCAAAAATATCTTTGAAATATGATATAGGATCTCTAGACCACTATTGACCACAATATTGAAAAAAAACAACCAAATAATTAAATATTAAAAATTAAAAATTTAATACTCCACATTCCAAGTCGGGAATGTTCAACCTCAACATTAATAAAGCCAACACTGATAAAGTCAACGCTAATAAACAAAGGTCGGCGGCGCGCACGATCAGCTTCAGTTGTTGCTTATGTCGACGTCAAGGTTCCTGATCAGGTGTTGAAGCTGCGACTTGGATCCATCGGCTGCAAAGAGCAGGTGGGGATGAATCAGCTACCGACGGAAGATCTATGCGGAGGGCTATCAGAAATGCTTCGACCGCCGCTAAATTTGTCTTCCCACTCAGCAGATCAGTCACCCCTGAATGAATCCTCGCTGCATGACAGACTCCTGCGATCGAAATGTGTTCTCGCAGACAGGTGCGTTTCTGGATTCAGGAGTCTAGCTGATGAGGATGACTTGGGTTTAACAACGAAGATGATGGAATCTTCCTAGGGTTGATCTGCCAATAACTGACGGTTGTTTTTATTCTTCGATAAGCAGATCTGTTAGGTTCAATCGAACAAGTAGGTTTTAAACCATCAGTAGAAGCGAAGAGCAATCCGATAATAGCAGATGGATGCCGGAGTCACTGCTCTCAACCTCCGATCACAGATCAACAATCGCCTTCTAGAAGACAGTAACGTCCATGACGATGGCCTCTGGTGATCAAAATGAGTTGAGTTGGGTATGTGAACTAACGCCGATCACGCTCCGCAGTCCCATTTAGATTGCAGGTTGTGAGTCCACAAGCAGAACTCCAGGTTAATGAGGGTCGCCGACTGCCGTCACCAGTGGCTAAAACTCGTGTGAGGCTTCAGTACCTCAGCAGTCCAAGACGAAGGTATGTGGAGATGGGAGGAGCCGCTCTCCTGCCTGAGAATCACGGAGCGGCTTCAGCAACAAAACTTGATCCGTTTCAAGGTTGGCACGAGATTATCGCGTGGCCGCTGCTAGGAGTGGTGATCCACAGAATAAGTCTAGGTATCCCAAGTTGCAAGATGGTAACTGCTGTCTGGGCAATGCGCCTCTTGCTTTTCTCGGCCATGTGTGTAGTTAGCCTCGTTGCCGCTATGAGCATGCTAACAGGCTGAAGTATCCCGTAAGTTGTGGAAGTTGAAAGGAATAGCTCTTGAAGCTACGTTTCCAGTGCGGAGGAATGAAACAGGTCAGGATTTCGCGTCTTTCTTCGAACATCCGTCGTGATCAAGGCCGAAGTGAGGATCGTTCACCACCGCAATTGTTGGAAAGTTCCAGTTCTATTGCTGTTGGGCCTTGACCTCGTGAACTCGGCAGGACCGAGAAGTGATTTAGTACTTGATCATTCGATCAGCTCGGCAATGTACCGATCAAATACGACTGAAATGGCGATGAAAGTTGTGATTCAGTACAAGATTAGAGCAATATGCTGCATCTTTGAGCAATGTGCGTTGTCGGAGAAAGGAGAAAGAGGAGAGAAATTGAGTGGGAGGAAGATTCCAATAAACTCACCGCAGGGACGGTCGTCGTCAAGGTGGGGGCCAGCGTGACAATGGTCTCTACTTTTGTGTTCCAGCAGAGTTAGAACTGCTGGCTGATGGAAGGTGGAACCTGTTCTACTCTGAAAGGTGAAGAAAAATCAAAATTAGGTAATGTCCGCATGAATTTGCGTTCAGAAATTTCTAAAGTAGAGCTATAACGCATTGATTTCGTACAAATGGAGAACATTATACTCAGGAAAGATATATACAAGGTTGAGATCAAGAGGCATGAAGTGGCCTGCCACAACCACTATGGCTATCCCATTCTCTTACAACTTTTACAAGTTCAGGAATATCTTCACTGCCCTTCTTGAAGTGATGCCTAAAACTTTGTCGTCATCCACGTTGAGCTCCCATCTGGCTTTGTCGACATTGAATCACCTTAGATACATTCTTATAGGTCTTTCTTTCATTCCTAGATTTCCTCTACATACTAGTTCAAATAACGGAAGAGGGCTGGCCGGCTTTATTGTGCACCCAGCAAACTAAAATAACCTTAGATAAAATTTCGCCAGTGTGCATGTCAAAACGCTGCTACTGCCACTGCCACTAGCCCTCTTCATCAATATGAACAGGTACTACCTCCAGTCAGATTCAACTGGGCCCGAGATTTTCAATAAAATGTTTTCTCACACTGGCATCTTCTGGCAACTTGGGAATAGAGGCAAACTAATGTTACCAGATAAACTGAAATAAGTACCATTTAACTAGGCACTATGTAGTGTTTTTGGCCTGAAATAACTAGGCACTTTGAGTCTGCAAAGTCCAAATTCAATAATGAAGGGAGCAACCTCCACCAACGACAAGGGATGTGGCAGGTCAATTGGAGATTTAAGTCTCGTCCAACGATAAACAGACCAGAATGAATACACAACCTCCAGCCTAGCAATCTGTTCCAAACCCAACCCAATTGTAATTCAAAAACTGAGGAAGCTCTAAAAATGACTGAAAAGAAGCATATTCTATAAGATCGATAGATGATTTTAGGCAATCTTGTAAGAAAACTTCAACCTGCAACCATGAAGGTTTCGTCGAGAACTGTAGCGACTCACCTTCACAAAAGGGAAACATTGAGTCCTCCAATACGTCATCCCCTTGGTCAAGATTTTCATTCCCATTAGTTTTGCTGTGGAAACCTTTTGTATCCACGGTCTGAGCATCCTCAGCCGTACCACTCACGTGTTCATGGGCATGTGATGCCTCAGATCTGCCTACTAGCAGCGGGTTTAATCCTTGCTGGGTTTGATGGAAATATGGAGGTGACCCAAACGATGAAGGCGGGGTGTCTGTTAGTACCACCTCTCGCAAATCTGCATCCACCAATCATTGCGAGGATTTAAAACATTGAAAAAAACACAGGCTCCGATAAAGCGGCCATCTAAAGCCTTTTAGGGATGAGCTCTATGATATGTGCCATTAATACGCCAAAAAGAAATTCACTCGCAGCCTTCAAGAACATGGCGAAATGAACTATAACAATGAATGTTTCTAAAAATAGATATATGTAGCCAGATTTTCTCCCAAAGAAATTATTTCCACCTACGAAGAGAGGTATTTGTTAAACACTGATACTGGAGGATATTGAAACGGAAGCACTGCAATTTAAGAATTGCAATGTGCAATAGCTAGCCTTCACTTCACTAGGGCGAATTCTTCACTAGCAAAATTTACAACAATGCCTGCCCTTGCTACCAGGTTATGCGACCTTGCTCGAATATTGGAGATACACGAGAAGTTCTAACTATGCCTCTTTGATTTCTGTGTGGGAGTAAAGTGGAAGTCCACTCCAAAGCATGGCCACTAAGTGACACAAACCTCGAAACGAAAACACTACATACCACAATGGACTCGATTCTACCATCCTTTATGATATCTTTTGACAAAATATGGCACGTCAACAGGACAAACCTTGGTAACCATGATGATAACCATTCATACTATCTGAACCAGCAGCAAGTGGAGCACCTTTCGAAACAAAGCTACAGCAACTATTGGAGCGTTGAATAGACATGCCCTTCAAACCTTCACCGATAAACCCATCTGCTGCACTCTCATCCCCAAGAAGTTGGTCATAAGAATTGGACACTCCAGGTAAAGTATCTGAACCTTCCATATCCCTGTACAGAATATAGTTGAAACCAATTCATCAGTCGAGTAACACACTAACAGCCAAAGGACATATTTGAGTGGAATAGCAAACCAGGTTCCCAAGTGTTTTTACCATACTACAAAGTCCTAACAAACAGATTAACAAAAATCCGTCTTAATAAAAGGATGTAATGAATTGAAAGTAACTTGTGTTCATACGATTAGACATTAAAAAAGTACTCAACATTTATCTCACCGAAAACCCTGTGCGTCGGCAAAGTTTTGAAGCCTTTCAATAACAGGAACCAGATCTTTTCTTCGTACTACGACGACCCGAGTAGAAAAATTTTCAATCTCAATCTCTCCAACCTCATCTCCAAAGAGGTCGCCAGCTTCAGGGTCCTTTGATATACCCAACAGCATCTCATGGAATTGTATCTGAAAAGAAGTACTGTCCTAATAAGATTCTAGCATATAAAATAAAATGAAGGAAAACCAAGAATTAATACAACCTTAATTTTTCTAAAATGAAGATAGAATACCTCAAGTTCCGAGATGAGGAATAGAAATCATAAAATAAACCAAAGAGTAAAAATAAGATACACAAACAATTCAACTTGGACAAATATGTTAACGTAATGAGAGCTACGGATCACAAGAGCTGTAGAAGATTAATCAAATCTTGTTAAATAGGTGAAATTTCATATACCTTAGTCTTTGCCCAGATGGGCACAGGTCTGGCTTGATGCGTCTGCACTTCAGCATTGGACATAAAAAACCGTTGCATCTCTTCGGTTGTCATACCTTCCTTAACTACAGCTCGTAAAGAAATACACGTACTTCCTGAATTGGCCAGCACAGCTTCTTCATGGTATGCACCTTGAGTCTCAACACTCTCTTCTCGTTCAACCCAGTTAGATCGACGAGCAACATCCCACCTCTCTACAGGTTCAACAATAACCTTCAAATCTGGTGAAAGGCTGGGGCTTCCTGGTGTGCACATTCCAACCTTTCGAGGGAAGTCATTGGTGTGACCACCATCAACTCCGACAGCACGACGCAGCAAGTAACGAAGAAGATGTCCTGTTGGGCACAAAACCCAGAGTTGATCCTTTAACGTCCTCACACCAACATAAGACTCCACACCTGTTCCACCACCATCGTGAAAAACAGCAGCCACAGCGCCTGCAAGAGTACTGGGTCGACCGGTCGCTGTCACTGCAGCACTAGTTACAGTACCCCGCCATCCACCATTCCCATTCTTTATTCTACCCACGACATTGAGTGTTATGGCAGGGGGAGGCGGGTTATGTGCTGGCTGATTCAGATTCAGTGGCTCTGTACCAGACCACCAGGAGAATGCAGGGGGCGGTGTTGAAGTAGGCCCAATCAGCCCATTAATGGGTACAGTTCCGTGCGTTTGTGGCCCCACTAGTCCTCCAAAAGGAGATATAGCATACAAGTGGTTCGTTCTCCTTGAAGTGCTAACAGCAATCCAGTGACTGTCGCAACTGAAACTGATATCCTGGATCACCTGTGACAATATCAATAACCAGAAAGTGTCAGGCTCTGTCCGGAAGCTGACTTTTCTACAAACCAAAATACAGAGATGAAGAGGAAATTGCTCGCCACTTACCGCATTTGTGATCCCACGAGAGAGTTTGTAAAGATGCACAGCAGTCGTGCTTAAATCGTCACCAGTAAAGTTACCACCAGCTATTGAGGATAAAGGCATGAGGCGAAAGACATTGAGGCTGTGCCCATATATGGATGCTGTGACCAGAAGAGTGCCGCTAGGATCAAAAGAAAGTGCTGACAAAGGGCTAGAGTGAGCCCTGAATTGTGCCACTATATTTTTGCTCACGATGTCCCGAATGGTCACCTGAAATCCGTCAGATTTACTCCAACCTTTAAGATGCCGAAGAAATTATGTGTACGACCAAGGATGTGCAATGCAAGAATTCATAGAAAAGACCGTGTCTTCCACCGAAATTGCAGCAGAAAGAGTGGGTGTCCAGCTCCAAGCAATGATAAGCATAGAAACAGGTAGCACTGAGGTAGCAAACCGTGCATGGGGGTCAAAAGTAACCTAGAACTTACGGTGCCAGCAATCTCTGGTTCGGGGACGAGTCCTTCTCGCCATGGACTGTGTCCATTAATGCCATTCTTACTACTGGGACTCCTTTCTCCTGGAGAAGCGTTGCTACCATCCGGTAATAGATCCGAGCAGTATCTAGATATTTTCCTGATGCCAATATCACCCAATGCCACTACTCCTGCAACGATATGTTTGCTAGACTCCTTAGCATAATGAGCCACTACACTACTGTAGGCTGGAGAAGTAGATGGGCTTGCCCCTGGAGACGGGGTCAAGTGTTGCGGGGATACGCGGCTTGTGACCGTCGTAAGAGGCTGGCTGGCTGCATATGCTAGCCACCGAGGTCCAACTGCCATTGCACCGTATCCATAGTGACTGGATCCTAAGGAGGTTGCTGGGGATGGATAAGTAAGCACACTAAAAATATTTTGAAGTGTCCCTGCATCAAAGCAACATATCTGGAAACTAACATGAATAAGCATCTCGATTCAAAGCTCTCTCCATCAACTGAAAAGCGCAACTCTCACAAAATCCCAATTTCATCAGTAAAAGAGTCCTCAATTGTAACAACATACAACAAAAAGGACGCGAATTACAATTTTGTATCCTGGACAAATTGCAAAGTTTGAAAAGAAAACCGTAATGCCACTTATGCCACTCGACACCAGCTAAAAAGTAGTACTAATGGTAAACAACAAAACAAGGACTACCTAACGTTACACAAACAACAGAAACATAGCGCAAACGTCAATTGCAATTATAAAATCAAAAATATAAATATAAGTAAAATCCCTATTACCTGAGAAGCTAAAGCCACTGCGACGAAACGAGAGCTACAGCGGACTGCATGAATTCCAGTATGCAATCTTAACCCATGAACATAGGAGTGATTGCGAAGTGAATAAAACCGGATAACGGTTGGCACACACTGTGGAAGTTCCAAACCCACAGTGGTGCCCTCGCTACCAGCAACATAGTCACCCGGGAAACCTGCAGCACTTTCACTTCCACACACTGTTGCATCCGAAGTGACAACTAACAGCAAAGGTCGAGATTCCTTAAAATTTGCACATCCATCAGTTGATTCCTGAAGTATCGGTTTAGGTTGAAGACGCAGGAATGCGACTGGTCCATCACTGCGCGAGACCAGTTCATGCACATTACCCGCGTCTTGTACATCCCACACCTGAAATCTGTTCAAATACGTCAATAACAGCACCTGTCGAACCTCGCCTGAGTCAAGCTCTAACTTGTCAAAACTTGACCACTGGACCTGGACATTCACGGCAATAATACAAATTTTAAATGAGTACAGAAGTTCCGACGAGGATAAGTCATCTGCATCAAGTCACAACCTCTCTCCCAGGCTCGCTGGGGCAGTTAATGACTATCATTTAAGTTGAAATGCAAGACCATAATTTAAATGTAAAAACGGGTGGCATCCATGTGCAAGCAACGGCATTACTGTTCTCGGTCCTTACATCTGCACAACATGCGGCAACATCAACGTTACCTGTTCCCGCTGACGATCACCTTCGTTGAGTGAAACTCTCGAAGCTGCTGAGACAGCAGCTTGACGTACGGTGGATGCAGCAATGCTGCTCGCATTTGCAGAGACACTGCGCACGTATTTAGATATAGTGCGAAGAGAGGAAGGAAATAAGCCGAACTTCCCCCCACGGGGACTATGCACATGATTGTCAGCATCGTTCCTCATCCCACTCTGTGCCTTGCTTTACAAAACTCGTTGGCCTTTCTGTGCGCATACCCGCGCTGCGTTTCTTTACACCCAATTAATGGCGTCAATACTTGGTGCTTCGAGCTTAGCTCTGGAAAAACGCCATGAATTCAATTTTGCGAAGAATACACTGCTACTATGGTCACAAAACCTGTAGCCAAAGGAAATCTTGTCTGAGATGAAAACACCAAAACAGCATTAATATAATAAACGACTTGAGAAGGATGCAAGCCAATCTAACATAAAGCGATTCTTTTTGGAGAACGTGTTAGAATCTATATGCACCGTTGTCTGAATAACTTCGAGCAGAAAACTTCAATCTCACGACAATTCACGTGCTCATTTGATCCTTTACAGGACCACTGAAAGCGAAATCTTACAGCTACTCACACGTTCAACCTAATTCCGTATGAAACCAACGTATCAAAGTCGCTAAACTCGATTGCAACAAGAACGAGGCTGCTCAAACTGAAGCTTACTAGGAACCATTTACCTGGCAAAGACTGACGAGTTTTGTCAGCCTGTTACCTCCTCAAAAACCTACGATAGATACATGTACAACATAAAAGCCCTTCCTAGTAGCAATATGCTGCTAGGTTATCAACCCAACCAAACCTTGTGCAAGATGGTTTGCGTTTACAATAACCGATCAGAAAAGTTCTCCTAACCCAGCACGTTCCAGATAGACAAACTATAAACACAGAATTCGAACTCAGAAAGAATGTTTACATCTCAAAACTCTATTGCATGAACTCGACAACACTAAACGATGAGCAACGTAAACCGTAAAAGACAGTAAACATCCAAGCATACGATATTCTCAAAAAAAGTCTCCTAAAAGCATCGCACACTACCATGCCATGAACTATGAGCTGCAAACAAACCTAAACGTTTCCAAGATTTCCAAGATCGTTGGAAGTGGTGAAATCGCTCAAATTTCATGTCACATTACTAGCACTTGTCGAATCATCAACAAAGGCAAGAGGACGCGGCCAGCGAAAATCCAGATTCAATTCAACTCCCCTGACAAGACCGAGACGCGCACACAGATAATCCTCTTTCACGCAATCCACACACAGCACGAAAATTGAAACAAGCCTGATAACTGAATCAGCATCCACAAGCCTACCAGGAAGAACTTTCGCCTCGCGATACACTACCCTTACCGATGCCATGAGGATTCCTACACGTAACTTACACTACACGAATTTTGCATCAGGTGATTACACGAAACACAGCTAACTGCCGTCAAGTCCAATTCCCACAGAACAACATAACATCTTCCCTCACGCAGCAAATTGCCTCTAATTAAACACCCTAGAATCCAATGTAAGACCGATTCCAGACAACAATTTCAAAAGCCTCCCCTCTCCATGCAAATCACGTCATATACTCCCCATTCACCATTGCACTCGATGTCCTCGTCGATAACTTTCTTTTACCCTCTCAATTTCCCCACGGTAGTCGCATCTATTCAGAGACACCAAGCACTGCGATACACGATCATCCTCGTCAAGATCCGCACGATCTCCAGTCTCATTTTATCACCGTCACCTTTCACACCACTGCGGACAAAATCCCTTCCTGCTCAGCTCCTTGCATACCACAAACTCGCCTCTCCCGTCCCACGCAGAACACGACGAGTATCCCTCACGCAACGTAACTGACGCCATAATTTTTGCAAATCAGCAGTTGACCACACTACGAAACATGGATCAGAGCTCACCTAGAGGAGCTTCCACCACTGCACCTAGAATCAAATACAAGTCTCAAATTACAGTGACGAGAGGTTGAAGAGGTCGATGCGGAAGAGAGAAGCTGGGAAGATTTGAGACTTTTTATTCTTAGGGCCGGAGTGCTTGCCTGCACGGGTGGGCCACGGCCAATTACTACCACGGGTGACGAACACTCTCCCCTCTGTCGCTCATTCTCTCCAGCCTCTCTCCACCCGCATCTCGAGAACCACCTGATTCAAAAAATAAACAAAAAATAAACACTAATAGTCACAATAAAAAAAAAAATCATAATAAAATTGCGGGATACGTACAAAGAGAACGAGTACAGTTGAAGGGATCCAGTGGAGCGTATCGTCTACGAGTGATATATGGAGGAGAGAGCGAGAGACAAGTGTGGATTCGCTTAAGCTGCTGAATCTTGAGTTTGGCAGCAGCAGCGGAAGATGGCGAAAACTTGGCGCGGCAATTTGGATTATGTTATTTTCTTTGAAAAGGCAGTTTTCTAATCTTCCCTCGGCACCGCACGCAACGATGATAAAGATGCGCCAAGTCCTTGCGCTTCCATTCAAGCTTCCTCCCCTGTTCTACCTATTCTGCTTCTTCTTCTTCTTCGCTTGGTTCTCTGTGTACGGCACCAACTGGCGGCAACAGCCTGATCACACTCCGGCTTGTCAACCTGGACAGAGTCGCTCCCGCCCTGTTTTACTTTTGCTGATTTCCCAATGCCCACACTCATGCTCGTCTTCATCCACGTGACTTGTCGGCTCATCCGTATTAGTTCGTCATTCATCCTCTCCCCCATTTGTTCCTTCCATTCCAAACATGAAATATAAAATGTTTGTATCAGGACAGGAGACATCAAAGGTCAAGAATGGAGTAGTAAATGAACTCCCAAAAGTCCAAGAAAGAAGAGTGGGCCATTTGTGTAATCTTTGGAGTATGTAACAAGCCACAAAAAGAAGATTAAGTTAAATTAGAGAAGGAATCATTAAATTTGAAATTTGATGTCACCAACAGCTAAGGCCCATATTGTGAAGCTTAGAGGCCCCATAGCATCACATGTGCCAAGTTGTTTATTTGTTTATTTTTTGGCATTATCTGTATTAATAGCTAACTACTGCGATATGTACAAATTGCAAAATTGGCAATGAATTTGGAAGAGTAGCTAAACAAAGTTGTATGGCTTTGGATCACCATTTGTTCAAATTAAATGACAAAGATGAGGATGATCAATACATTTGCAAAAGAAGAATCAATCGTTTAGAAAAATAACCTTACTTAAGTTTAGAGCTAAAAAAAACACATTGGCAGTCAAAGGGATTTGATAGGAAACATCAGTTAACACAATATTGGTTTTTACTGTGCTTGGAAACAATAAACAAACTCTTCAGCTCTATGTCTTCAACATAAAAAATTAAAAATTAAAACATTCCTTTTCTTTTTCCCTCCACTACCTCCCCTTCTATTTTATTATATTTATTGATTGATATTTATAAATATTTCCATCTCTTCTTGTATATGTATCACTTGATGTTCCACCTCCACTTGCACAAGCATCATGTTCTTATGTCACAACCTAACATTACAATTTGATATATCAACATCTTCAACTTTGGCAATACATATAAGCCTTTCATTTTAAATCTTTAAAACTTTGAATAATGTCCTTGCTTTGGATTCAAATACCATTCAATTTAATGATATTGTAGTTAAATAAGAAATAATCATGAATATGTTAAAAAACGTAACAAAATATTTCTATTGTGGATTTTAAATTCTTAAATCAATAGCATTAACAAACAAGTATATATAAAATAAATCATTGGCACCATTTGCAGGCATGTGGGTTTTTTAAAATGCATTACCCAGCTAATTTTTTAGCACTTCTTAATGTAATCTTGGATCTAACATTACAAAAATGGATTTTCAATATAAAAAAGAAGAATAATAATTTGTGGTAATTGATTTTAAAATTGGTTATATTGATGAAAATAGAAGATGAAAAGTTTTTATTCTTTTAAAATCTAATAAGAAAATAAAATTCAAAATATATTTTATGTAAAAAAAGAGATAAAATCATATATATATATATATATATATATGGGAATATTAAATTGACCCACCTAAATCTTAAATTGATCTACCACATAACGTTGTAATTTGAAACCGCCCCAAGGCTCCTCTTGGCCAACCTTGGTTCTTTTGCAATGGAGGGTTTTCTGGCCTAAGTGACATATATGTTAATTCAAAATATTATTTAGTAACTTAGGATGTCCTCATACTGATGGGGTGCCAATATGTGGTACATATTATTCACAGCACTAAGAAGGGATTCAAGGATTTGTGGGTCACTTTAAAATTTAGGTGGATTGATTTAATATTTCCTCAAATTCAATCAATATTAATAATAAGAATTTAGTCAATATTAAAATCAAATTAAATTTGATTTTAATATTGAATTTATTAATAATTGAACTGATTTTAATATTGATTGAATTTATTCTTATTATTTATGATGAAGATTATGATAAATTGTGTAACATAGTTATGTTTTATTCTTTTCAGTTCAGCACAGAGTTCAATTATTTTATTATGATGATTGTTTTAAAGGGTATCACAACAAAAATAAAGTATATTGTCTTGTTAGATTAGAGTTATTATATATATATATATATATATATATATATAACAACCTTCATCAAGTTTTTAAATAAATATTCCTCAACTACAAAAATATCAAATTTCAACTCATGACTATCTCATGACTATCTCATTATGGTCAAATGCCATAATTATCTTTTATGGATATTTGTCAAATACCAATATGATTAACATGTTTCTGTTCTATAAATTAATTGAATGATGTTAAATTTTATACCAAGCTCTAAGTTTAAATATTTCATAGTATTTGGAGTCAAATATGGTGATTGAATTATTTTTGAAAATATATGCAAAAAATGCTTATGAAGTTGAAACATGGACTATTTTAAATATTTTTTCAGGTCAATTTAAATTTTTTAACGTTCTTCTAATTATGATTATTATTATTATTTAATACTATCAGTTTTCTATCAGAAAACATTTTAACCAGTTTTTTAAAATCATAGAATTAACTAATAATTTTCAAGTCAAATACAAAACAATTTTCCAGTTTAAGAATTATAATAACAGTTAGCAGGTTTTCCACTTTATTCTGTTTTGATGCTTAAACTAGCAAAAATCTTACATTTCCCATTGAATTCAATTGTTTCATACTTTAGGCTATAAGTTTTAATTATTCTTATTGCATTTTTTTTACTTGAGTCTCTATTCCTGTTATCTCAAAGAAAACTCTAAGTTAAAGCTTTCAGTTTCTTTTGACCATTAATGCACATTACAAATATCTTCCTTAAATCAGTTGTTTTGTGCAATAATTGTTTAAGATATTTAAGTGTATCGTAAATCACAATTAATTTTAACATGCCATTTTTATGTAAGTAAAATTCCAAGTGATGCTTTTCAAAATTTTGGTTAAATATTTTATCAAGTTATTCTTTTCAGTTACTCATGGAATGAAAATTAAAAGCATCTGGTCAACTAAAATTATCTTTTGAGAATTTGGAGCAATCAAAACTATGACATTTTTATTTCCATCATGTCTTTTGAACCATTATGATCTTTTCATATCTTTTTAAAATTAGAATTATTCTTGGTATATATGTACATTTTTATATATTTATTTGATTTTAAATGTTTTATCTCACAAAGTATTGGTTCTTTTCTTCCTCTGTAAATACAATGTAAAATTATAAATACATGCAATAAGAATATCAATGTTTTCCAAAAAAACATGTTTGTATGTAAATACACTTACTTTCTCATAATTATAAGAAAAATTAATTATTTGTTAAAATAATATTTTGACTATTTCAATATATTAGTAATTTACAATACATTAAATTTGGTTTATTTAAGCATTGTTAGTTAAATGTTTTTATAAACAAACAATATCAAAAACTCTATATTATTTTTAAGTTTTCTAAAACATCAGTTGATAGGGAATTTTTATATTCTTAAAAAATTAAATAAAATAAAAAATAAAATTTTAATTTGAAACAAATTTTATATACTTGAATATGTAATATTTATATATTAAATATGTAATGTTTATATTCAAGTGTATAAAATTTTATATATATATATATATATATATATATATATATATATAATAACATTCTTTTATTTCATATTTAAATCATTTCTTTTAAATAATTTATATATTTTGTTTAAAGTGTTCCTAATATTTATTAAAATTATTATATTTTAATTTCATTTATCCAACCATAGACACATAATCTCAAATATTATAAATGACTCCTGTTTAGGATTTTTAAAAGTTATGTTATGAAGTCATAAATAAATAATTTATTTTTTAAAAATAAAAATATATTTAGATACATGCATCCTCTTTTTTATGTTTTATATTTTAACAATTATATTTTAAAATATGTATTGTAAATGAAAAATATAAAGATCAATTTTATAATACTAGATTTTTTTGTAGATTATTACTCCTATACCAGTATTAAAATTTATAAATACAATCCATTTTATTTTGTAAAAAGAATTATTATATAAATATGCTTATTATTATACCATTAATTTTTAAAGTCATGGAATTTTATACCTTAATCCAATCTAATAAGTTTTAACTTTAAAGCCTCTAAAATTAGAACCAATTATAAAACAATATTTTTCTAAATATTATTAAAAAAAATTAAATTTTTTACTATTTTACTATTTTACTATTTTTTTTTAATTTTTTTAATATAAAAAATAGGATATATTTAGTAGAAAGTAATAAAAGATAATTTAATCCTTAATATCCAATCGAGCACAGTTAAAAATATATCTTAAAATAAATAGATTTACTTCTTAAGATAATTGTTATGAACATAAGATTTACTCCAATAGTTACCTAATTAATATAAATTGATAGAAGTAGGTAAAATAAGTTAATTTGATAATATTTTATAGAGAAGCTTCCTAGAAGATTGATTAACGTGGAATCATCTCTATACATGTTTATAAGTGATTGGTAGGTTAGAAACTTCGCCAACAAGCTAGCCACATGTCACACATGTTGGTAGCTTGTGAAACAAGTTAGCCATGTATTGCACATGTTGGTAGCTTGTGAAACAAGTTAGCCATGTGTTGCACATATTGGTAGCTTGTGGAATAAGCTAAATATGTAGCACACATGTAGGAAACTTGTCTTACAAGTTTGACATGTGTCTTATAAATTAGACATGTGTTGCAAGTCCTATAGAACGCCACCACATAGTTCTCAGATAAATAGTATATATAAAGACAAGAGTGAAGTCTTCTTCACTCTTGTCAACTCTTTTCTTGCTTCTAGTCTAATTCAAGAATCTCATGTATTTTCTAGTCTTTGGCAATAGCCATTCTAGTTTCTTCTTGAATATACTTACTTCTTTATTTTCATCTTATTGTTTTCCTTTGATATAGTTTTTACTAACTTATGCATCTATTTTAGTTTGTGTCCTTGACATATTGACAAGAATGAAGATTATAATATCAGAGCTTTGTCTTTTTTTGATTAAGAGTGGATTACCTCTTTTTCTTGATAAGACATAAGCATATTAGAAGTTATAGATTATCCACTTCTAAACTGATATTATTTTTAGAATTTTTTCTTTGTTTTTTGAATATTTTATTTTGTAGTGAGATTAGACACTCTTCTCCCTTTTTATTGTAGTATCATCGTAGAGCTTGTTAAAATGAAGAGTGCAATGGCACAAATGCAAGACGAAATGAGAGAATTTATGCTCGCAATGCATCAATTCAATGCACCACCACAATGAGCAACAAGATTAGTAGGAAGTAAAGATATAGAGATGATTCAAGCTGCTTCAAGCCATACTATTTCACTTACAATTAAACACTATTTAAGCATCAAAGAACCAAAATTAGTTTACTAGAAAAGTTTGATGGCACCAAATCTAAGTTTCAAGGATTCATCAATCAAATACAACTGGCAATTGAATTTCAACTCCAAAGCTATCTAATCCAAGGATCACAAATCAAGTTTATCGGAACACTATTGTCAAGCTTTGCTTTATCATGGTTTTCATCCTTTCTTGAACAACGTGATCCAATACTGGATAATTTGGAGGCATTCTTAACTGAGTTTTGATCTATGTATGAAGAATATGATGTAATTTGTGTCGCAACCAACAAGATCCGCATCTTGCGACAAGGCAATTGATCAGTGACATCATATGCTTTACAATTTCAACAATTAGCAATTGACACCAAGTAGAATGATGTTATATTTATTAGCTAATTTTTCTATAGATTATAATATGAGATAAGAAAATTGATGTTCAACTTATCCAATCCTCAGACATTGAGTCAAGCAATTGATTTTGCTATGAAGTATGACAATTGACTTTTTGAATTTTGATCTGAGGAGTATAGTTGTTAAAGAAGACAATATGTGGAAAAACGAGTTTATCTAGCTACAATAGGGACCATGCAGTTGGAATCTTGTACAACTCCTAATAAAGGTCTTATCTTTTCTTCAGAATCTTTTCCTTATTTTATAATAGATATCTATTTGGGACCTAAAAAGCACAAAGCCTTTGTCTTATTAGATTTAGGAGCCTCATTATATTTTTTAGATAAAAAATTTGTTAAAAGTTGTAAAATACCTTCAATACAAAAAACTAAATCCGTACATGTAGAAGTCATAGATGGTCACCTGTTATCTTTTGGAGATATTACTTATGAAATCCTTCTTATAAATATAACAATAGATGGTCATAATAATTGTGTAATCTTTAATATAATTAAATCTCCCTCTAATCCAATCATTTTAGATTTATCATGGCTAGAAAAGCATCGTCCATTTGGATCGATCTATAGTCTATCTTAGAATGAATTGGCTGAATTTAAGAATTATATTAATGAGAATTTGGCCATGAATCTCATACGCCATTCAAAATTCCCAATAGGAGCTCTTATCTAGTTTGTAAAGAAGAAAGATGGATCACTACGGATATATATAGATTATCAAGGATTCAACAAGATTACCATCAAGAATAGATATCCTCTGCTTCTGATATCTAGAGTTTTTGATCAATAGAATCAAACTAAGATCTATACAAAAATAGATCTAAGAAGAGTATACAACTTAGTACGCATCAAAGAAGGTGATGAATGGAAGACTATATTTCAAACAAGGTATGAACATTTTGAATAAAATATCGTGCCTTCTCGACTTACAAATGCACTAGCTTCTTTTCAATATCTTATGAATGATATTTTTTATGAATATCTTGATGATTTTATTGTCTATTATTTAGACGACATTCTGATCTATTCTAAGAACACATAAGAATAAGAATTTCATGTTTGTCGTGTATTACAAAAATTTGGAGATGTAGGATTATATGCCAAGATGAAAAAGTGTGTATTTCACACTATCCAAGTTGACTTTTTAGAATACATCATTTCAAATGATGGTCTCAAAATAATTCCAAAGAAAATCCAAACAATCATAGATTGGAAGATTTCAAAAATAGTATGAGATATGTAATATTTTTTAGAATTTATCAATTACTATCAAATCTTTATCAATTTTTTTTTGTAAGTTGCAGCTCCATTTACATGCTTAACTTGTAAGGACAAATTCGAGTGGAGCAAAGAAGCAGGAGCATTATTTGAAGCTTTGAAGATAACTTTTATTTTTACACCAATCTTGTATTGTATTGACTTTTTCAAGGAATTTTTTATGGTAACAAATGCATCAGACTTTGCTTTGGAGATGGTATTATCACAAATGGGAATAGATGACAAATTCCACCTAGTAGCTTTTGATTCTAGGAAATTTTCAGTAATAAAAATCAACTATAAAATCCATAATAAAGAACTTCTTGCAATTGTGGATTCTTTTCAAGAATGGCATCACTATCTGGAAGGCACTTCTAATCTAGTCCCCATGTATACGGATCACAAGAACCTTAAATATTTCATGTCAACACATGTGTTGAATCATTGTTAAGCTTGTTGGAGCATGTCTTTGTCAAGATTTGAATTTATTATCATCTATCGACCAGAAAAACAACAAGGTCTGTCTAATGTTCTTTCTAGATATTCTTATCTTGTACCAAAAGAAGGAGATTTGGCTTTTGATTAACAAATAATGATGATCTTGAAGCAGAAACAATTTCATCTTTGAGCAATGACTGTTGATTCAACTTTTATCAAGCGAATCTAATCAAGTATATCTTCACATACTCTTGGCTATGAGATTAAGAATAATTCATCTAAGTCTTATGATACTTCCAAATTTGAGTTCAAAAATGATCTATTCTATTTTGAAGGCCACTTATATATTTTAAAAAGCATAGCATAACTACATACTCTAGAAGCTCATCACAACCTCCCTACAATATGATAATTTGAATATAATAAGACTTTGGAGCTAATATTAAGAGATTTTTGGTGGCCTCAAATGTGGAAGGCTATTAAAGAGTTTGTACAATCATGTGACATTTGTTCGAGATAAAAAAAATTCCTCATCATCGATCTTATAGACTTTTTCAACCATTACCTGTATCAGAATAATCTTGGTCTTGTGTTTCTATGGATTTTATCAGGGATCTTTCAAAGTCAAGTTCATAAAATTCTATATTTGTGATTGTAGATTGTCTTACTAAGATGGCATATTTTGTATTGTGTACAAAATCTATTACAAGTGAAGAAACAGCTAAATTCTTCCTTGATAATATCTATTGCTATCATGGATTATCAAGGGATATTATATCAAATAGAGGAATATAATTTGTATCAAGATTTTAGAGGACTCTTTTCAAAATATTGAGGGCGGATATAAAACTATCTTTAGCTTTCCATCCTCAAATTGATGGACAAATAGAATGAATAAATCAAGTTTTAGAGCAATATTTGAGATATACCATCAATTATTATTAAGATGACTAGATAATTCTTTTGCCATTAGTAGAGTTTGCTTATAATAATTTGATATATTTGTCTACTCAATAAATTCCATTCTTTGTAATTATGATTATCATCTATGAGTTAATACTTTTAACTTTTCAAAAGTTGATAATCCTATGGTAGAAGATTTGGCAAATCAGTTGTCAAAGTGTGAGTTAAAAATTTATTGCTTCATATTAGTTAATTTAAATTTTTTAGAAAAAATTAGAAAAATTAAAAAATTTAGAGTTAGACAAATAAATTAGAGAGTAGTAGGAATAATTAGTGAAGATAGTAGTTGAGAAGAAAAATAAGAACTTGAAAATAATTAGAAGTAGAAGAAATTTATTTAAAATAATAATTATTTTGGAGTTAATATTTTTGTATAGAAATGGGATAAAGAAAGGCCCTACATTAAGCCCTTGCAATCTCCCATGAATATGAATTTGGAACTTTAAAAAAAAAAAAAAAAATTTTAAATTTAAAAAAATAAAAAATAAAAAATAAAAATTATAAGTACTCGAAATTAGATCTTGGCGACCGTAGATCACGGCACTAATAGGGATCACATGCAATGTGAAATCCTCTATCGGCAAGAGTTGGAAGGGGACTCACAAGACAAAAAAGAAGGGCTAAATAGAGAACCAAGAGAGGGTTACGGAAGGTGAGGATTTTGAAGAATTTTGATAGGAGACAAGTTTTTTGGAGTATTGATGGAAGGAAGATGTTTACCACTAGTAAAAGAGAGTTAAGATGTAAGAGGTAGCAAGGCATTTGACTAATAATCAAACAATAGAGTAGAATTGCGGTGAGGCGAGGCGAAGAAGAGTGTCAAAAAGTATAAGGAGCTATGGTGTGGTGATTTACGACGATCGCGAAGGTCATCAAATGATACGGGAGAGAGGATTAGCGGAGCATTGAGAAGAGAGGAGCCAAATTGAAAGGTGGAGTTGAAAGTTAGTGAAGTGAGAGAATTGTAGTTATTAGGATTTTGGCGTGGTGGATTTTGGAGGAATTTAACGGAAAGTGCTAGGTAAAATTCAAATGGGCGAAGGAGACAAGACATGAAAAGGAAGGTATGAGAAGCTATTTTTATAGAAAGGAGATTTGACGACGATTTAGGTTGGTGTGGATGGTTGTGTATTGCTGTACTTATTTTGGCATAGTTTAGCATATTAAATAGTATTGACAAATATTCAACTTGAGTGCGGAAGAGTAACGAAGGTTGATTCGAGCAAGAATTGGTGGAAGAATTAGAGAGCATCAAAATGTTGTGCAAGGTGAGGTTTTTAGAAAAAAACTTTGTATAGTCAGAAATTGGAGTCTTGAAGAGACAATAATAAAGTAGATAGGCGAGAATACCTTATTTTTATTATTAGGAAGGAATTGGAGCATCAGTGAATAAAGTAGGGGTAGTGACACGGAAGCAACAGCTTGAAGTTGCCCAACAACCAATTGTAGCGGCACGTGATTCCCATGACACCTCTCTAGAAAGAGAGATGTCCTACAAGTGTGTGGGCTGGGAGTATACGATAATCAATAATGCCAGAGGATTGAATCTTGACACGGGGAGAAGAAGGCAAGGTTGATTCCGACATAAACGACAAGAAGAGATTTTAGAGCACTGCGAGGGAGAGCCAAAAAAGAGAAGGTTTTTGTTATATAGAAGTATAGATGTGTTCAGAAGAGAGAAGTCTTCCCATATCAGGAAGGAGGGTGGATTAAGAAATTCTTTAAAAAAAATTATATTTAAATAAAAATAAAATAAAATAAAAAAATAAAAAAATATTTAAAGATATCATAGAAAAAGTTGGTACTGGAAGTAGGAAGACTTAAGGAGTAGAAGGAACAGATCTTAGAAATTATTATATGAGAAAGATTGATCCACCAGGTTATAAACGTAATAAAGGTGGTAATATCTTACTCACATAAAAAATGGTGCGTTTGCTAGGAGCTTACTTTGAGGTTGATGTTTAGAATTAGTAGTTCATACTTAATTTTTTATAAAGTTGTGTAGAAGTACTTTGTATGTTATTTTTGAGTTAATTGCAGGAGAGAGGAGAGTCATGGAGTAGAGCTGATGTAAAAGTAAAGTGTTAGTTGAGGCCTTGCTAGAAGGAGCAGAAGAAGGTGAGTTACTAAAAACTTGACTTGGGTGATTAGATTGAATCTTTCACCACCTTGAATTAACTTGACCTATGCGTTTGTGGAGGATTAGAATAAAAAACTTGTATAGACATTGTGAGTGAAATATTAACGTACAAGGGCATGGAGATTACATAGAGGTACGTATTTCTATCCAATTGGTTGAACAAATGAGAAGGAATAATTTTATAATGTATTCTTGTTGTTGCTCACTTAGTAGATAATTCCCTAATTGATTACCAATTTGAAATGGTAGGATGATTCTTCAGATTCCACTTTGACATTCAATAAAAGTCATCTCCACATGAAGCTTATTTTGTATGGCAATAGAATGAGGAAGGTACAAAGGTGATACTCTAGTCCAAATTAGATACTATCTTTTGTCATTTATTCTCCCTATCCGAGAGATTATAAACCAAAGTAGGCTTATAGGTTTCTATTAAGTAACTTCTTTAATTTTTTATTTAAAAAAATAAAAATTAGAAATGGAAGGAAGGATGGATTGCAATATGTGGAGAATGGTGTGAGGCTCATTAGAAGCGATTAGATGAACACTCAAATCTGATCAAAGAAACCAGAGTTGATCCAAGCTGGAGACAACATTAAGAAATAGGACTTGAAGAAAAATTTGGAAAGACAAGGTGCAGCCAGAAGAACTTTAGGAGAATCCAACAAGACAGTAGAAAAGATAGACTATGTAGAATTCCAAGAGGTGATCACTGCAACGATAGTTGAACTCAAGGTGGTGATTAAAAAAAATAATTAAGGATAAAGAGATGAAGAACTACCATTGGGAAGATTCAGTAGAGCATTAGAATTAGATTCTTTTTCAGCCTTTGAGATAATAGATAATTTGCAAACTTTAAAAAAATCAGTTGATACGGAACCTAGGATAGATATAATTCTTCAAAAAATGGCTCTAAGACCACCAATTGATCCGTTGGTGATGCTATGAGGCTTATCCATTCTGGTACCAAGAGACTTAGCTGCAACAAATGTTCTTATACATCTACCAAAGTTTTATGGCATAAAAGATAAAGATCCATCCTTGTACATGGAGCGATATATTAAAATTTTAACTACTTTATTAATTATCAATCCAAGTTACTATTTGGTATGGTTTTCTACTACATTATACAAAGAGACATACAAATGATATTGTAATCACCCAGAGGGATATTTTGTAGAATGGCCACAATTACAAGGAAAGTTTCTAAATTATTTCCGACTAGAGGTAGGACAGAATATAATACTGAGGGTAGTATCAACAATGAAGCAAGGACAAGAAGAAGATGCCTCCTCTTAAATACAAAGATTTGAGTTGGTTTGCACCCGAATTGTAGGAAATATGCTCAACAATGGCACCTTGAAGCAATTCTTCATTCAAGGATTTTTTGAAGGATCTACAATTAAAAGTGTATTGGAAGAAAATCCTAGGACTTTAGAGGAAGTCAAGAGAGTGGCAAAGGAAGTAGATGCCATAGAAAAAAATTACAAGCAGATATAGAAGAGGGAAGATGAGGCGATTCTGTAATTTATTCCTATCAGGCCACATATGTTGGAATTGAAAGGAGGTCAGCAGGGTTCTAATTCCAACCTTTCAATAGTCAAATGAAGCCAGTCACCCATGCCACTAGTAATACAAGAATTAGTACCTCTATCTGCCTTACTTGCTCTAAATTTAGAGCAGAAGGTGGAAGACATAGAGAAGAGAATATGAGCAAACCAAGAAGGATTTTAAGAAGCCATTTTAAAATAGATATAGACTTTGATTGAACAAATGGCATGTGTGGGAAGGAACCAAGATCCTAATCTACCACCACCTCGGATAGAATCTTGAAGCCACACTTCATGAATATGGTATATAAATTGCATGCAAAATGGCCATTCTTCTCAGTTTTGCAGAGTTGGACCGCCACCGGTTATTCGTAGACAAGATTATCAAAATTTTCAAGAACCTCCTAAGTATGGCAGACAATTTAATGCAAATTTTAGACATAGTGGTTATCAAAGTGGGCCATAAGGATTGGGAAGAAATAGACCGCAGAAGAAATATCATCAATTTTATAGAAGGTGGCTTGTATCTGGACAGTGTTGGTTAGAAGGCCAACAGTTTCGATGTAGTAACTGTGGAAGAAATCATGCTTCAAATAAATGTAGGCAATCTGACAAGATTATAATATTACCGAATCTGGTAGTGAATCCTTAATAACAGACTCAAGAAAATATGAGAGGTCAACGGAGACCATGAGAGAATCAAAGAGAGATGAGACTATCAAATCTCTATTATAATTATGAAGAGTCTAAACAAACACATCAACCACCTATAGGATTACAGACTCAAAGAGGATATATACCTTTAGATCCAAACAGATAAGTGGAGTAAAGGCAAGGTAGTAGAAGAATAGAATTGAATCAGAAATCAAGTTCTTTAAATATACAAGATGTTTGAGTAGCAGAAGAAATAAGACTATAGAGCTATATTCTATCCCAATTATTGACAATGGTCATAGAGGAGGAATTTCTAGCTACAAACCTAGTTATTCATAAGGTGAGGAAGGAAGGACAAGAGATAAATTCTCAAGTTTCATCACTAGTAGTGATAACCCATATAAAAGCAATTTTACAATCCTTTATTTTGGAGCCAGAGAGCAGCTTGCTTGAAGACCCTCCACATTTTTCAAAGTTAGACAACAAAGAAGATGTGAAAAAAGATAAATAGAAAGGACCAGATGTACCTTTGGAGGAGTTTAGATCATTAGAATATAATTAGATAGGTTGATCAAAGATGATAATGTATGACTTATAAGAGGATTTGAAAAAAATATAAGTTGGACATTATAATTGTGTAGATTTTAAAAATATCTCCAACAGTACAAAAATCATTGAAAGAAGGATAATCTGTGGTAAAAAAAAGGAAAAGAATGAGCAAGAAGACTATAGTACAAATTCAATCTATTGAAAGGTTGTTGGATATGAAGGCAGTGGAGATAGAAGTAATGATTGCTGACAAGATCATACCCAATGCATTATTGGATGGAGGGAGTGGTTTAAATATCATGCCCCTACAAACAATAGAAAAGCTTGGATTGAGTTTGATTGGGCCTTCACTATTCATGATAAACATGACTAACCAAAGTCCAACAAAGCCAATAGGTCAAATTTAACACTGCAGGATGGTTATAGGAGGAGAAAAATATATATTGACCTTTCAAGTGATTCATATGTTGATAGCCATGGAACCATTTCCATTATTATTAGATCATCTATGGTTAAGAAGGGCCAATGCCATAGTAAATTGGGGAGATGACTGACCTACAATTATTTACAGATCTAATAAAAATCATACTTGAATATCTATTAGACCTATTATCAAAATAAACAACCACCAAAAATCATCAAAGGATGATAGAATCAAATTCTCTAAAGTAAAAAAGGAGAAGCAATAAGTTGGAGAAGTATTGACAAGTAATACTATCTTGAAACCAGAGATATGAGGATTAGAATGTTTAGGCCTTAATCTTTATAATTGAAAGGATATTGGTAAATATGAGGTTTGGCTACAAATATATCCAAATTTAGTAGTGGATGAAGAAGAAGGGATAAACTCTATAGAGGATATTGAGGATGAAGATAGATTAGCATTTATCCTCAAAGTAGATAATAGAGTGTATTTGATAGAGGTGGGAGAATTCCAAGGGTTAAAAATACTCAAAGAAGATGAGTCTTTAAAGGAGATGTTGCACTATAAAATGACTTCTACAAGAGTTACAATGGAAGATGATGTAGCCAACTACCCGAATGTGCCCTCAAAGTAGTATCACAACAACCTTGAGCAGTCACATGTGATAAAAGAATATTGGAAATTTGTGACTATATAGATGGAAGGAGAGGAGCAAAAACAAATACAAATGGGGAGTCAATTGAATGGTGAGGAAATAAGTACATACAATGAATTAGTACAGGAGTATCAAGATGTTTTTGCATTGTTATATAAAGAATTGAAAGGCATATTTCCAACCATTGGAAAATATTACATTTTCATACTATCCAATATAGTACCAATTAGACAAAAAGAAAGAAGAATGAATCCATAACTTCAATTGGTAGTGAAGGCAGAGTTGGAACAATTGTTACAAGCGAAATTCATAAAACCAGTGGAAATCATTGATTGAGTGTTACCAATGCTGTTGATAAAGAAGAAGAATGGTAAACTATGCGTATGTGTGGATTATCAAAAATTAAATGCAAAGACTCAAAAAGACTACTTTTTTTTATCCTTCATAATTAGCATTTTAGAAGAAGTAGATGGACATGAGCATTCTACTTTCATGAATGGTTACTCAAGATATAATCAAGTATCCATTGCAGTAGAAGATAGGCATAAGATAGTGTTTATGATCCCATGGAAAACTTTTATATGGTATGTCATGCCATTTTGATTATATAATGCACCGACAACTTTTCAATTATTGGTGATGTACAATTTCTCATATTTGCTATATAAATCGATGACAGTATTTATCGATGACTTTAGTATATAGTCACAAAGTCAAGACCATTTGATGAAGATGAAGGAAGCATTAAAAAGATGTAGGAAGGTGAGAATAGCCTTAAATCCAGAGAAGACATATCTGACTGTGCACCGGGGTGTATTATTAGCCTATAGAGTGAGTAAAAATGGTAGAGAATCCGAACCAAAAAAAATTAAGATCATCAATACCATTAAAGTCTCAAGTAATATGAAAGAAGTGTAACAACTATTGGAACATGTAGGATGGTACTAGGAACTAATTCCAGATTATGCAACAATTATATTATCCATAACTTCACTACAATAAAAGAATATCAAATTTGTTTGGACTAATGATTGTCAGAGGGCATTAGAAATATTGAAGATTAGACTAAGTTTGTATCCGGTATTAAGACCTCCATAATGGAACCTATCCTTCCATGTATATTGTGATGTAAGTGCAGTGGCAATAGATAGTGTTCTTTGCCAAAAGATTGAAGAAAATGAGAAGGGCGGAGATTATCCTATTACATATGCAAGCAGATTATCCTTGATTGACTTGTTTTTGTAGTGATAGTAAAGCCTACCTAGTATGCCGATATTATTGAGTTTTTAACCACCTAACAGTTATCCTTAGAATTACCCAAGGAAGAAAGAAGGAAGATCAAGATTAATAACAGACACTTTGTGGTAGTGGGACATAAGTTGTATAGGAGAGGAGTTGATAGTATACTACAAAGATGTATTATAGATGAGGAAATTCCAAAAATCTTAGTAGTGTATCACAACAATGCATGTGGAAGGTATTTTTCGGAACAATTCATAAGACAAAAGGTGTTAAGGGTAGGGTACTATTGGCCAACTTTATTTCAAGATGCACATATATATATTAAGAGGTGCGATGTATGCCAACGCTTTGCTAGAAATGATTTACGAATGGAATTGCCTCTATATATTTTTTTACCATTAGTATCATTCAAAAATTGGGGCATTAATTATATGGATGAAATCCATCCTCATTCTTTTTGAGGCATGGCTTATATCATTGTGGCCACTAAATACCTTACAAAGTAGGCCGAGCCTAAGGTAGTCAAGATAAATGATGCAAGAAATGCTTCTATATTTTTATTTGAAAATATTATTATATGCTTTGATTGTCTTAAGATCCTAATTAGTGATCAAGAAATACATTTTTACAATGAGGTGATTCAAGACTTAATAAAAAGATTTCAGATTGATCATCGAAAAACTACATCCTATCACTCTCAAACTAATGGACAGATCGAGAAAATTAGTATTACGTGGCCTTCTATGTGGGAATACACTGGATACCTAACTAAAGAGAATTTATTTGAAAGTTGATGGCAAAAATCCAACAAGTAATTTTTCCTTAATAAAAAAGACAAATAATACAACAATCTCACAAAAGAGAAGTTATATATATAAACCCTCTTGTATTCAAGTAAGTTTGTACAAAAAGGGTTCAAATTTCCACAAAAACCCTTCAAAACTTTATTCACCCACAAGGACTTATTTCTTGCTGAACTTAAAAGTCCAATAACTCTTGATTCAACCGTTCAGTTTCTATAAAATTTAGTTTAGAGTATAGATAATTCTCTTAAGTTTCACCACAAGAAAGAATCAATTGTAAATTCATTTTCAATCGTCTGATATCTCAAAACCCCTAGCAGGTGCTTAAAATCCTAGCTCAAAGACACCCGAGCACTATTTTCTTTATATCTCACAAATCCAAAATCCTAATGCCACAAAAATTTTGCACATAGTCTTGGGACATAAACATATATATTCTTAAAAAATTTGAACCAAAAATCTATCAAATTGCATAAGATATAGCTCAAAATGCTTAAGAAGAAGGGTTAGAAAAGGGTTTTTAGTGTAAAAAGGGTAGTTTGGCCATCCATGTGGATGAATAGAGGTGGATGATAGAAATCTCTATTCTAATTGGCCAAAAATCATGCCCAATGGACTTTAAGGAGGCTGCCCGAGGGTTTATTAGGAATTAGGGTTTGTTTTTTGAGAGGAGTCGAACATCAGAGGCTAGGATCATAAGGTTTAGGTTTTTGGATCTGATTTACGTGCAAATTTTGTGTGCTTTGTACTTTTTATGAAGAAGTTATAGGCGCCCAAAGTTAAGGTGTTGATTTTGGACCATTGCTACTCTAAAAGAAGAAACCTCCAACTTAATGAATAAGATTGCTTCCATACCATAAACCAATGAAAATAGCATTGCTTGTGTTGTCACCTTAAAGATTATATGATACACCCACAATGCTTATAAGATTTACATACTTGGTGCTTTAAGCACCAAATAAAAGAAGTAAATAAGATCTTAAGGATCACTAATGTCTAATATAGGTGACTTAAGATATATACAAGTTACTATCAATATAAAATTAACTTCAAAAGTCACTACTAAAAAGAAATTAAGGTTGTATAAATCTTAATAATAATCCTTTTAATAGATCCTTTCTAAACTAGCAACCTAATCACATCCTATAACCAATAAAAATCCACTGATATGACTTTCATTTAGCTAAGTAGTAAATTATATATTAAATATATATGTACAATTTTTTCACATAGTAGTCAAACCACAACACGGCAGCCTTGAAAAGTGTAAGGAATTATAGTGTGGTGATGTGCGACGATTACAAAGGTTATCAAATGATACAGGGAGGAGGATTGGCGGAGCATCAAGAAAAGAGGAGCAGAATTGGAAGGTGGAGTTGGAGGTTAGTGAGGTGAGAGAATTGCAGTTTTTAGAATTTTGGCGCGATGGATTTTGGAGGAATTCAACAAAAAATGCTGGGTGAAATTGAAACGGGTGAAGGAGACAAGACATGAGAAGGAAGGTCTGAGAAGCTATCTTTATAGAAAAGAGATTTGACAGTGATTCAAGTTAGTATGGGTGGTTACATGTTGCTGTATATATTTTGGCATAGCTTAGCATATTAAATAACATTGACAGACGTTCAACTTGGGTGCAAAAGAGTAACAAAGGTTGATTTGAGCAAGAATTTGTGGAAGAATTACAGAGCACCAAAACATTGTGTAAGGTGAGGTTTTTGGAGAAAAGCTTTATATAGTCAGGAACCAGAGTCTCGAAGAGACATTAACGAAGCAAATAGGTAAGAATACCTTATTTTTATTATCAGGAAGGAATTGGAGCATCAGTAGAGAGAGTAGGGATGGACTAAGAATTAGTATGAAGGAGGGTGGACTAAGAATTTTTTTAAAAAAATTATATATAAATAAAAATAAAAATAAAATATATAAATATTTAGAGATATCATAGGAGAAATTGGTACTGGAGGAAGGAGGACTTAAAGAATAGCAAGAATAAATCTTAGAAATTAATATATGAGAAAGATTGATCCAATGGATTATAAATGCAATGAAGGTGGTGATATCTTACTCATACACAACTACATGCAATAATGAAGGCACAATTATAAAAAGCTCAAGAACAAAAAAAAATCAATACAAATGTTTATCACAAGGAACAACCTCGATTCCATGTGGGCAATAAGGTATGGTTACTTTGTCATAATATCAAGACTATTTGCCCTTGTGACATGCTAGATTATTGTAAGCTTAGACTTTTTTTGATTTGTAGACAAATCAATCCAGTTACTTATTGATTATGCCTACCAAAATCTATGAAGATCCATCTTGTATTCCACCTGTCACTACTCAAGCCATACAAGACAGTGGATATATAAAGAAGAAGATAAATACCATCGCCTCCTATAGAAGTGAATAACAATAAAAAAATTTGAGATAGAAGAGATTTTAGATTCAAGGCGGTGCTGAAATCGAATCGAATATCTTGTATATTGGCACAAGTACAATATTAGCTAATGCACATGAGAGCCATCTAGGAATCTAACAAATATATTAGCAAAAGTCAATACATTTTATCAATGATATCTCTCAAAATCAAGATAAAGTGATAAGAAAATCATTGCTATAAAGCAAAACAGGTTCTATAGAGGTTTCACTCTATCTTGTATCATTGTTTGCTATTTCTTTGAATTTGTTTGTACTAAAGAAATAGAAGATCAACAATGAGCAAATTTAGCTCAAGAACCATCATTTGCTGACTTACTGGATGAGACATTACGACTATCACAATCTTTAAGATGACGGAATAGAGATGAAGACCTTCAAGAATGACATGTTCTTCCTCAAATTGATGGCAAAATACAACATATTTGATATCATGACCTTGAAAAAAACTCTCAATGTTTGGTGATATTTTTAGAGGTAGGAACTATTCTTGATGGTGTTCCAAATATTTTCTTTGAACAAAGTTATGAAGGCCTCAACAATGATTAAATAACAGGGTGGTCCTCTCACCCTGGTATGGAACACTATCAATGGTTGAAAGGACCTATCAACTACCTTCGAAGGAAACAAAAATTAAAGTATGTGGCAAGTACAATTTGACGTATCTTGGACTTTCTCAAGATACAATCACCGCTCTTTGTGGAACTCGTTCCTAGAAGAAGAGATAATGTCACAAACATAAGATTTATTCTAATAATTATCTAATTAATATAGATTGATAGAAGTAGATAAAATAAATTAATTTGATAATATTTTATAGAATATTATAAAATATTTTAATAAATATTAAAATATTCTAGGAATATTATCAAATTAATTTATTTTATAATAAATAAAAAATCACCTCTATACATGTTTAAAGGTGATTGGTAGCTTAGAAACTTGGCCAACAAGCTAGCCACATGTCGCACATGTTGGTAGCTTTTGGAACAAGCTAAATATGTGGCACACATGTAGGAAACTTGTCTTATAAGTTTGACATGTGTCTTGTAAACTAGACATGTATTGGAGGTCCTATAGAATGCCGCCATGTAGTTCTTAGATAAATAGTATATATAAAGACAAGAGTGAAGCCTTCTTCACTCTTATCAACTCCTTTCTTGCTTCTAGTTTAATTCAAGAGTCTTATGTATTTTTTAGTCTTTGACAATAGCCATTCCAATTTCTTCTTGAATATATATATTTCTTTATTTTTATCTTGTTATTTTCTTTCGACATAGTTTTTACTAACTTATGCATTTGTTTTAGTTCGTGTTTTTGATAATAATACACTCTTATATATTATTAAACCACTATGAAACCTTGTCAGATTATTTTTTTAGTATGGAGGTCACTTTATACTTCATGCTTAAATATAAACTTATTTCTTTAAATCCAAATTATCTATAAACAAAGATCTTAAAATAATGACCAAATTTTCCAAAAGTAATTTTATTTAGAAAGTATTTTATTTGTAAATATGGCTTATTTCCACAAGAATGCTTTTCCATGGTTTCTATTTTCAAGGATTGGAAGTCCATTTATATAAGAGAGAGGTAGACCAATTCCAAATTTTTCAAGCCTATGGACACTCTTAGAATTGGTGTATGATAGATTCAGGCTTATGTAATGAACAAATATCACAATTTTTACAATTTACAGTAATAAGTGGACTGATTTTATTTCTTGATGTATTGATAGCAACACCTTTGTACTAGACGAGCCAAATAAACATAGCTTCTTTACAAGAGTAGAATTGGGTCCAAATCTCACTCCAATTAAATTGAAAATTTTGATTTAGTAACATATTCTATTTTTGTGATACTATATTAGGGATGGGAGAGTTGTTTTGTAGAAGTTCTTTCCTTAGTTTAGCATTAAATGCTCCTCTGATTACCACAAATGCAAGTTAGGATCAAAGGTAAACTCGATTACTAGACTAAAAAATAGATTGATGCTTTTTAAGTCTTATTTGGCTTAGGACAAGATGAAAAATAGCTACAACAAGGCAACTTGTGCAATAATGGGAACTTATGAGGGGAACTCTTAATTCAGATAAGGCGAAACACCGTGCCAGTGAGCCGCTATAAACACCCGACTCCGTCAATAAATGAATACTGCGCAGAGGCGATTATAGTGATGGAGGGGCATTTTCAGTGGGTGGTTGGGGATGCTCTAACGCAGATCTGGAGAAGGGCCGGCTTTGGCACCCCAATACCCGGCGCCTGGGTGAGCTGGGTGAACCGATTGCGCCCCGATGGGGGTACTCTTCCTTTGCCCCGGCGACCTGATTTGAACGAAAGTAAGGGCGGGCCACGGGAGGGAGGAGGAAGCAGAGACAGAGACAGACGGAGGAGCGGAGCTGCGTTGCTCCATCTCCCGGCACGTCCATGTGTGGAGTCCAAGACTCTCGCCTTGTTTCCGCTTTCCTTTTCCCCACTTGTGCGTCCTCCGCTTCCAGCTCAGGCTTCCTTCTCTTAGGGTTCTGGATCTATACTGCATTACGCCTCTCGCGCTGCGCACGCTGCGTCGTGTAGCTCTCTGTTCCAATTCGCGGAAAACTGTGAGGTTCAGCATTTGTCGTCCTGTCGTCGCGTCCCATCGCGCGGGATTTTGTTTCGGTGGATCTGCCGTAGAGAGTGTGTGCGTTTGTGGTGTGGGAATAGTAATGCGGGAGGATTGCAGGGATCTGTAGGTTAGTGTTGCGACGGGGGGAAGCGCGAGGTCAGTGAAGGCGAGGAGGCCGGAGCCGAGGGTGTTTGATTGCTGGATCTAAAGAATGGCGTATAACGACGATAAGAGCGAGGACTATTTGTTTAAGGTGGTATTGATAGGGGATTCTGCTGTCGGGAAGTCGAATCTGCTGTCCAGATATGCGCGCAATGAATTTAATTTGAACTCGAAGGCGACCATCGGAGTGGAGTTTCAGACTCAGAGTATGGAGATCGATGGGAAGGAAATCAAGGCGCAGATCTGGGATACAGCTGGCCAAGAGCGGTTCAGAGCTGTGACTTCAGCTTATTACAGAGGTGCGGTCGGTGCGCTTATCGTGTATGATATCAGCAGGAAGGGCACATTCGACAACGTTGGTCGCTGGTTAGACGAGCTGAGAGGTACGCATAAATAACGTAAATACTGTCTCGAGGGTTCTAGATTACTACAGGATGTTTCATGCCGCTTCTTCAGTATTGGAATAGGTGTGTGACAGGGGTTTTGAGAAATCAGATGTGAAGTATCTAGATGCAGGAGGATGTTTGCTCAGTTGCGTGAGCCGCTTGCGCCCTCCAATCTTGGTGATTGACTTATTTACTTCTTTTTTATGTCTACCTGTGTGTAACTCGCAATGCAAGTTGTATTCTGCAAGTATGTTCTGGTCGAAAGAAAAAAACATACGATAGTACTCAGATGATTCTATAATGAAATAGTTCGCACTGAATCTTGCAGTGCATTCAGACGCAAGTGTTGTGGTGATGCTGGTGGGCAACAAGTGTGATCTGGATAATATCAGGGAAGTGTCACAAGAAGAAGCCACATTGTTAGCGCAGAACGAGAAAATGTCGTTCATCGAAACCTCGGCTATGGATGCAACGAATGTTACCAACGCTTTCCAGTCAGTTGTGAAGGAGATTTACAGAGTAGTCAGCAAGAAGCCGCTTACGTCTTCTGTGTCTATGAAGTCCAACACTGTTTTGGGAAGCAGCCAAAGATTGGCGGGCATCGACGATATACAGCCAAAGAGAAACTGCTGTTCAACAGGTTGACAATTTACATTACTCGGTGGCTTTTGTGTGGACCTTCTTGCGTTACCTTATTTTTGAAAATCCCTGCAACTAGGAGGAACTAGAACCTTGAGGTAGATATTGTTTTAATATTATCGAGCTAGAAACTGGAGAAGCCTTTCTTCGCTGAATACGTAATCTCGTTGATTTCGTTACTTGTTGATTTCTTTGTTCACTTGCTAGGTAATAAAAGTAAAGTTGGAAGAGTTCTACAGTTTGTTGTGTATTGCATTGCTATAATTCGTAAAACATCAGAATCTGAAACCTCCTACAAATTCTGAGGCATCATTTGTAATTTGCGAAATGTAATGTTTACTGTACAAATATCCTTCCTGACCGATCTCTCCAGAGCCCTCTCAGCTCGGTGTCACACAGTAGTCCTGGTTGAAATTTTCCCGTCAAAGCTGAGTTTCTGTTCCCTAGCAATTAAAGAGAAATACTGATATTTATCAAGACATCACTATTTAGTTATCTAATTTAAAATAATAATTGAGCATAGATTAGCCATATATTATATAGAATAGCTTCATAGCGACAAGATTATGGAAAATGCAAGAATGTTAAGTACAAAATGCGCTATTTAGTAGCAAGGAACATCTTTTGTACTTGAATGCATTTTGATTATAAATACATTTATTATCAATTTGCATATATATTTAGGGATATATTCTATAATTATATTATTACTAACTTAAATAGTAAAATAGATGTTTTTAACAATAACATAAAATAATGAGTGAAATTTTCTAGTTTATTTGATTGATGTGTTTATACTAATATATTTGAGTGTTGGTATAAACAATATTCATTAAAAAATTAATCTTAAAATATTTCACTAAAGAAATAGATAAATATTCTAAATATTAAATATCTTTTAATAAAAGTAAAAAAAATCAAATATTGCATAAAAACATCTAAGTATAAGTAAATAAACAGAGTATTGTTAAACTTTTACTTATATTTGACCAAAAATATGGCATTCATCCATTATTATTACATCTTAAATTTCTTTATATCACATACTACCAGAAGAATTAAATCATTAAAAATTTATTATCTGAAATTATTGACAATATATATTTTGATTTTATTAATAATTAGATAATTATTTTTATAAAAAATAGAAATAAAAACTTAAAGAGATTAGAGTTAAAAAATTAAAATAATAGTAATAAAATAAAACCTTCTAAAGTTTTATTTTTTTAATAATTATAATATTTTAATTTATTTTTGTAATAAAAATAAATTTTAAAAATATATAAAAATTATATATGTGTACACTAATTCTTTCGTATTGTCATTAGATAAGTCTTTGATATAAATATTTTTTAATTTTATTCAACTAAGTTAGAGCTATTTTTAAATGTGAATATTTGGTCCTTATACTTAGGAGTTTACAACTTTTTCTTCGATGTTTTTTGATACAAAAATATTAAATTATAATTTTAAAATTTGAAATAGTTTGTTTAAAAGTTTAATATGAACTTTAATAATATTAATTTCATTCAAAGAAAATCATAGATGATATTGATATCATATATATATATATATATATATATATATATTTGTTTGTCTTTATAAAAAATAAAAATAAAAATAAACTTTCTAATTTTATAGATTTTGTTATAAAGCTCATACAATCTTTCAGCAAAGTTTTTTTATTAACTATCGTTTGGAATCTTTAGCTCTAGAAACTTATTGTAAGATGTCATGGTCCAAAAGGTATGCAAAGGTCTCATACTTAGTGAAGAATAGTTGTCATTTAGAAGCCTTGGTCTTAAAAAATATCACAAATTGAGAAGATGCTATGATATGAATAATATGCATTTATATATATATATATATATATATGTAATTTTAGATATAAGATTTTATATCTTGGTTTTGATAACTATAAAAAGAATATATATATATATATATATATATATGTATATATATCTTTGTGGATGTATGTCTTGTTTTTTTTTTTTTTTTTTTTTTTTTTTTTTTTAAAGAAAATAGATATTTTAATCAAAATTTAATATAATTTATTAAATTTTTATAAAATCATCTCTAAAGGTGGACCCAATAAAACTTTTGGAACAACACTATTTGTGCTATGTAGAAAGAAAAAAAAAAGTTCAAATTCTTCATTTTCTCTATAGCTTCTTGGTTGATTTTTCTAAGTTATCAAATTGAGGAAGACTTCTCAATTTCAACCAATATCAAGCTTTGAAAGTTGCATTCTTTGCCTTCTCCCATAAACATGATGACCTTTTTAATAGTCTCATTCTTTTTCTTTTTTTCATATAAACTTTCAAAACTCATAATTCCAACTTTGCTACACTAGAATATTGTTTTGTATTTTATGCTGTAACATTTTAAAAAACATTCTTAAGGAATAAACAACCAGGCCTCCTATACATATTTGTATTTATATCCATATATGATGGATGCCCTAGAATCTAAAAATCAATAACTTGCATGTAGAAACACATATACAGCACCAATTCCTTTCATTTTATTGGTAAAAAAAACACAGAAAAACAAAAAAAAAAAAAAATACCAAAACAATTTATCACACCTATTGTCATCACCACCATTGAAACTACCAACTAAACTTTCTAAATGATTTTGGTGTCATTTACATGTTTTTTTTCTTTTTTCTTCTAAAAAATAAAAAACATGGTCTTTTACACAATCTTTTACAAAACTCACACAATTTATTTCCTTTAGCTAATCAACAACAAGTCCTATTTACATCTTAGAATATATATATATATATATATATATATATAATATTAGAAGTGGTAGATTAAAACGTTTTAAAAGAAAATCCTTATCAAGTATTTTTTGCACTTGATATGATTTATGATTATTAGCCTTCTTATATTATAACATATAGACACAATTTTCAGTTTTTTTTTATCCTTTTATTTAAGTTTATGTAACTTTTTTGTGCATTACTTATTTCTATATTAAAAATTAAGTCATGTATCCTTAAAAGTATCTTATTCTTCAGTGACACATGTAATTTTCATTTTTAATCTTCTAAGTTTTGTTTATGTTGGAATTAGAGGTCTATTGAAGAAAAGTGTAGTTCTACACTTGTATCTTTTTAAAGAAATTATTGTATTGAAAAAAATTATAGTATCTTGTTTTTTTAATATCAATCACATTATCATGTTACATCAACTTATTAAATAATTTTTATTAGTCATTCCTTTAATCAATTTAATATGGAATTTAACACATTCATACATCAATTTATTATTTGTTGTATATATTTTCCATCTATATTTGATTACAAAGTTGCAAAATGTATCTAAAGATTATTAAATAAAAGTTTTGATTTGTTCTTTTTCAATTTTTTAATTATGCAAAGTATATGAAATATTATTGTTAACTGATTTATTCCAATTGGAAAATTTTGATTACTCTTTATATTCCTTTTTGTTGTTTTTGTTGTTGTTATTGTTGTATGATTTTTTTTCACAAAAATCAAATAAAAATCATTTGTTATGTTTCATTAATTTTTTATTTTTCTTTTATGAAATGGTAATGCTTGAATAAAAGAGCATGGGGAGATTTTTGCATTGAACCTTTTTTTAAAATTATAGGCAATTTTTTTTTATTTCATTTACAACTCTTTCTGTTTGGCTTGATTGATAAGTTTTTTCACCATAATTTGCATGGATTTCTAAAAGGAATGATTGATTTGTTACTTGGTAAATATAAAGTACACCAAATGTAAATGCAATATGATTAATTTCTCTATGTGATGGTAATTTACTTGATTTTAATGACATAGTACTGTCTGAGTAAATTTTATGACATATATTTTGTTTCATTTTATTTATAAATATATTGTCGATTTTTATTTTTATTTTTATTTTTCGATTTGGTATCCATCTGCTCTGTTTTATTATTATTTTTTAACATCACTATCCATTTTTTTCATTTTTTTATGTAATATTTTTATATTTCTCTTCCACTTTATTTCTATGTATTCTCTCATGTATAATATAATTATTTTAACTATTTTAAATTGTTTTGTTTTTTTTTATTGTAAAATAATAAAATGTTGGATTATTGAGAAGGCAACTGAAATAATTTATCAAAGGATTATACCACATTACAATAATTATATATGATGCAACTAATGTATGATATTGTTAGAAATTATATAATTTGTATTTATGAAAAAATAATTATTTTTAATTCAAAATGGTAATATATATATATATATATATATATATATATATTTTAATTCATAAAATTTACAATATATTTTGTACTACTTCCAATTGTGACATGCATTACAAATGTTTGTTGTCTGCAAAAGTGGGCTTTTACATTCTAAACATCAGCTATACATAATTATGAACCTTGACAATTTACACATGATTTTCTTACACAGTTTTTGTAATATTGTTTCAGACTTCTGTTGATTCTCTCTAAAGATCTATTACAATCTATTGGTCTCAATTACTTTTGCAACTAAGATATGATTCCATTTACACACAAAATGAAAGAACTATGCAACACTTTATTTTTATTCACAACTTAAAATTGCAATGCTCAATCCTAAACTTTAAATTCATTTCTGCATGTAGTCACAAGCTTGGGAGATTTTTCTCGCATTCTTATTGAAACACACAAAAACACATACAAAAAACACAATTAAAACACACAGAAAACACAATTTTTTTTAATGCGAGTGAAAAATGGTGATTGGGTAGAGCAAGAGTTTATATATTGGACTGTCATGGAAGGAGTAATTAGGATTTTCCTGAAGCTGCGACGAAGCGAGATGCCGAAGCTGGGCGAAGTTTTGGTGCCGAGGCTAGGTGACGTAGCTAGTTACCAAAGCTGTGAAGGTAGGCTCGGTTAGGGCTTGGATGCGTTTGGGGGAAGAGGGTCAAGACGAGCAGCGGCGAAATCTGAGCTCTTTTGCTTCCTCGCGAGCTTTGGAGCTTCGTCGTCGAGGATTTTGGCCACATTCAGTAATCTCAGCCTCACAGCGCCATCAAAGTAGCCATGGCTGAGCGTGGAGGAGAGCGCGGAGGGTTTGGCCGTGGGTTTGGTCGCGGCGACAGAGGTGACCGAGGCGGCCGTGGAGATAGAGGCAGGGGTGACCGCCGAGGAGGACGTCGCGGCGCCAAGCGCGACGAGGAGGAGAAGTGGGTGCCCGTCACCAAGCTTGGAAGATTGGTGAAGGACGGTAAGATCAAGTCCCTCGAGCAGATCTACTTGTTCTCTCTGCCCATTAAAGAACACCAGATTGTTGAGTTTTTCCTGGGCTCCGCTCTCAAGGACGAGGTCATGAAGATTATGCCTGTTCAGAAGCAGACCCGTGCTGGACAGCGTACCAGGTTTAAAGCTTTCGTTGTCGTTGGTGACAACAATGGGCATGTGGGTCTGGGAGTTAAGTGCAGCAAAGAGGTGGCGACTGCCATCAGGGGTGCCATCATCTTGGCTAAGCTTTCGGTCATCCCAGTTCGCCGTGGATACTGGGGTAACAAGATTGGCAAGCCCCACACCGTGCCCTGCAAGGTCACTGGAAAGTGTGGTTCCGTCACCGTGAGGCTGGTCCCTGCCCCCAGAGGTTCTGGTATTGTGGCTGCTCGTGTGCCCAAAAAGGTTTTGCAATTCGCCGGTATTGAAGACGTGTTCACATCCTCGCGCGGGTCGACCAAAACCCTTGGAAACTTCGTCAAGGTGAGTATGGTTTTCTCGGGACACAATGGATCCTGTCAAGTCTCTTTTTTTTTTTTTTTTTTTTTTTTTTTTCCAATTAGGGTTTCCAGTATCGTGTTCGTACGTGGTTGACCCAGTAAGTAAATTCACCTAACTCATTCATGATCACAATTTCTGTCATTAACCTAATCGATAATCTAATGTTCAGAAGAATGTGGTATGAAGTCGAGACATCGATGCGGTCCAATTTTGTGACCACATGTTGAAGATACTGCTACACTTAACAGGGTTCTTCAGACTTCTTCGGATTGCCGAAGTACTTTGAAATTTAGAAAATCACAGCATTGAATCTAGCGATAATTATGTTTTGATACAAGCTACCTGTCGTAAATATTGGTTTTCAGGCTACATTTGAGTGTCTCCTGAAGACCTATGGATTCTTGACTCCTGATCTCTGGAGAGAAACCCGGTTCTCCAAGTCGCCGTTCCAGGAATTTACCGACTTCCTTGCTAAGCCTCACAAAATTAGCGTGGTGGAGGACGTAGAGAAGACTCCAGTTTACTGAGGGAACTGCAAGTGATATTACAACATGTGCCTAATCTTGCTGGCACTTGAATGACTTCCTTTCAGGAGTGGTACATTCTGGAAAGTAAAGCATCAGTTTCGAAGCATTCTCTCATATTGTTTATTGTTGAAGTCCATTTAAGCTACAGCGAACTAGTGTTGAACAGTGGAGCAGTTTCTTTGTCCTATTAAGACATCGAACCCCGTGATGCTGTTATACAGTAACACCGTCCCTGTTTTCCATTGTGACTATCTTGTCTGCCGTTCATTTTTTGTGACGATAAAATGAACTTTACAAGTGTAGTCGCTGCACTCGTGAGCTGTGCACCTGTTCGGAACATGTGGGGGTTTCGTATCGTATCATTTCAAGTGAATGTGGGTGACGAATTCAGAATGTTGACTCTTATCGTGCTGTGCTTTTCTACATTTCAGTTGCCGGGTAAACCTGCTTTGATGAGTCTCAGGATTTTTGCGTATTCAAGGATATCGACACTTAGAGCTAGCTAGGTGGTTCCGAACGGCATGTCTTCTACGCACAATTGTAGTAACCTTTCAGGTAAATATTTTGGTATGTGTCGTGCAGTTTTAACGTCGAAAATACCAGCGTTGCAGCCTCAGTATAAGTCTCCGTAGATAATTCCTATTCTAGGTGAAGATCCTTGCTTCATGACAAGAAACACTATTTCAATGCACTGCAACGCAAGAACAATAGTATTTGCTGGCTCTGATATCTCACTCAGTTAAAGAACTGTAATATTCATGGTTATGGAAGGATTAAAAATATGATAATTAAGGATCTTAGAAAATTTAGGATTAAAAACATGATAATTAAGTAGAATAAAAGATTGTAATATTATTAAAAAAATTATGACAATAGTTTGATTCAGTTAATCATTAAATTTTATAAATGCTATAGATTATAGTTTATATGTTATCTAAATTTGTGTACATTTTGTTAAAAATTGTTGTTAAATTATGCTTAAAATTACTTGTAAAATAATTAGACCACCGGTAAACAATTGTTAAATTTTTACCTCTATCTAACTTCTATACTACATACAAATAAATTAAAATTACGTACTTTTAAATAAAAAAATAATTTGATAAATGTATTGTCATTTTGGCATATTGATTTATTGGTTTTTGCAATAGAAAAGAAATAAAATTCAAAGACATAAAGTTGAAATTACATCTAATATCAAAAATTTATTATTAGCAAAGGAAGGAGTATTAATCCATAACAAGGAATCTAGCCTTTTAGAAAATTGAAAAAAATAAAAAAAATACTACATGTTTAAAAATTAATACAAAATGTAAACTTAATACCAAACAAAAAAAACTTTTTGATATAAATCAAATATTTAATAATTCAATACATTCAAAGTCTCTTTAAATAAAACTATATTATAAATAATAAATAGCGAATATTCATATGAATTAAATTTAATTATAATAGATACATGTTAAATCATTTTTTTTCAATTGAAAAGCTTCATATATATTACCAAAACCATCTTATAAAGACAAAAATTCTACTTGCCAATAATAAAAAGCCACATAGACAAGCAAAGTTGATGTCAAAAAATATTGCAACTACAAATACTAAAATATAATATATTTATATATAAAAATGATTATTATTAGATAACAAAATAAATTTGATGTAATTAATATTTTATTATTATTTTGAAAAGAAAAAAAATATTCAACTAGTAGCAATCTATAATAGTGATTTACAAGGATTAGATTATTTTTTTTAAAACCTTATATGTCTAATTTTCTAAAAAAGAATAAATTTTATATTAATATCAAATTAAAATTCAAATAGATTATTACTAGTTACTAATTAAAGATACAAAATAATTATTTTTTTAATAAGATGGTTACTTATAATAAAAAAACATCTAAATCATGGAGATTCAAGGCAAAAATTTTAATAGAATAGAATTGATTTGTCTCATTTCATCTTGTTAATTTAATTATTACATGTTCTTCTATTACTTCTAGTATGCTTACACATATGTAATTGTGAGTGATTTCTTGCAGATTCATAATTTACTTACATGTGTGCTTAGATGTTATTTGTGGTCCATTGAATACCATGGCTACTCTTGCTAATAAATTGCTTAAGTTGCTATGGTTAGATTAATAGATTTATACTAAATAACTTGTTTAAGCATAAGAAAAGTAGAAGAAACATTATTAGTGCAAAGAAGGTAATGGATTTTGAATTAAGCATATATAGAAATGTAGCAATTGGTTGATGAAGAATATAGGCAAGTAAAGTGTGTAGATTGTTAATTTAAGATATAAATTAGTATGGTGTGGTAAATTATATTCTTATATTATAAATAATATATTGCAATACATTAAAATTATTAAAGACAATACAATGATATAGAAGATAATGTATGGGTTGCATTGAATAAGATATAAAAATTCAAATATTAGAATTTTATGCAAAATTTGTAGGTTAGAAAAAGCATAGAATTTATGATGAAAAAATGATAGTGTAAAAACATATTCTTTTAAGATATACAATCTTTTTTGTTAGTTTTTTTTATTTTGTTTTATTTTAATTATTATAATTATAATTATAATTTTTATTTATTTTTATGATTATGATATATGTACAAAGATGTTGGATATTTTTATAAACATCAACTAAGATTTTTGATGTAGACATGAAAGTTGTAGATATGGATATTGAACTTATTATATTTAAAATATGAATAAATCTTCTAAAACAAGTAACAATATAATAACAATGTTAATTTGTGGTATGTAAAAGTCAATGCTTTACTGTAGTGTAGAAGTAGCAAACATATCATTGATAATATAATATATATTTTATATCAACTATTATAAATTAAAGATGATTGATATAAAGGTTGTGGATAGATGCAATACTAATTGTAAATGTAGTTTAGAATATGATATTTATATAATATTATAGTTTGTTCTACTTAGAATTATTTATAATTTGATTTTTTGGATTGACACTTATTAGATTTTTAAAGTATCAAAAGATTATTATAAATAAAAATTAAGAAAATTAACTAATTAAAATATATTATTTATAAAAAGATTCATTCAATCAAATAATGTCTTATTCAATCCAACTCAATTGATTAATCCAATGGTTTGAGTTGATTAGATAGGACAAGATTGATATTCAATTAGAAAAGATATAAAAATAGATTTTTCATAAAAGAATTTATTTAAAAAATATAATTATGATTTTAGAATAAAATCAAGTGAATATTTTTTTAAAAGATTTTTGGCACAACTATTATTATTTTTTTAGGTATAGAAGAATTGAAGATTTTTGAGCCATGCTAGAAATTTAGAGAAATTATTTCTTATTTATAGAAAAAAATGAGGTTATAAGAAATAAACATATTTATAAAAGAAATTATTTTTTAAAATTTAGAATATATTATTATATAATTATGTTAAATATTAAATTATTTCTAAAATATTATAAATATGAATAAAATAATTATGTAAGCCTCTTAATTTATAAGAAAATTAGAATAATACAAGATAGAAGATAAGAGAATAACATGGTTTGAATAATTCTTTCTTTTAATTATAGCAACTTCTTTTACTAATATTCTATAACTTTTTTGTTGTTGTTAGCTATTTTGCTTGATTACAGCAATATTAAATCAAGTAGTTCAGTTTAAAAATAAAATGAAATAAAAAATTCCATAATTAATACCATTTTTTACATCTTAATTAAGCAAAATAAGAAATAGAGAGTTACTATGCAAACATGGTGCTTTTAAATTCTAGTTGCATATACTACCTTCTTACATAAAATTGATACAAACTTAATATTATCTTATATAATTTTATAAATTAATATTTATAGATCCTAAGCTAAAAAATTTGAACTTGTTAGTTTGAGCTAAAAGTGCCAACCATCTATTTGTATTAAAGATAAAAAAAAGATACACTAAATCAAACAAACATCTAAAAATTTATGAAGATCATACTTACTACCAAATCTTATAAACCTTCTTTCTTGACTTGGTTTCTTGACAACCTTATGTATAAAATATCTAGATTTAAATTTGGTTATTATTTTTGCTTTGTTTTAGATTTTTTTAGCAAAAAAATATGCTTAGAAAGAGAAAGATCCACCTTTGTATTTCCTTATATAATAACACTTCATTCAAATATTTTTTTATATTATTAATTTTCTTCTTTTTTTTATCCTAGTCTTTATCTTTGTTATTTTTTTGTGCTATGGTGTTGTTACTACATCTTTATTTCTATTAAATAAAATATTTTAAAATAATAATAATAAATATTAATTTTAATTTAAATAAATTTTTATCTTTATGTAATATTTTCCTCTTTCAATCCTTCTATGCATACAACTCCACATCCTTTATTATCTATTAGATGTTTATTTCAAATAAACCTTCAAAGGGTTAGATTTTAATTGCTTGATTATTATTATTATTATTATTATTATTATTATTATTACTATTTATTTTTTATTTATTTATTTATTTTTAAACTTCTTCATAACTTTTTTTGTTATATCTAAACTTTTATTTATGTATTTATTTTTCTTAATCATCTCTTTTTGTATGTGTAATTTTTCTTCTTGTATATATATATTTTTATTACTTTTAGCATTATCATTTTTTTTTATAATATTTAATATATTTTTCTAATTTAGCTTTAATAATACAAATAATATTGTTGTTGTTAATATATATGTATCTATGTCTTTTATTTTATTATTATTAATGCTTCTAATTTATTTTTTTTTAAAATAAATTGTTTAATATCTCCACATGCCTATCATTTAATAATTTGTTAATACAAATATATCACATATCACACCATTGTATTCTAAATTCTAACTCCAAAAAGTTCTAATAATTTTTTTTCTTGCAAGAAACAACAAACAAAATAAGAAAAATTATAATGTATAATCTTTTAAAATAAAAACTAATACAAATCTCAAATTTCTTGGTAGTATTATAAATAGAATCTTACTTTTAGTTTGTACAAAAGTTTCCCAATTAGTCATTGTACTTAGAAAATAGACAAGAGTTAGTTCTAATTATCTTGTCTATTTTTCATGCATTTAGCAAGTACTAGCAAGATAACTAAATCTTTCAAAAATGCTAGCTACAATGCAATACACTTATTACAATAAACCCATGGAATTAGAATCTTATAATTTTATACTCTATTTCTTTTAAATTGCTTATGTAATTCTTTATATCATAAAAAATCTTTTCATTGTAAACTAATTTAACTTTTTAATGATTTAATTACTAAAATTAATTTTAATAAGCTAACAAATAATTTTGAATCTTGAATATATTAAAAATTCTAAAATTCCATCTAAGAAATAATAATTTTCTATAGAACCACTCATAGTAGTGAATTATTCTCTATTACAGTATATGAACAAATGTGAAGGATGTAGAAGGAATGACTATGTTAGATTTTGTATATTATTACAAAAATATATGTTTTATTTATCCATAAATGTTAATAAAATATTATGGTAGTTTAGATAGATGGTTGGAATAATACAAGGTTTGTTGTGTGTAGATAAGATTGTGTAAAAAGAAAATTTTAAGATATGAATTTTTTTATATTTATGAGCAGATATTGGTAAATAAAATGACTTATGTATATTTTTTTTAGAAAGAAAATCGAGGTTTAGAGATTGGTGTAGTAAAAAGTAATAGATTTACAAGTAAAAATAAATAAACATTATGGATTTAGTATAATAGAAAAGATTGTTGATTAAAAGGCAAAAGTTTTTGGAGTGTTACAAAGAAAATAAATCTAGGTAATGTTAGCAATTGGAGCAATAGTGAATACATTACATAAAAAAAAAGAATACAATCTTTTACTATGCTCTTATTAGCAAAGGTGAAAAATATATGAAGATAATTTATCTAAAAAATCCTTATGTATAAGTTTAAAAAACATCATTATATTATAATTGTACTACATATAGTTAAGAAATTTTAGTAGATAGTCAAAAGATTTAGAAAAAAAGATATAAATGTTGCAATAGGAATAAAGAAGCATATTAGTGGTTGGGATAGTTGTGATGGTTTGTATGGTAGATAAGAATATAAACAATTTTTTTTGAAATAATTGGAAGTAACAAAATATGAGCTAATAGAAGTTATATCTTTTAGATTGGCATAGTTGAAAAAAAAATATGGTGATTGAATTTTGTTAGGACCTAATATAGATTGAATTTTTTTATTTTAATTTTATATAATTAAAATATTATACTTAATTTAATTTGAAGCATAACATGGCATTATAATTTAATTGGATATTGGTGCTAGTTAAGAATATAGAAGCATATAAAATACTTGTTAGCAATAGCATTAGAAGTAAAAACAATTATTGGTTATATACCACTATTAAATAGAATTTAGAATGAAGTTATTTGGAAAGATGAAGGTAAATTTGGATGTAATATATTATATGTTAGCAAAGATTTATAATTCTTATACTTAGAATAAAAAAAAAAAGTTGATGTATTAAAAATAAATTTTATTTGAAGATATAAAAATATTTGAAGATATAAAATATATTTGATATTATAAAAATTAATAATAATAATATTTAAAAATATCATATATAAATAAAAATATTATTTTTATATAATTTTTTACTTATTTAATTTTAGATAAATCAATACATGTACATAAAAATTTTGAGATTGTTAATTTATCAAAAATAAAATTTTTAAAAATAATTTTTAATTAAAATATTTGAAAGTAACTTTTTAATTTAAATAATTTAGATGGATCATTCAAATTACAAATATTATTAGAGATGATGTTCAATTTTATTTAAAAAATAAGAGGAGAATGAATAAAAGACTTAGCTTTTATATAAAATTATTTCTAGATGGATTGGATCTTTTTTGATTTTTTATAGTCTAAGACTTTCCAAATTAATTAATTATGGAAGTTATAAGAGATGGATGTCTCCTCCTTCTATACTTTGAAAACAAGGTGATTTGCTTTGTGTTAATAGATATATTTAGGTTGATTTGGCTTGTGGCTCTACTTGTAAGGTCTATTGTTTGTTGCTAAAAAATGTCTATGTACCTTGAAAAATTAAACATTGATATTTTTGTCCAATCAAAGTTAGCAAAAATAATTCATTTGATATCCAACATGAGTATAAGTACCAAAGAGATCAAAGAGTTCTTGGATTGGATTTAAACTCCACTAACTTCTATGAGCCAATCCTTTTAAAGATGTTCCAAAAAGTCATCCAATTAGAATAGATTGTCAACTCTTGATACGATTGGCATATCTTAGGATGTTAAGGATATCAATCATAAAGGAACAAAATATCAATACACTCTTGTATCACTCAAAAGAATAAAAAATCATTCAAAGATAGAATAATATTAAAATTAGAATGGCTATTATCAAAGATAAGAAGTCTAAATACTCTTGAAATAAGACTAAGAATAAAAAAGGTATTGACAAGAGTGAAAAAGACTTCACTCTTATTTCTATTTATACTATCTATCTAATAACTATATGGCTATGTTTTATAAGTCCTCTAATACATGTCCAATTTACAAAGCATGTGTCAAACTTACAAGACAAGTTTCTTGTATGTGCTCTATGTATTTAGCTTGTTCCACAAGCTACCAACATGTGCAATATGCGACTAACTTATTGGCCAAGTTTCTAACCTATCAATCACCTATAGATATGTATAAAGATAAAATTACGTCTGTAAAGCTTTTAGAAAACTTTTCTATAAAATATTATCAAATTAATCTATTTTTATTTATTTTTATCTATCCATATTAACTAGATAATTATTAGAATAAATCTTATATCCATGACATTATTCCCCTTTTTAGAGACAAGTTCCACGAAGAGCAGTGATTATATGTTGAAAAAATCCAAGATGCGTTGAATTGTAATTGCCTCCTACTCTGATCTTTATTTCTTTTGAAGGTAGTTGATAGGTCCTCTCAGCCATCAATAGTGTCCTATACTAAGATGGAAGGATCACTTTAATATTTAATCATTATTGAGGCCTTCATAACTTCTTTCAAAGAAAATATTTGAAACACCATCAATGATAGTTTCCACCTCTAAAAGTATCACTAAACAGCGGAAATCTATTCTAAGGTCCTGATACCAAATATGTTGTACCTTGCCATCAATCCAAAGGAAAATATATTATTTTTGAGGATCTTCATTTATATTGCATCATCTTAAAGGATGTCATAATATTTCATCTGATAAATCAGTAAACGATAGCCCTTGAGTTGAATTTGCTAGTTGTTGGTTCTCTATCTCTTTGGTACTAGAAAATTCAAAGGAATAACAAATAATGATACAAGATAGAATGAAATCTCTATTGAATCTATTTTGTTTTATAACAAAGATTTTCATAATTCTTTATCTTGATTTTTATGGATGTCATCAATGAAATGCATTGACTTTTACTGATGCATTTGCTAGATTTCTAAATGGCTCTTATGTGTGTTTACTAATATCATATCCATGCCAATGTATAAGATATTCCAATTGTTTTTGGTACCATCTTGAATCTAAGACCTCTTCCACTTCAAATTCTTTATTGTTGTCTATTTCTATAAGAGGCAATGGTATTTGTTTTCTTTCTTGTATATCCACTATCTTATATGACTTGAGCAGTGACACATAGAATACAAGGTGGATCTTCATAGATTTTAATAGGTGTAATCAATAAGCAAGTGGATTGATCTATTCACAAATAAAAAATAGTCCAATCCTACAATAATCTAATTTGTCACAAGGACAAATAATCTTGATATTATGACAAAGTAATCATACTTTATCACCGACATAGAATTGAGGTTATTTCTTACAATAGACATTTGCATTAATCTTTTATTGTTCTTGAGCTTCTTTTAATTGTATATTTATTGTTGCATATAGCTTTGACAACCAATTTGTCAAATCTTCTATAGCATGATTATTAGCTTTTGAGAAGTCAAAAGAATCAAATCATGGATAATAACCATAATTGACAAAAAATAAAATTTGTTGAGTAGAAAAATCTCTTAAATTATCGTAAACAAACTCTACCAACGGTAAAAGAATTGTCCAATCATCTTGATGATAGTTGATGGTACATCTTAAATATTGCTTCAAAATTTAATTTATCCATTCTAATTGTCTATTAATCTAATGCTACAAAGCTGAAGATAGTTTTATATCCACCTTCAATATTTTGAAAAGAGTTCTCCAAAATCTTGATACAAATTATATTCCTTTATTTGATATAATATCTCTTAATAATCCATGATAGTAATAGATGTTGTCAAAGAAATATTTAGCTATTTCTTCACAATGATAGATTTTATACAAAGTACAAAATAGGCTATTTTGGTGAAATAATCTATAATTACAAATATAGAATCATATAAACTTAAATTTAAAAGATCCATAATAAAATCTATAGAAACAAAAAACTAAGATTGTTCTAATATAAATAATAGTTAAAAAAAGTCCATAATGTCGATAATGAGGGGTTTTTAATCTTAAACAAATGTTGCATGACTATATAAATTTTTTAACATCCTTTCACATTTGAGGCCAACAAAAATCTCTTGATATTAGCTCCAAAGTCTTGTTATAGTAAAAATATTCTATTGTAAGGAAATTGTGAGAAGCTTCAAGAGCATGTACTCATGCTTTATTTTATGGAATATATAAACATCTTTCCAAATAGAATAGATTATTTTTGAATTTAAACGTAGAAGTATCATTAGATTTAGATGAATTATTTTTAATATTATGAATAAAAAGATCTAAAGGCATATTTAATTGGACTTACTTAAAGAAAATTGAATCAACAGTCAATATTGATTTTATTGCTCAAAGATGAAATTATTCTAATTTCAAGAGGATCATTCTTTATTAATTAAAAGCTATATTTTTTTTTTTTGGTATAAGATCAGAACGTCTAAAAAAGGCATTAGATAGACCTTATTATTTTGTTAGTCGATAGGTGATAATGAACTCGAATCTTGACAAAGACATGCTCCAATGAGCTTAATGACAATTCAACTCACATGCTGATATGAAATATTTAAGGTTCTTATAATCTTTGTATACAGTTATTGAACTAGAAGCGCCTTCTAAATAGTAATACCATTCTTGAAAAGAAACTATAATTTCAAAAAGTTTTTTATTATAGATTTTATAGTTGATCTTTGCTATTAAAAATTTCTTAGAATAAAAAGCTATTAGGTGGAGTTTGTCATCTACTCCCATTTGTAATAATATCTCTCCTAAAGCAAAGTCTAATACATTTGTTTTTTAAAAAAATATCTTGTAAAAGTCAATGCAATATAAGATTACTATAGAAGTAAAAACTATCTTCAAAGCTTCAAATAATATTTGTGCTTTTTTATTCCACTCGAATTTGTCCTTACAAGTTCAGTATATAAGTAGGATTATAATTTGAAAAAAGTTCTTATGAAGGTTTTATAATAATTGGCAAATCTCAAAAAGCATTACACATCCTTTTTTATTCTTGGAATCTTTCAATCCATAATTGTCTAAACTTTCTTAAGATCTATCTTAAGATAATTTTAAATTATATATTTTAAAAAATCAACTTAATTAATATGAAATACACACTTTTTTATCTTGGCATACAATCCTGTATTTCTCAATTTTTATAACACATGACATACATATAATTCATACTCTTCTATATTCTTAGAGTAGATTAAAATATTATCTAGATAATAGACAATAAAGTTATCAAGGAACTCACAAAAAATATCATTTATGAGATGTTGAAAAGGAGTTGGTGCATTCGTGAGTCCAAAAGGCATAATATTATATTCAAAGTATCCATACCTTATTTAAAATATAATCTTCCATTTTTATTTTTATTTTTAATGCAAACAAAGTTGTACGTTCTTTATAGATCTATTTTTATATAGATCTTTCTTTGACTAAGTTATTCAAGAAGTTTTAAAATCAAAAGTAAAGAATATCTATTTTTTATGATAATCTTATTAAATCCTTGATAATCTATATACATCTATAATAATTCGTCTTTTTTCTTCACAAATAAGATAAGAGCTTCTATTGGACACTTTGAATAGCATATGAAATTTTTAATCAAGTTTTTATCTATATTTCTTTAATATAGCCAACTCATTCTGTGATAAATTATAGATTGGTCCAAATAGTAGTTGAGCTCTCTCTTGAAGATCAATTGAATAATCATAAGGTCAATGCTTTGAAAGAATATTTACATTTTTTTTTTTCAAAAATAACTTAAAAATCCTAATATTAACTAGGAATATTACTTGTAGTCTTTTCAATATGAAAAATAAATATAATATATATAACAAAAGATGATCCTTCTTTTGCTATATATATGAAAGCTTTTATACCTATCAGTAAACGCTTGGATGTACTAGAATTATGTATGTCTACTAAACTAATAGATTTTTAGATTAAACTACAAGAAAAATCAAGGTTATAAGAAGTCTAGTCTATTTGAAGATTATACTTTTTTAACCATGATAATTCCAAAATAACTAAACTGAAAGGAAATTTAATCATATTAAATATTATTATGCTATTATGTCTTTTAATTGCTATATCTAAAAGAACAATTTTATAGGTAATATTTCTAAAAAATAACAAACGACTATCAATGACTTTTATATATATAGATTTAATTTTCTTGATTAGAGATATTTCTTATTTTTTGACAAAGTCTTCATCTATAAAATAAACTCAGGCTCTTGAATCTAATAAGATAAAGACTTTGTGATTTTTAGATTCTAAAAATATATCTATTATAAAACAAGGTGAGGGATTTGAAGAGAAAATAGGACCTTAACAAGATGTTGCACATGATTTTAGCCACACAATCCCTATTGTAGCTAGAAAAACTTATTTTTCAACATATTATCTTCTTTAGCAACCATACTTCTCATTTTGTGATTGAGTTGCTTCTTTGGACAATGTTGAGCAGTATGCTTAATTTCTCTACAATACAAGTACAAACCCTCTTAGCAATGTTTAATCTTTTCCTATTTGGTGAGAGGTTTAAAACATATTACATCAATTTTTATTGGCTCCAACTTAGTCAAATAAGTTTCTAAAAACTTAGGAGTTGCTATCATTAATTGACTTGTTCTTTTTCAACCAAAATCATTAATTGATTGTCATATGCAATGGCTTGAGTAATAAATTGTTTCAAAGAGTTTGCTTTTTTTATTATTAATAATAAATCTTTGATGTTATCGCTCAACCCATAACAAAATTGATTGATAAGGGCTTTGTTATTCCACTCCACATCACAAGCAAGATTTTAGAATTCTATAGCATATGTTGTAATTGATTATGATCATTGTTGTAAAAATAAGAATTTGGTCTTTACTATCCAAATGCAGCCGTAAACACTTTGAGGAATGAATTCAAATCATAAAAAGTTGTGAATTTTTTTCCATCAAAGCCTATGAATCCAACCTGAGTAAATCCATTAGGATATTAAAAAGAATGCAATCTTAGATATAGCTTGACTTATTACAAAAATCCCCAAAATTTTCATCTTATTCCATCAAACTTCTCAAGCATACTAATCTTTGTGTCATTTACGCTTGTAGAAGCAAGACTTCTTGGATTTAATTATGAGGCCAATTTATTTGCTTCTCTCAACTGTACAACTTCTTAATATAGGCTTTGGACTTCTTCTATAGATGTAGGAATAGTGCTTCTATGATTGGTATTAATGATTAATGAAATTTCCATCCTAAGAGTGTTGACAAACTCTTCAAGATTTGTGATAGTTACAAATCTATTCTTGTTTCTGCTAAGAGTAGCCTCCATGATCTTTTCTTCTATCTTAGACAACTTAATAACTCCACAATTTGAATTAGAGGAGAGTAATCTGCAACTTCTAATATCAAATAAAAAAATTTACAAAGAGGGATGATTTACTATCTTTTAAGAAAAAAATCACGATTAGAAAGCAAAGACTATTATTTTAAAGATTAATAATTTGCAACCATCAAATGTAACAATAGAAGTGGAATAATCCACTCAATTCTTAAATACAAAAAAAGAATAATAAAATAAACTATTAAGTATATAAATTATAAAAGAATAAAATATCAATACACTCTTATATCACTCAAAAGAATAAAAAATCATTTAAAGATGGAATAATATTAAAATTAGAATGGCTATTGCCAAAGACAAGAAATTTAGAGACTTTTGAAATAAGACTAAGAACAAAAAAGGCATTGACAAGAGTGAAAAAGGCTTCACTCTTGTCTCTATTTATTTATCTAATAGCTATATGGTGGTATTCTATAGAACCTCTAATACGTGTCCAATTTGCAAGATACGTGTCAAATATGCAAAACAAGTTTTCTATATGTACAATATGTACTTAGCTTGTTCCACAAGCTATCAATATGTGCGACATATGGCTAACTTGTTGGCCAATTTTTTAACCTATCAATCACCTATAGACATATATAAAAGTGAAACCGCATTTATGAAACTTCTAAAAAGCTTTTCTATAAAATATTATCAAATTAACTTATTTTTATCTACTTCTATCTATCCATATTAATTAGATAATTATTAGAATAAATCTTATATCCGTGATACAAGGAGGCTAGCTACTAAGGAAATACACTACTAATAATTTATTTAAACATTACTTATCAATTAAGTTTGAAGTTACTTCTTTTAATTCTAATAAATCAAAGTTCATAAGTCTTTTAATAAATATTATTAAAGATAAAGGGATTGATGCTAAAAAAGAGCTAGCTATAGTAATATCTTTATTTAAATTAATGATATAGGTGCTTGAAACTTTTAAATTGATGATGGTAATTTTTGGCTTTTATATAGATTTGTCACTATTATATAGGAGGAATTTGAGGTGCAATTTATTTATTAGAGCATTAAGGTCATTAGTGAAATAAAATCAAACTAGACCATCTTTAGATCTTTATTTTTTTAGAATTAATAGTAGATTTTAAAAAATACCATTTTTTTAATAAAAATAATTATATAATTATATTTTATTGCCAATCAAATTAGCTACAAATGTTGATGGTTCATTATTTGATAAGCTATCAATATTTGTCAGTTGTAAAGACTAGAATCTCCTATTATTTTGATATTTATTGCATCTTATAGTTTATTCATAAAGAAATGAAGATCAAAGAAGATTGAAGCTTTTATGATATCTAAAAAGAAAGGACTTACCTATAATGGATAATTGGCTGATTAGTTAGCTTGCAAAGATTATTTTGTCATAGAAGGGCTTGCCAAGCCTATATTTTTGTTCTCTTGTTCAATCTCTAGCATATAATGGATGACGTTCTCTATGAGCTAAATTATTATATAATTGAATTTTAGTAGAACAAAGACAAGTAAATCCTTTGCTTATCTTATGTGACTTATTTTTTCTACCACTACAAGCAATGGATTATTACAAGTAGAGGTGTCTTTAGTGGATAGAACTCCCACATAATAGATCCTTATAATATTTTTAGTATATTATTTATACGGTTATTTTTGCTACAAGGTATAATTGGATTTAGCACTTGCACCTCTAACTTCCATCCTTTCTTAAAGTTTAAGACCACATATAATCTTGATTTATGAGTTTTGTGGTTGTTTGGGCCTATAATTTAAAACTTGGCTCAAATAAGCTACCACTTAAGGAGCCACTTTCCAAATTTTATTTAGTAATTTTTTTAGAATAATTCATGTAAAAACCTTAATAGCTTCTAAGTCATCCAATAAATAAGAATTCTAAATAGCTTTGTAGTCAAAGTTAGATATGAGGATAAAATTCACCTTTTAACTTTTTATAAGATGGCTTCAATTGATAATTTATTATAATTGGTGGTATGAAGTATGAAGCATAATATTAAAAAAAAATAAGAAATAAAAATTAAATAAGTGAAAAAAAGATAATCTAACAAATTCTCATTTCAAAACTAATCATAATTTATTCATTAGATTTTAATTTAATAAAAAACATTATTTAAAAGTAAAAAATATATTTTTATATAAATGATTCTTTTATTTTTTAAAAAATGTAAATAAAATATAAATCCAAGTTATAATAAATAAGTTTATCAATTTGAAGATAAAAATTAAATAATAAAAAAATTAGATAATTGGAATTCACCTCAAGGTTAATTTGATTAAGTGGTCAAGGATTCAAGCCTCACCAAGGCTCATAAGTGGTCTATAGAGTGTCTTAAAAGGGCTACAAGGCCTTAGTCTTATCTTCTTACTTGCCTCTAAGGTACTACAATACATATGGAACATATGCACTCCATTTCCTTTTATTATTACTATAGCTCATTGTCACTTTAGTTTCTATTAGTAAAACATATTATTTTTATAAATTTGATTTCACCATAGTATTTGAAAATATCCAATTAGCCTTTGAACCTTGTAGGGCCTTGTAAAATGAATAGGAATTTTATGATTTATAATACTTAATTTATAAGATTAAAAATAGATAATAAGCTGATGAATGGTCAGTTTAGAAGATAGAATGCATGAGGAAGTTAGAAAAAGTAGTTATCATTGATTGTGTAACAATTAACATAGTCGGGATAAGTATAAATTGATTCGGTATGAAGGAGTCGGATTCAGACTATGATAGTACTAAGCCGGGATAAGCTTGGTGCTACCTCTTGTTTTTTTGTAGTAGAGAATCCAGATTTCATTCTGATTGATTGAACCATGTTGATCATGGAATACAATAATAAAAATAGATAATTCAATTATGGATGAATAAGGAATTGTAATCAATTGTTGCTTGAATTCGGTGTCGCAAATTGGTAGCCAAAGACTAGACATATCTGTCACAGACACAGAATATAGACTTGAAGTCTAAACAAGAAGTTCAAGAAGAACTGGCAGGAACTGGATTAATATCATGGACACAGAATATAGACTTGAAGTCTAAACAAAAAGTTCAAGAAGAATTGGCAGGAACTAGATTAATCAGATGAATACAAAAACAACACCAGAGAGGTGAGCTAGAGCTCCAAGAGATGTGTTGTTGAGACTGAAGAACTCTTCAGCCTCGACTCTAATATATACTCCTACCTAGGAAGCTTCTCAAGCAGCTTCCTCCAACTAGGGAGCTTCTCAAGCAACTTCTACTAACTAGGAAGATATTAGAAGGCTCTGGAAGGTTCTAGAGAGTTCTAGGAAACTTCTAGAATGTTCTAGAAGGTTCTAACAAGTATGTCCTTGACACTAGGAAGATATTAGAAGGCTCTGGAAGGTTCTAGAGAATTCTAGGAAACTTCTAGAATGTTCTAGAAGATTCTAACAAGTATGTCCTTGACACTAGGAAGATATTAGAAGGCTCTGGAAGGTTCTAGAGAATTCTAGGAAACTTCTAGAATGTTCTAAAAGGTTCTAACAAGTATGTCCTTGACATCACCTCCCCCTCTAGCTTTGAGGTCTCCGAGAAGCCATTTAAGATGTATACTCACAAACGTAGGAAATCAAAAATTTGTCGCATAGTCTCTGTAATATACTCCAGCTGTTGTTCATGAAGCAGATGATTCATGGGTCCTTGTAGCCACCGATAATGACCAATATCTTCTACTTGAGACCATGCTTGAACTTCTGTATCTTCATTGTGGAAACGACCTGAAAATATCGCTTCGCCACTACTTGCATGAGTTGGTTCAACTTCAAAGACAATTACAAGTGACCTCCTGCTTGGTATTCTTCGACGTCTTCTTAGCTCTTCTAATTCTTCATCTCGAGGTCGATGCCGTGAGCTACTCGGTTGAGATGGTACCACTAGTACAATATCTACATTCTCACTAGCCATATCTAAATACACCTTGATATTAGATATCTTGATACTATGAAATACAACGAGTTATGTTTTGATGAAACCTAGATCCTTTTTCTATTCATTTCTCCAAGAGAAGGCTTCATCTTCACGCTTCGTTAATGACCAGCTTTTGGTTTATTAGGATATCGTCGATGGAATTTCCGTACCTTTTGAGATGCATTGGCAAGATTTTTGGCCGGTTCCCATGTTCTTTCATTAATATCGTAGCCGCTCCAATGCACAAAGTACTCTAATTTATTCCATCTTCGCCGTGAATCTAGTATCCTTTCCACCTCATATTCTTCATTGTTTTCAATTTCTATACTAGGTGGCGGACATTGCACTCTTCCAGGAAAAGACGATTCTCGATAAGGCTCTAACAGAGAAACATGAAAGACAGGGTGTACCTTCATAGCAGCTGGTAACTCTAAGCAGTACGCCACAGGATTGATTTGCTTCTAGATAACAAATGGTCCCAATCTTCGGTAGTCCAACTTATCACATGGCCGCTTGGTCTTGATATTCCGTCAAAGCAATCATATTTTATCTCCAATCTTGAAATTAGATGCCTGATTCCGAAATTTATCCGCGGATGCTTTGTAAGACTCTTAGGCAATTTGCAATTAAAGCTTCAATGTGGTTTTTGTTTTCATAGCTGCTGCACAATCCTTAGCTAATTGTTATTCATTGACTTTCAATAGATCAAGCTTTGATGGTACCCCATAGTTGGAAAAGAATGGTGTTTTTTGAGTCGATCCATGAAGGGTGTTGTTATATGCAAACTCGGCTAGGTAGATATCTGTCCAATCATCTTGTTGATAATTGATGCTACATCGTAAATACTGTTTCAAAACTTGATTCACCGTTCCATTTGGCCGTCAGTTTGAAGATGGAATGTCGAAGAAAGCTTGATGTCCACCTTCAATATCTTAAAAAAAGATCTCCAAAACTTTGATACAAATTGGGTTCCTCGATCCGACACGATATCATTTGGTAGACCATGATATCGATACACATTATCAAGGAAGAGCCTTGCTGTATCTTTGCTTGACGATGTCTTCTTGCAAGAGATAAAATGTGCCATCTTTGTAAGTTGATCCACCACAACAAAGATGCTGTCAAATGAATTCGATGGCGGCAGATCTGTAATAAAGTCCATGGAAATTGAAGGCTATGGACGACACGGAATGGGCAATGGCTATAGAAGTCCATAAGGGCGATGTCAAGGGTTCTTGGATCTTGAACAAATGTCACAAGAGAGGACGAAATCCTTCACATCCTTCCACATTCGAGGCCACTAGAAATCTCAAGAAATGAGTTTCAAGGTTGTTGAATCTGAAATGTCCCACAGTTGGAAAGTCATGACTAGATTGAAGGACTCAAAGTCGTATTGGCCCTTTTGGGATATACAGCCACTTCTCAAAGTATAAGAGATTTTCTTCAACCTTGAACTTGTCATCATTGATACGCTGCTTAATATCAAGGACTATTGAATCTTCAATGGTCGCAGCACGTACCTGGTTGAGGAAGTCAGCATCAATTGGCACCACAGCAGCACAAATCTTGAATTGCTCTGGCTTTAATAATGTCGTACACTGTTGATCAAGCGCTGCTTCTCCAATCTTTGGCATAAGATATGATCTTCTTGATAAGGCATCGGATAGTCCTTGCTGCTTTCCAGGCCGATAAATAATAACGAAGTCAAATCTAGATAGCGACATATTCCATCGAGCTTCATGACGATTTAGAACCCGAGCAGACATGAAATATTCCAGATTCTTGTGATCCGTATATATGGTCACTGGATGTGCAGCTCCTTCGAGGAAGTGACGCCACTCTTGGAAAGAATCCACTATAGCAAGGAATTCTTTATCATGAATCTTGTAGTTGATCTCAACCGCAGAAAACTTTCATGAATAGAATGCAACCGGATGAAGCTTATTGTCGATGCCCATCTGTGAAAGTACAGCTCTTAAAGCAAAATGTGAAGCATCGGTTTCTAAATAGGATGCCTTTATAAATTTTGGATGTACCAAGATTGGAGCCGTAATAAATGCGGTTTTAAGATTTTGAAATGCTTTTTCCGCTAGAGATCCCCATTCTAGCTTATCTTTATATGTTAATCGAGTGAGTAGAGTAGCAACTTGAGAATAATTCTTGATGAAGATCCGATAGAAGTTAATAAAGCCAAGAAAACATTGTACGTCTCTAACCGTCTTTGGAACTTCCCAGGACACAATTGCTTCCACCTTCTTGGGATCCATCTTCAAGCCTTTTGTAGTCACAACAAATCCTAAAAATTCCATCTCAATTTGATAAAATAAGCACTTCTCCAACTTGTCGTAGAGTCTTTGCTTGTGTAGTTTTTCAAGTATGAAACGAACGTGCTTCTTATGATTTTCTTCATTTTCAAAAAATATCAAGATATCATTCAGATAGATGACAACAAAATTGTCTAAATATTCTTGAAAAATATCGTTCATCATGTGCTGAAAAACCGCCGGAGTATTGGTAAGACCAAATAGCATGACATTATATTCAAAATGACCATACCTTATACGAAAAGCTGTCTTCCATTCGTCTCCTTCTTTGATTCGCAGAAGGTTGTAAGCTCCCCTTAGATCAATCTTTGTAAAGATCTTTGCACGTCCAAGTTGTTCTCAAAGACTAGAGATCAAAGGTAATGGATAGCGATTCTTCTTTGTCACCTTGTTGAGACCTCAATAGTCCACGCACATCCGTAGTGAGCCATCCTTCTTCTTCACAAATAAGATTGGTGCCCTAGTTGGCGATTTTGAATGACAAATGAAGTTCTTGGCTAGGTTCTCATCAATGTATTTCCGCAACTCAGCCAACTCCGTCTGCGATAGGTTGTAGATTGGGCCAAAAGGTGGTTGTGTTCCTTCTTGCAATTCTATGGCACAATCATATGATCGATGTTCTGGTAGCATGTCAGCATTCTTCTTTTGGAACACGTCTTGAAAATCCTTGTATTGTTCTGGTATTCTTGCTGTTGAAATCTGCTCTCCACTAGTTGGAGCCGCATAAATGACCAATGGTGTACCTTCCTTGCATGATCTTACAAACGTTCTTGCTCCAATGAACAAGGATTTTTTGATTTGGGGTCTTCTTCCAGGCTTGTCCTCAGGTTGTTCTATGAGAAATGTTATCCTCCGCAATCTCCAATCTATGGATGGATTATATTTTTCTAACCAAGAAAGACCAAGAATAATAGGATTTGACGGGGTGCTAATAATATTGAAAATAATATAACTACTGTGGTCTTTAAACATCACTTCTATAGGTTCTGATTCATGGGTGACATTACCAAATAATAAACGTCGTCCATCTATTACTTCTACGTGAACAGGTTTGAATTTTTATACTAGGGGAATTTTGTGACGCTTAGCAAATTCTTGGTCTAAAAAACAAGCATATGCTCCTGAATCTAATAAGGCTAAGATTTTTAATTTTTGAGGACCAAAAGATAAAAGAATTGTAAAACAACGGGCAGGTTGAGTAGAAAGAGAGGAACTTGGTTTTGATTTGTCCAGCCACACGGTTCCTATTGTGGCTGGGCATTCTCGTTTTCCTGAACAAATGTACCTCTATTCTTGATGCTACATCCATTTTGCTTCTTCGGATAGTTTCCAGCTCTATGGCCTTCTCCACCGCAATAAAAGCACAAATCTTTCTCCATACGCTGCTTCTTTTCTTCTAAAGTAAGGAATTTGACACGTACCGCATCAATCTGCATGTCTTCTGTCTCCACTTGTGAATTTAGGCTACTTGCCGATATAATTGTGCCATGATGACTTGTATATTGTCTGGAGCATTGGTCTTGGCGACGTTGAAATAGGCGGTTATCGCACTTACAGCTTGGCTAATGGCTTTATTGAGCGTTTGTGGATCAGAAAGAGATAATAACAAATCCTTCATGTCATCCCTTAAATCCCAATAGAATTGGCTCATCAATGCTTCTTCATCCCAATTGATATCGCATGCCAATTGCCTGAAATTTGATGCATAGACTGATGCAGAGCGAGTCCCTTGTCGTAGTGATCAAATTTTTGTTGTAGCCCATTGAGCCTTGTCATACTCGACAAATGCTTCTGCAAATGCCTCCAAAAAAGTCTCAAAGTTGTTCAAAATTGGTGATTCTTTTTCAAATAGAGAAGCAAACCACGATAAACCTTGTCCCGTAAGCAAAGTTCCAACCAATCCAACACGTGATTCCTCCGTCGGATAACGTTCGGGTTGTAGAGCTGTTATTAACTTGATTTGATTGATGAAACCTCGAAACTTGGAGCGTGTGCCATCAAACTTGTTTGGAAGGCTAATACGAGGTTCATTTTGTTGTGGAAATAATGGTTCTCGTTGAACCACAGGTAAAGTTGCTTCTTCTGGTGCAGAAATTCGAGGCTGATGAAGCCCAGATTGTGCTATTCCAGATGCTCCATCATTATGAAGTCTTGTAAAGATTCCTTCCATCACCGTAGTTCTCTGTGATAACGTAGCAAGAGCATTCATAATGGCATCCATCTTGGACTCCAAACTTTCACTCATATTAATGTCTTGACCTCCAACCATTCTAAGAAAAAAGAAGTAACTGTTTCTACAAAGAGAAAATATTGGTTTAAAAGAGGGTACTCCGCAACCTCTAAAACGCCTTAAGACCTTCAAGAAGAGGGGTAATCCACTCTCTCCAAGAAGAATAAGACTCCAATATTATGAAAAAAAGATATCAGTTTAGAGGAGGGTAATCCGCAACCTATAAAATACTAGTGTACCTTCAAGAAGAGGGGTAATCCACACTCCTACAAGAAGGAACTAACTCTGATATCCAAGGTGAGAATAGTCTCGACAAATTGTCACGGATACAGAATATAGACTTGAAGTCTAAACAAGAAGTTCAAGAATAATTGGCAGGAATTGGATTAATATCATGGACACAGAATATAGATTTGAAGTCTAAACAAGAAGTTCAAGAAGAATTGGCAGGAACTAGATTAATCAGATGAGTACAAAAACAACACCAGAGAGGTGAGCTAGAGCTCCAAGAGATGTGTTGTTGAGGCCAAGCTCCGCCTCGACTCCATATATATGGGAAGCACCAGTAGCTTCACTCCCAGGAGCTTCTCAAGCAGCTTCTACTAACTAGGAAGGAAGAGAAGGAGGCTGAAGGTTCTAGAGAGTTCTAGGAAACTTTTAGAATGTTCTAGAAGGTTCTAACAAGTATATCTTTGACACTAGGAAGATATTAGAAGGCTCTGGAAGGTTCTAGAGAGTTCTAGGAAACTTCTAGAATGTTCTAGAAGGTTCTAACAAGTATATCCTTGACAATGTCGTTGCAATTTGTTTATGAGTGAGATTGTTATGTCGTATTAGTTGTGAGAGTTGAGCGATGAAAGAAGAATTTGGAGAGATGATTTATTTTAGAAGAAGTTCTTGGTGAGAAGTTATTTCCAGTGATTGGAGAGTGAAGCAGGGTAAGTAGTCTATTGAGGCAATGTAGCATTGCTGGATGTTGTTGTGCGATTGGAGGAAGATAGCAGATTAGAATAGGAGAATTTGTGGAAGCTTGAGTCACAAAGTTCATTCTTAGTTGTGGAGTAGCAATATCGATTGAGTGGTCGGTGTTGTTTCTAAGCTTTTACGGGTGCGTTGGACTCTGATATTTGGAGGCGGTTAGTTGTGTGACCCTAACAGTTTAACTCAATGCGGTTAGTCTTTCTCTGTGTTTGAATTTTCCTTTACAAGTTTTATCTAGATAGTATTGGTAGAGTAAGTAAAACAACAGAACCACATTTTGGTGCTGTTGCTGGAGATTGATAATAGTATTGAGTGTTAGGAATTAACTGCCGAATATATAATTAAATTAGAGATGGAAAGCAATGTGAATAATAGATGATGAAAGATTATGGTTAATAAGAATGAAAACATTACTTTAAAAAAAATATGTCAATCGAAAGGAAGACAAGAGAGAGCGCAAGTAAGAAATTTGTTGCAGGACCAGCAAAAACGAAAGCTAAAAAAGAAGCATCGATAGAGTTGGATTAAACCATGGTTGCATGCCTATTGGCACATTTGAGCATATCTAGAATATAAAAGATCTTTAATATTTTAGACATATATACCATTAAGCAAATTGCCAAAAGCACTCGCGGATAATTCGACAAATAGCCCAGCGTATCTTTTGAACCCATTAATGAAAAGAGAATGGAGCACAGAAGAATTAGGTACTCTATTGGATACTTTTTTAATAATAGATATAGCCGATTCTAGTAAGACTAGTTTTTCAAAAAGGCATGTATTGCTTGCCAGTAAAGACTAATTGAGTGTGTTTCAAAATCTGTCGTTTTCACCTCAACTTCAACCAATAAAATTATTTTCAAATATTAATAGAAAATTACGGAGGCCTGGAAGTCCGAAAAAGATAATTGGGAGAGACAGCGTTTATTTTAACAAGGAAGTGAGTAGAATATTATCACCTTCAATGGCGGCAGGAGGTCTAGCAGTGCCAATTGCGGTCCAAATAGGTGCGATAGATGATCACACAACAAGCGTAGGTCCATTATCTACCTTTAGGGATTTGTCAAAAACCGACCCAAAACACCACTTGTCTCAATTCCTGACTGCATGTGTAGTCAATAATTGTAGAACTAAAGATATTTGATTAAGATAGTTGCCAACGACCTTGAAAGATACGACATTTGAATGGTATAATTGTCAACCCATGGGACAATTTTTTAAATGGGAGGCATTGAAAAATGTATTTTTGACTCATTTTTGACTAATATGATTTGAAGAATGTCTTAAGGAAAGATTAATGAATAGCAGAATCATACCAAGAGAAGCAGTATAGTCATATTATGGCCAAGTAGTAGATATCCTTTGTAAATGGCCAAATAACCAAATGCCAGATTCATTTGTTATGTCTATATTGGTTAATGGACTATACCTACTAAAATTGAAGATGTTTGTAAAAGAGGCCCAACTTGCGACTGTGGCTGCCTCACTTGACCGAACTAAGGTATGGAAAGAATGTCATTATGACCAATTCTTAATCACAGGAGCCACAATGATTCTATCTCAAGGAGGGTATCAGATGCCAACCCGGAAAGAAACAATGGGTAGTTACCCAAGAACAATTGATTATCGAGCAAATCTTAGTGCTAATCTGTAGGGGACAATGAATATTATTCCATTACAAGCTATACCATCAACAACTGCAATTTTGTATTCATCATATTCTCCATATCAAAAATTAATATATATATATATATATAAGAGTTATCTAATGAACTAGTATCAAAAGATCCAAATGAGACCTTGTTGTTAATTTTGACAAAGAAAATGGACGAGTTGGCAGTTAATCTGGCAAAAGATAAGGAAAAGAGGCATAAACCGACTAATATGCGCCCAAATATTTGGTGCAGTAATTATAAAGGACAAGGCCAATTGATAACAGAATGTTCTTCACCACCCCAAATGACTGTGCAATGTACATTTTGTGGAAGTAAGTATATAACCACCAATTGTTGGAATTTAAGAAAGCAACAACAGTTCGAAAATCAGACCATGATTTAACCAACTTTGTGGGATGTTAATCAAATTCAGATAGGAAATAGGTTTGGCTGGAACGAAAATCATCCAGCTAAACAAAATAAGAATTTCTTTAATTTTTAAAATTTTGAGTATAACCAAGAAGGTGACTCCAATTCTCAAGGTTTTGTGCAAAATCAAAAATGACACTCTCAATATCTACTTGTTCAGAATGCAATTTCAGATCCTACAACACCAATTAGTCGGCCGGGATCTTTTACCCATGCAACCTGAAATAAGCCTAGTCGATATATACCAATCAAAATGCCCCATATTCCTGATGGAGGTGGAAGAAGACCCCTCCGATGCTATTATTGCAGGCAGATAGGACATTATGCTAGTGAATGTCCCAATCCAAGAGCCAATAATGATTATGCTCCAGTATGTAGAAATTGTAAGCAATCTGGATATACTTACCAACAGTGCAATGCTCCGTTTAATGTTAATAACCGAGATCAGCATATCCAACTGCAAAGCAAGATGGAGGACAATATTTGAGTTCCACAAGATTTTCTAATAAATCGGGTGGAATGCGTCCATGCAGTACTTATTTGGGCCCAGCAAAAAGAGAAATACCTAATTCAAAAATTGGAAGTACTAGTTGCGACAGACTAAGTTAATTTATTGGATGGTACTCCAAATCCAATACTAGTACCAAAGATATTACCAACATTAGGATCCAATTCAACTATGCACCTTGAGGATGTTCTTAGCCCCGAGATATTGGTTCAATAAAAACCAATACCGATATCTGCAAAGTTTTGGGAACCATCTTATCCATTAAAAGATCCTCTTATGGATAAGAATTTTGACAAAGTTCATTCAGCAGTTCTAATTCCGGACTCCCTAAGAAAATTATTTCAAGGAGTTAAATTGAAATCCATGAAAAAGAAGAGGGCCTTGGAAATCATTGCCAATATAAAACCATATGATATTATGAAAGATTTGGATGAAATTAAATCTTCTATTATAATGAAGCAATTCTTAGCAATTGTGCCAGAATGTCATTCTACATTGAATTCCTCGTTAATACGATGTAGAGTTTGTAATAAAAAAATTCATGAGGTTAGTTTGAATCTCGATCCGGGAGCATCAACTATCAATGTATCAATTGATGGTGTTCTCATTCTTAGAGTTCAAATAGATGGTGGCTCTAGTGTGAACTTAATGAATGCCAATACAATGGAGGAGCTGGATTTAAAACAATTATTATCCACGATATTGGTATTGTGAATGGCATATCATAGTAGGATGAAACCAATAGATATCTTACGCAGTATTAATATCGTGATCACAAAAATTGCATACAAAATTGATTATATTATTTTCGGATTACAGAGTTCCATTTTATCATATCCAACTTTATTAGGTCGGCCGTGGCTATATCAAGCCAAAGTTAGGAATGATTAGGGCCAAGAAACGTTAACTATTGGAAAGGGTAGTGATAAGATCGTTTTACAAATATCATGGAGAGTCTCAAATTATAAGCATAAAAGTAACATCTGATGATGAAGGCCAATCTGAGGCAAAATATGACGAAGTTAACAATGCGATGTGAGTTGGTAAGGACCTAATTCACATGTAGAAGTAGGGCATGTTATACCAGTATGGAGGATCCGGAAAATATTTATGGTATCAAGAGGATGCAGCAAATTTTGATGATGTCATCGCAAACTAGATAAATAATTATGCGATAAATGAAGTCAGTACATGGAAACCAAAATTGGATAGTTCCAATGTGACAGATCATATGAAGGATTCAAAGCAGGAGAGGCAAATCAAACTGGAGGTTGTTATAAAACTTGTGTGCCAATCCATTAACTTGGGCTCTAATGAAACATCCCAGATTATCAAAGTATATATCGGTATTATAGATATAGAACTGAGAAATTGGAAAGAATTATTTCTATGTCATAAATCTACTTTTGCTTGATCGTATGTGGATTTAAAAGATATTCCTATTGAAGTTTGTGAGCATCGAATTACCTTAGAAGAAGATGCTATATTAGTTTATCAAAGACAACCCTGCGTTAATCCAAAATATTCTCTCATAGTCAAGGATGAAATAGATAAACTTTTAGACGTGGACTTCATATATCCAGTCCCATATAGTGAATGGATTTCATCAATTGAGATGGTATCGAAGAAGAATGGAAAAATTTGAATTTGTCAAGATTTTTATTAAGTAAACGCGACTATCAAGAAGGATTTTTTTTTTTTATCTTTTATAAATAATATACTAGCTGCAATAGTTGGGCATGAATGTTATTCCTTTTTGGATGGATTTTCGGGTTATAATCAAATAAAAATTGCAAAAGAAGACTAGTTGAAGACCACTTTTATTACAAATTGGGATACATTTACTTATAAAGTGATGCTATTTGGATTATGTAATGCCCCAGCCATATTTCAAAGGATAATGATGCAAGTATTTCAAGATTATTTATGATTGTCAATGGAGATATTTTTAGATAATTTTTGCACATTCAATACGACAAAAAACTATTTGGAATGTCTTGATAAATATTTCGACCAATGTGATGAATATGAAATATCTTTGAATTGTGAGAAGTGTCAATTTGGCATACTATCGGGAAAGCTTTTGAGACACATTGTTTCTTTAGCCGATATTGCTATTGATCCACATAAAATTATTCATATATTGGTTCTATCAAAGCCAAAAATAGTATCAGATGTTCATGGTTTCATAGGCCATGTCAGCTATTATAGGCGATTCATTCATTTATTTACAATAATATATCAACCGTTAATAAATCTGTTAAAGAAACCACCATCGGATGGATCTAGTCCAATTTGGACTAAAGAATGTACAGTTGCGTTTGAGGAGTTAAAACAAAAATTGGTGTCGACACCAATACTTGTTGTATCTTGTTGGACAAAACCATTTCATGTTTATATTGATGCCTCAAATATTGCTATTAGATTCGTATTAAGCCAGAAAGATGAAAAGTATTTGGATCATCCCATCTATTATGCTTGTCGACAATTTATTACTGCGGAACAAAATTACACTAAACAAGAAGCCTTGAAAATATTCTATTCTATCCAAAAATTTCAACATTATTTACTTGGTTACCCATTTGTATTTCATGTCGATCATGATGCTCTTAAGTATATGATTAATAAACCTCAATTGAGTAGACGCATTGCTCGATGGGTGTTATTCCTTTAAGAATTTAATTTTATTATTAATATTTGACCAGAAAAGAAACATGCCAATATAAATCATTTATCATGCTTGTCCAATATACTATGTAACAAATCTATCAATGATGCACTTCCTAATGTGGAATTATTTGATGTCAACATAATCACTCCAAAATATAATGAATTGATACAATATCTGACATTTCAGATATTTCCACCTACATATAGTGAGAAACTTAAGAAACGCCTGATTTTGAAAAGTGCACAGTATACAATGATTGGAGACACCTTGTATAAGCAAGGGAGAGATGGAATTCTATGCTGCTATATTTTTCAAAGTGAAATATATACCATATTGGAAGGATGCCATTTAGATAGTTGTGGAGGATATTTTACCGGTGATAGCACAGCTCGCAAAGCTTTAATAGCTGGATATTAGTGGCCAATATTGTTCTCAGATGTATACCAATATGTCGGACATTGTGATCCTTGTCAGTGAATTGGTAGACCTATTGGAACTTTTGCCATACCGTTGGTACCAATTTTGGCTCAAGCACCATTTGAAAAATGGGATATTGATTTTGTAAGACCAATCGCACCAACCTCACAAAATGGCCATAAAAGATATATTTTGGAAGCAATCGATTATGTAACAAAATGGATTGAAGCGTGTGAGGGTAAATAATTCACTCCTCAACCCAAGTTATAAAGTGGCCTCAATTAAGAGTTGCTTATAACTTGTGGTGTGAAATATAAGGAGCAATAAACAACAATGAAGGAGAAGAACAACACAAAATAAGTAAAATGTGTGCAATTAAGTAATTGCATACTACAAAACTAGTCACAGTTTATTCACTATATTTTTAACTAGCAAAAAATAAAATTAAAAAGTAAAAATTATATTTTCAAGTAGGTAATTTTTTATCTTTCCAATGATATAAAAAACATATAAATCTAAATTACTATGAGTAAGTTATGATAATTCAAAGTTAGAAGATAAACAATAGAAAAAATTAAGTAGAAATTTTTACCTCAAGAGTAACTTGTTACAAGATCATGGGTTTGAACCTCACCAAGGCTTACAAGTAGTGTATATGGGTGTCTTAGAGGGGCCACGAGGCCTTAGTCTTATCCTCCTACCTACATCCAAGGTGCAACAATCCATATGGGACTTGTGCACCTCCCTTCCTACAAGGACTACACTAGCTGCTGGTCCTCCTATTTTGTACTAGTAGAACTAATAATTTTTCATTTTTGACTTCACCATGGTGTTTAAAACATCCTATTAGCCTAGGAACCTTGTATGGCCTTCAAATCATGCTCCATTTCTTCATAATGGCTCCCAAGGTGGTAAAATTCATTTTTATCAAAGTCTTCAAAATTGCTCTAAAAATTCTTAATAAATTCTAAATAAATTCTAAATAAATTCTAAAAGTCTCTATAATATTTCTAAGATGATAATATCAATTTCAGACTATTTTATTCTACCTTTGAAATTTTTTATAATAATAAAATCAATAAAAATCAACTCAAAATCCTATTTTCTACAAAAATAATTAAAAAGACATGAGATTTCTTCCTCATGCTTCTTCTACCTACTAAGTATCATTTATAGGTTTTTAATAAGTAATACATGTAATTAGAAGGCCAATATAGACATTGGTCTTAATAACTAACTCTTAATACTTAATAATAAATAAAAATACTAAACCAACTAAAATAATTGCCTCCAAGACTTACTAAGACTCCATTTTTGTAACTTTTCTTCTAATAAGACTTTTATATTTATAAATAATTCTAAATTCTAATAAATACTTAAATAGTCAAAAAGACTCTCTAACCATCATATTTGTATAATTAAATGACTTAAGAATATATTTTTAACCAATCCACCAGTTAAGATCCATTGGTGGAACTCACAAAGCGGTGTCAACGAAAAATGATAATGCTAATATAGTAGCCACATTTTTATATGAGAACATTATCACTCAAGAATTGGTTAGTGATCGCAAAATCCATTTGATTAATTCTACAATTGCAGCTATGACGGCTAAATACAAGATCAAGCATCGGAAGACAACTCTATATCATCCTCGGGCCAATGGACAGACTAAAAAGACCAACGATATTTTGTGCAAAATTTTAACTAAGACGGTGTCTGGTTTGAAAACGGACTGGGATACAAAATTGTTTATAGCCTTATGGGTATATCGTATTACATGTAAAGTGACTACCAATTCCACATTGTTCTAATTGGTGTACAGGCAAGAGGCAATATTATCAATTGAATTGGAAGTTCCGAGTTTACGAATTACATTGGATGAACGTCTTGGTGACCAGGAATCCCTCCAATATTGGTTAGCACAATTGAAAAAATTAGATGAAGTTAGGACAACAGTTCTTTTAACTATGGAAGCTACACAACACCGCTATAAGAATTATTATGATAGTAAATTACGTCATAAATCTTTTATGTCCAATGACCTAGTACTTCTTTATGATAGTCGCTTTCAGAATTTTCCGAAAAAACTCCAAGTCCGTTGGCATGGACCATATCGAGTCATTGAAGCCTTTCCTAATGATTCAGTTCAATTGAAAGATTTTATGGATATTCAATTTATTACCCAAATTAATGGAAATTGGTTACGTCTTTATTTTATGTAAATCCAGGATGGATTTTTAAAATTGGAAGGGAAGAGGGTATACTTGTTCATGATAGATTATTTTAGTGAAGGTACATGATGGTTAGAAAAGACGGTTGATGGTCACTTTTGGATCTTAATACGAACTAGTCAGGCAAATCGGAAGTAATGATCTAGTACACTGGATTAAAGATTGTTGATTTAGACTCCAAGTAAAAGGTTAGGAGCGGAGCACTTAGTGGAAGTTTTTGTTAGTATTCTAATTTTGAGCTTGGTTGTTCGAGTGTATGCTTATTAAAGTGTAGAGTTTTCTGCAGTCAGAGAGTAACATTAGTACGAGCAAAGAGTGCATAGTAAGCATTATACAATGTCAATGGAAAGGTCAAAGACAGCTGTAGACAAAGAGAAAAAGGTCCAAAATATGAGAAGTAAGAATAACTTATAATTGTCGTCTCTAGTGGTAATCACCAACATGGAGTCAATGAAATTAGAAATTTATTGGTCCCCACAAAGGTAGAGAGATTTTAGAAATGCATAGATGTATGTATTTTTGCGAGGGTCAGATAACTTGCTACCAGTTGATGTGGAACTGATGGCAGAGTATATAAAAAATTACAACCTAGAGGATGGTTCGAGTGTAGTAAAAGAGAGAATAATTGGGATTGATGAGAGTACCTTACAGAAGGTATTACATCTACCAATAGGTGAGCTTGAGGTAGGCATCAAAGTGTCTAGTGACTTCAGATCGGGAAGCTATTTCAAGGGAGACATGTTGTCATTCAAGAAGAATAAAGGTTGGAAAGTGGCAGAGGCACTTACACCAAAGCTTGTAGAGTGGATGCGGTTCATTCAAAAGCGGTTAGGCTTGAACCGGCATACCACATACATGTCCTAACGCTTATTGCTTGCTACGATTGGAACGCTTGAAGGCATGGTGTTTAATTGGATAGCCTTTGTAGCAATCCGTATCTATATAGAGATAGGAACTAAGCAGAAAATGGGTAAATTCATATTTTTGATGTATTCCAATTATATGCATTCTATTATTGCATATACATTAATTCAACTAGCAATGGAGAAAATTGTACCTTTCCTAATGCCGCAATAAGATATGCAGAATTTACGAGTTAGTCCAGGGGTAGTAGTGCACAAAATTGGAGAATCAAGTAGATCGCGGGAATGGGAGGCTATCTGGGACACTACACCAACGTGAGCTCTAATTCATGCAGTGACTGAGAGGGCGGTTGAGGCTCCAATTTCGAACACTGGAATATTGGAAGGAAGAAACCTCACAAAAGTAATATTGGGTCAAATTTTCCAATTGCAGCTTACCGTGAGTGAATTAGAAGGAAATTTAAGGCAATAATTGGAGTCGAGTAGGAAGGAGATAATAGAAAAAAACCACCAAATTGTAGAACAGGATCACCTCATTAGAGCAAAGATGGAATCCAAGCTCGCATTGGAGCGGAAATTAGTGGAGGAAAAGAAAAATTGGACAATTGATAAAGATCGCACTCAAAGAATCCTGAACGGCCAAAAGTAGGAATAATAGAGAATCGCAGGACATGGGATTTGGAAAAGGAGGCGCTGAAGTGCGAATTACAAGCAAAACATGAAAAAGCAGCAAAATTAGAATAAAAAAAGGTAAAATTGGGAGACCAATATAGAATTGAAACGGATAAGCTGTAGGCTGAAATTGGTGCATTGAAGGATGCAGTGGCAAAATTGGAGGGCAATTTGGCCAATGTCATTCAATCACAAGTATCTATTTTGCCAATTTCAAATATTAGTGAGCTAGAGGAGAAGATGAAGCAACAAGAGTACCAATTAGAGGCAAAAGATGCCAGAATTCTATAATTGGAGGTTCAAATTCAAAAATTGGGAGCGGATAACAAAGATTTATCAACACAGTTGAAGAACAACCATGTGGATTTATGTGAAGAGGATGAGGACGTACCATTAGAACTGGACACAGAGGAACCTCCTAGGAGAATCCAGGAGCATCCCATTCCAAAGAACTAGCTTCATAATTAAAAATTTTTTTTGCCAATTCTGTATTTGCGAGGACACTGCACAATTAGGAGTGGGACTATGTAGAATGGATAGGAATTTTATAATTTACGATACTTAATTTACAGGATTAAAAATAGGCAATAAGTCGATGAATGGCCAGTTTAGAAGGCAGAATGCATGAGGAAGTTAGAAAAAGTAGTTATCATCGCTTGTGTAGTAGTTAACATAGTCATCAATTGTTGCTTGAGTTTGGTGTCGTGAATTGGCAGCCAAAGACTAGACATGTTGTTACAATTTGTTTGTGAGTGAGAATGTTATGTCGTATTGGTTGTGAGAGTTGAATGATGAAAGAAGAATTTGGAGAAATGATTTGTTTTAGAAGAAGTTCTTGGTGAGAAGTTATTTCTAGTGATTGGAGAGTAAAGCAGGGTAAGTAGTCTATTGAGGCAGTGTAGCATTGCTGGATGTTATTGTGCGATTGGAAGAAGATAGCAGATTATAGTAGGAGAATTTGTAAAAGCTTGAGTCACGAAGTTCATTCTTAGTTGCGGAGTAGCAATATCGATTGAATGGTTGGCGTTGTTTCTAAGCTTTTACGGGTGCGTTGGACTCTGATATTCAGAGGCGGTTAGTTGTGTAACCCTAACAGTTTAACTCAATGTGGTTAGTCTTTCCCTGTGTTTGAATCTCCCTTTACAGATTTTTTCTAGGCAATATTGGTAGAATAAATAAAACGATAGAACCACATGCCTTCAAATTTTGTTCTATTTTTTAATAATGGTCCTTCACAGTAGTTAAATTTAATCTTACCAAAATCTTTAAAATATATTCTAAAAATTACTAAATAATTCTAAATAAATTCTAAATAAATTCTAAAAAGTTTTTTAATATTTTTAAGATGCTAATATCAAATTAAAACTATTTTATTATATCTTGGTAATTTTTTATAGCAATAAAATTAATTTAAATCAATTAAAAAATATTATTTTTTTATATAAATTACTAAAAAGCTATGATGTTCTTTTTCTAAGACTTAGTAAGATTTTATTTTTATGATTTTTTATTTAACAAACCTTTGTAACTTATAAAACCTTATAAATTCTAATTAATACTTATATAATCAAATAAATTTTAAAATTTAATAGTTTTATATTTAAACAATATCAAAGTATTGTTTATAACAAATCCATTAATTAAGATGTATTGATGGAATTCATATTGGAGTCATAACCTTAGAAAGTGCATAATTCTTATGAAATTTTAGATAATAAAAGTAATAAGGCATTTTTGGTTGTTGTTGTCGAGTTTGATTGCAAATGAAAGTATCATTTAATTAAAAAAATTCTAATTTAAATATATCCTTCTAGGTCTTTTTCTAATTGATTTATGCTAGGTCAAAGATGATAGGAGAGGAGAGAAAGAGAAGATTTTCCACCTATAAAGTAAGCTATTATAACATGATTGGAGATATATTTAATTTTAGTACATTTCAAGTTTTTATTGACTTCAATCAATATTAGAGTGGTTTTTATTAAAAAAATTAAGTAGCTCTTATTAAAACCTTATAATAGCATCTCATCCTCCAATTGATATGTTGAATGGAGTCTATTTGTGTATTTATAGGTACCTAAAGTAATAAATATGTATTTTTTATTTCTTAGATTTACTCAATTTATGAAATAAATTTAATATATCTTCTATATATGGTTTAAATTTTTATATAAGATTAATCAATTTGATTATTAATCTATATTTAATTTATATTTATTTTACATCTAATTTTAATACTTAGAAGATTTGTTTCAATTATATTATATAATATAAATTTATATTTTATTATTTTATCATCTTTTTAATAAATTTATTTATATTATATTTTATTTTATTTTTATATTATTTTTAAATTATTTTATTTTTATCTTCTTTTATTTTATTTTATTTATTTTTAATTTTAATTTTTAATTTTAATTTTAATTAAAAGTTAAGGTAAAAGATAAAAGTTTAAATTAATTAAAATAATTATTATAAAATTAAATCAAGGAAATTATGGTTACAAAAATTAAATACCTAGTTGGAAATAAAAGAGTGAAGAATAACAAATAAACAATTGAATTTTAATCATAAGGTAAAGGTAACAATTTACACCAAGTATCATTTCAATCCAAGGGCAGCGGACCTAGTCCTATTCCAAACCCACAAAAAAATCATCAATATTCTAATGCATGTGAAATTTATGATATTAAAATAAGACTTTATGATACTCTTTTCTCTCAAATCTTGTGGCAATGTAATATTTAGAGCATGAGATATGAAGTTTCAAAGTTGCTTTATTTAAATTGCATGGGTAACAATCCCCCTAATATTTAATAATCCTCTAAAAATTGAATGATAGTTGGAAATATATGAATCAAATTTTGTAACAAATAAAACTCAATAAGGCTTTCAATGTAATAAATTATAAGAAAACAAACCAAAAACCACTAAGATATGATTTTTCAAAGTTAACTTATCCTGACTGCTAACGTAGTCAACTCTATAGTACTTGATAAATCACCAAAATTCAATAATAGTTGGAAATCTACAAATCAAGTTTTTTAATGATAGATAGTTTTTTAGAAATAAGGAGAAATTTTGGCATATCTTTGCCAAATAAAATGGAAGAGAGAGAAAGAGAGAGACCGCCTAAGACCCTCTTATACAAGTGCAAGGTGGCCCAAGGGTGGCGACCTCATCCCTACCTTTGAACCTAAAAATCCCTAATCTAAATCAATGGTCCAAAAGCACTCCAAGCTAAAATCTGATTTCAAGGTTAGAAATAAGTATAATTAAAAATAAAATAATATTTTGGCAAAATTAATACCACCAATGTGTTTAAAATATAATTTTATTTTGAGATCAATTATTTACACATCCAAATCCAAGTTCATATGTATAAATACTAATAATTTTACTAATTATAATTTTTTTACTATTATAATTTTAGTAAAATATTCCAAAAAAAATTTACTATTATCTTCTAATCTAAACTTAGATTATTAATAAAATTCTAAAATAAATTCAAATGATTTCTTAGACTTTATGTATTTTAATATGGTGATTATAATCACCACATGCCAAATAATTTTGATTTATAATAATTTAAAGCTGATATTTTTTGAAAATTATTGAAATTCATTGAATTCTAATTTTTGAAATTTTTATACTTTCTAATAATAGATTAATCTAGTATAATTAATCTTAGATTTCTTAATATTAATTCTAATTTTAAAATTAGAAGATTTATTAAATATTTTTTTGATTCTTTATTAACTAATTAAAATTATTTAAATTACTTTTTAAAATAGAAATAATACTTATTAGATCTAATTAATCTAATTCATAAGAATTTAAGTTATAATAATTATTAATTAATCTAATTTTATTCTAATTACTACTAATTTATTATTATTTTTGAAAAAAAAACTAAATAGGCTGCTTTGAAGGCTCATACAATTATATACTCTATCTACTATTGTTATATTTTTATTCTTTTATTCCTTTCTTTACTTATCCATGAGCCTATATGGTGTCGTGTGGCATGATCTTTTATCTAGGAATATATTAAATATTTGGTTGTAGAGAATTTTCTTACAACTTATTGGCAAGACTCCAACAAGTGATTTGTTCTTAATAAAAAAGACAAATAACATGAAGATATTATAAAAGAAAGTTATATTGATATAAAATTCCTCTGGTATTCAAATAGATTTATACATAAAGTCTTGGCTCCTAAAAAATTCCTTTAGGTTGTATAAAAGGCTCAAATTGTAATAATATCTTTCAAAAGCTTATTCACCAGTAAGGATTTATTTCCTCCTAAACTTTAGAATTCAATAGCTCTTGATCTAACTATTCAATTTCTATAAAATTTTCTTCAAAAGTGCAAATAATATTCTTAAGCTTCACCACAAAAAAGAATAAATTATAGATTCACTTTCAATCGTCTAATATCTTAAAAATCCTAGCAGGTGCTTAAAACCCTAGTTCAGAGACATGTAAGTACTATTTTCTTCATATCTTACAAATCCAAAATCTTAATACCACAAAATTTTTGTACATAGTCTTATGACAAGAAAATATACATTTCTGAAAACTTTAGCCAAAAATTTATCAAATTGCCCAAGATATAGCTCAAAACATAACTACTAGTTAAGTAGGGTCACTTACTATCCTTTGATTACAAGTATTAATTTCAACTCCTAATATCTCCTTCATTCTAGCTTAGATTTTATTAAGCTATACACAAAAAATATAGCCAAGAAAGTGTTCTTTCCTACCTTAGTTGTCAATCCTTTATTGCTTTCTATATGCATGAGTTATGTCCAAAAGGGTGATAGTAGATACAATTTTGACACCTTAACTTTGAGTGCCTATATCTCCTTCATATAAAGTCCAAATTATACAAAATTTACACCAAAACCATATCCAAAAATCCAAACTTGCTAGCCCTAGCCTTTGATGTTTGAATCTCCTCGAAAAACAAAGCCTAATCCCTAATAAGTCCTTAGGCAGTCTCCTTGAAGCCCACTAGATATGATTTTTGGCCAATAAGAATAGAGACCTCTATCATCTAGCTCTATTCATCCACATAGATGGCCTAACTACTCCCTTTTAGACTAAAAATCCCTTTATAATCCTTTTTCTAGTAAGATTTATATAATATGCATTTTAAACTCCAAATTAAAGAAGTAAACAAGATCTTAAGGATCACCAATGTCTAACAAAGGTGATTCAAAGTATATAAAGTTATTACTAATATAAAATCAATCTCAAAATCACTATAAAAAAAAAAAGATTATATAAATCTCAATAATAGCCCTTTTAAACAAACTCTTTTTAAACTAACAACCTAATCACATTTTGTAATCTATAAAAGTCTATTTATATGGCTCTCACTTAATTGTGTGATAAATTGTATATTAAATATATATATATATACAATATTTTCATATGACAGCCAAACCACAACACAACAACGGATACAATCTATATAAGTTTCTATTGAATCCTAAACTTGCTCTAATCTTTAAAATATCCTTCTTTGAAAAATCAAGAAATTAATTTCCTACATATTGTACACTTATGTCTTTGTTGAAAGGAAGAAGAAGGTGTCCCTACTCAAATCTAAAAACATTCTAGAAACTAAGCTAAAGCCTTTGTTGTAGATTTTTATTTTATTTTATTTTATTTTTTTGTGTAAGACACAACATAGAATTATACCTATATCAATTGCAATCTAGCAGATACATACTTGTATTTTATAAACTACAAAGCTTGCAACCTAAGCGTTTTTTTTTTTGATTATTTTTTATTTTTTATACTAAATATGATTTAAGCCATGGATAGCACTGTGTTTAATATTATTTATTTATTTATACATATATACATATATACATTCATATATATTTAAGAATAAAAAATAAGAATAATTTTAGAAATATATTTTTTTCATTTGCTTTTGTTTTAAATTTATAAAACTTAAAATTTACATGATGTTGAGTGAAAATATTTGTGCTACATTTATACATTTGAAAAGTTTTTCATAAATACCATAGAGTAGTTTACATGCATCCAACATTATTTGTTCAAACACAAAGATATTTTTCATCTTCTAAGTCCAATATTATGAGTATCCATATTTACACAAATTAGACAAATAAAATCTTATAAGTATCCTCATCATAAAGTTCCATTATGCTGGGACATGCTAAGAGTCTCTTTAATTTTATACTTCAAAACACTACCTAATATTCTCTTTACTTAATGATCTTATTTGTTTATTCCCATAAAAATAATAAAACATCAGATCCATTAAATGAACAATGATTAATTGTCAAGTTGATCATTTAATATTCACCAGCATTAAATAACTGTCGTCAATAAGTGACAGCTACTTCCATATCCTAAAATCCAACTCAACTATACATATGTATGTATATCATACACATAAATAATATTACATATACGTATCGTAGGCGACGATCTCGCCGCGACCTTCGACCTCGTCGTCGCATGAGCTCAAGCAGCCACACGCGATTCTCGTGCACTTGGAATCAGTCTCCTTCGCGGAAAAATCACCAAAGGCGATCGATGATATGATCCAACGTTTGTGGGTTCGATTATCTCCTCCCATCGTTACGCATCATGTCCACCAGATCGATGAGAATCGAAACGGCGCTGCAGCTACTGAGATTTCCATGACTGCGGAGGACAACGAAGCTGTGAAATTTTGTTTCAGTGCCGGAGGAGCAGCTCTTTGAGGCAGGCAGACTTCGACAGGGAGATGACTCGGCAACTGACAGCACGGAGGACAGGAAAAAAGCTAGTCTCGGCACCGGGTCTCTCGTCGCGGCGGGCGCGGACGAGGATCCGATGAGTTACTTGTTCGCCTCCTGAACTGGTGCTAGAAGCAGTGGGCCCCATGTTGCCGTACAGCCGCGCCCACCTGCGTTTGCATCGTGATCTAAGCAAATCACAGATTCTGTCGCTGCGCAAGTAGGTTCCAGTCTCGAAGGACCCGGGAGAATGCGACGCGGAAGAGGTCCACTGAGAAAGATGCTTGCCGATCGAGTCGACACTTCCAGAGGTTTTCTATTTTTCCCGTGAGTGCTTCGAGTGTTGACAACTTACGATGATGAGGAAGTGGCAACGGGAAATGGTGCATTGCTTCTTTACACTTGGCGTGGTTTGTATTGTGTTGTAGGGTTGAGTTCATCGTAGAATGTGCTATCCTACCAAATGGCATCAAGCTTTCTGAAGCTTAATTATGGGACAAAAATCTGGAATATCTTAATACTAGGGCTGTAATTATTACTGGTAATCTGGGTGGGGGTGTCGTTACACTAACTTTGTAACAAATATCACTTTTCAGATCTTTATGTTGAGTAAGTATGTGTGTGCATGCCTGCATATCTGTATATATATTAAGTCCTGTTTGAACCTAAATGTAGCTCTCCTGTTATCCTGAATTTCGATGTTGGCGCCTTTTTTCATTTGTTTGTAATTTTTGTCTTTAAAGAAGTATTGGAATACCACAATATAAGTGTCAAATATTTTATAATCATTTCTTCTATTGTGTAATGTGCCTATTTAAAATTATACACCCAGTTACAGAATTTCTATATAATTTTCCGTGAAACTGTATTCTAACACACTGTTTAGTTCTTGTATCTAAAAATATAAAAAGCAAAAAGCTAAATACTATTCTCTCTCTGTGTATAGTTACATATATAGAGAGAGTTTGTGTGTTTACATAAAAATTTACACACACGCACACATCTCAATGTTTATGAATGTAATGCGTGGGCTAAACATTGACCACAACATTTAATAGTACAGATGAGCTTTACGCCTTAATTGCTTAAACATAAACAATTGAATTATTCAGAGAGAAATTAAAACTCAAATTCTCCAATTTATTTTTACTTTCACATTTATGTAAAAACAGCATTTAATGCATCCTTATTTCATTGGACATCACGTCGCCAAAACAGTGTTCACATATAAAAACCAAAAAATAAAGATTTAAAAAAAAATTTGGAGAAAGTCAACTACTTCATGAAATGTTTGGAAACGAAACTTCCCTCAAGTGGACGCAACGAAGCAACTTCACGAGCCGCACATCGAAGCATCAGAATCATCCAGACACATTGCGTAGCTGTCGAGATAGCATCTGGACACAGCTTCACGGAAAATGACTTGGGGCAGAACAGCAGTCAAGGCTATGTTCATTTTCCATGTGCAGATTCCTTACCAGTTTTTAGAAACAGAAACTGGAATCGACACCCGCTGTTGTTGCGCGATCGGCTTCTGCTGTTCCGTTTTGTGTGCAGAATCGAAGATCCTGTTGGGTTCTGTGGTCACACTTTTTTCTTGATAGCTTGTAATAGCTGGATGAGCTCACAGCGGAACCGAGCTATTTCCAGACGGTGAACAGCCATTTTCGGCAAAGGTTCCAGATGGGGAATAGCCATTTTCAGCTAAAGCGCGAACCTCTCCTTGTACGTTGCTTCGGATCGACGGATGATTTCTTATTCACAAGTTCATTTGCCTTTTTGTGTGCTGTCAATGAGGGTCTTGAATACTTGCCATCCCCTGGTTGTGATAGTTTCAACTTCGCTGTACAAGCGCGAAGGCTTTGGAGTCATGAGTATGTTGGCTTCGTCGCCACCTGCATGTTGGTTCATGACCTGATTCGTGGATACAACTTGCCGTTATTCTCCATGAAATGCACCGACCCAGCCAGACTATCGCGCTTTTTCACTTTACTTTATCGACTTTTGAATATTCTTACATTCGTCTTACATTCGAGGTCTACGAGGATGGAGTGTATCAGTTGTAACTGAAACGCTTGCAGACAATATTGCCGCTGCTACACTGTTGGTGATCTTCATTTTGATGGTGGGGTGAGAATGATTCTGGACTGAATTGATCGAGTCACCAGTTATCTTTTCCGCCTCTTGGAGGGATTTTATTGACGGTAGCTGATCGAAAGTATTGTGTCCATCATGGACCATGCCTCCGATCATGAATGTGGATTGACTGATGGGCAGTGCCATGGAGAACATATCTTCCTACTTACGATACGGACTATTTGTATAAATTTAATCCAAAAAGCATAATTCTAAAATCTTTGTACCCTTGTGTAATCCGTGATAGCAGCATTAGCTGCTGCATGAACTTTGCAATGGCTGGACAACGAAGTGACTAAATAGAAGACGGACACACACACTTTTTTTAAAGCATCCGGATTAACAATGGTCACAGTGAAAATACAAAAACCTTACAGTTAGTTTACTAGACTCTATACTATGAGGCCAATTTTACACGCAGAGTGATCCACATGAATTTTTAGCACATGAATCTGAATGGGTGGTGTCGGATTAAACTAGTCAAGCTTTTGAAACACCCGACAGATCCTAATGATTCCCGGCATTGTTCGGCCTGATAGACTTGTGAAATTACTATTCTAGGATTCGTCACCATGGCTCCTTTTGAGTCTCTGCAAAAATTCTCATACTTTCTTAGGAGTTTTCAACGCTTTAAGTCTGGTTTCGAAGGCAAGGGTTCAAAACTGAGTCGATATGCGATACGAAATTGGATGTTAAAAAAAGAATCGGGGTGGAATAAAATTCTAGAAATCTCATTTTTCTTGTAGCTTATGAGTCTTTGTAAATCTTTAAAATAATTATTTAAATATTGATCTATATTATTATTTTTGTTATTTCTTTGGGTGAAGTGATTTGTTCATAATTGTAGTACTAAATTGTATGTTTGACATACTTAAAGTATAAAGTATTTAAAACTAAAAAAATATCCAATAATTTTTGCAATAATCTTTGAATCAAATATTCAATAGTTGACAATTTTAATCAAAATAATTTCCATGTTTACAAGACACCATCAAATTATTGTTTCAAATAAAATCATCAATTATTGAATGAACTAAATCTAAATATAGTCATAAAACTTGATATTTGATATTGTTGTTGGCTTCAAAAATTCATACAATATTTTGTGCCATAATGGAAAACAAATTATTCAACAAATACTTTGCAAACTAAATTTTTTTTATTAGATTTTATAAAATGTTAATTTTTAATACCTTGTACTAGTTGCCATTACAACAAAAAAAAATGTTATAGATATTGTGTTATTTTTTTTGATTTATTTAGGACAATATTTTATTATATTAAAAAATTCTAAAATATCTTGTAAATTAACTAGGATTTCTTTTCTTTTCTTTTTTTTCTTCCTCTAGAATTTTGGTCAATACTTTGTTACCATTTTTTTCTGTATAAAAACTACAAGAGTTTAGTTGGTGAATTGGTGTAGAGATCTTATTCTAATCATGCAGAAATGATTTAAATAGATGCATTCATCTATATATACAAATGATAAATTTGGAGGTTTTTTTTTTGGAATTTATTTCATTAATATGCGTCTTAAAATATTACATAAATTAACAAAGTTTTAAAGATACAAAAGCTTTTATTTATTTTTCTATTGAGGCTGAAATGCACGCTGTACATCAAAGTTCAAAATTTTCCATTTCAACATACGAACAATTGCTCTGTATTTTTCAACACAAAGATTACGTTTACTGTCTTAATTTGAAAAAGAGGTCATTGTGAACTTTTAAGATATATTGTAGAAGTGCATTTTACACAAATCTTTCCCTAAAGAAAAAAGTTCAAACTGATGAGCTTGTCGAAGGCTTTCAGAGATTTCACTTCGTTTGGACCATAACAACATCGGCAAAAGTGTTTCTGATCATTTCCAGCGAAGGAGATTCATTGCATGGCAAATATACAATCCAAGCTTGGATGGGATCACGTGGACCACACCATGGGAAAAAATAATTATAGGTAAAAAAAGAGAAAAAGAAAAGAAAAGGGGTGGGGGGATCTAGTGGAGTTAACGCAACCCACAAGAGTAGGAACCATGCGCCGCGAAGGAGGAAAGCATCACGATCGATCATGTGTGTATTTTTATGAGCTACCAATTATCTATCAACTGCGAAGACAACGAATGCAAAATACTGGGGTCCAAATCCTAGTGAAGTTCTGAAGGGCATGAGAATGGAACACGCTCCTCTCAGTGAATAATGGTGGTGATGGCGGCGAGGTGACTAAGCTTCGGGTGGGGGAAGGAAAAAGCAGGCACAGCTTCGCCGGCGAGCTTTGCGTAACGCCGCGGGCTAGTCACGCAACGGCCATCACCTAGTATGAAATACTAGATTCAATGTTGCTATCTGGCATGCTGAAGAGCTGGTGGCTGTGGGTCCCGCGGTCGGGCAGCACGTAGCTCAAAGGGTGGGTGCTCAGGCCTGGGCTTGGCTCTGACAGATTCCCGGTAACGGTGGACTGGACGGATCCATGAGAAGGGGAGGCTTGAGGAGCGGGGCGGTACTTGCAGATCCGTCGGTGGCGCTCCATTTCGTGCTGCCTGGCGAACTTGCTTTGGCAAAAAGGGCAGAAGATGTGCCAGTCCTCTCTCCTTTGATGTGCCAGGCTGTGCTTGCGGTGGTATGACAGGACCCCCGAGTGGATTGTCTCGAAGCGGCACATCAGGCCGTTCACCGTCGGCTGGTTGCACACCAAGAATCGTGCGTTGTCCGAGTGTTTCTGCAGGACGTGGCGACGGAGCGTTTTGCTGGACTTGAAAGACTTGTTGCATCCTGCAATCTTACACACCAGCATCTCGGATTGTTCCTGTGAGGACATCAACCTACCCATGTTAGACTTCAATACATCAAAAAAATTAAAAATCAAAAGCATCACCTCGTTATCGTCATCTTCTCTATGATAGATGTCAAGTTTGATTTCAAAGAACAGATGAAATTTGACCATCGCGGATTACTTTAATGCGCACTTTATTAAAGCAATCGTGCTGAGAGGCAGAGGTAACGATGTCAGAGTCATCGCACGTTTCGTCGAGAGACACAAGAGCATGATCTCGCAACAACTGCTCGAGCTCAAGCACTCTCTGCTCTGCCCGAGTCGCACGCATGTTGAGCTCATTCAATTTTAGTAGCATTAATGCCCTGTCATTCTCCCAGTCGCCCTGGAGAAACACATGAGACATCTTCAATGGGCAATACATTCACTAACACTCCCGAAAGCTAATTCTTACACTAATTATTGCTATTCAGAGATCAACATAATATTATTGTTAAGTTCCATCCTGATCCCAATATATACCATTTCAGTGCTGGCAGCTTACGTAGTGACAACCCCGATCAAAGCTCATAGGGCTTGCGCAAACACAACAATTCCGTTTTAATAGTGCAGATATTAAGTTTCTAAAGCCATAATGTACAAATGTAGTGCTAACTATGTGGAACGTATGGTTTTCACGTACCAGTCCATACTTCCGCTTCCGGCTGTCCTGTTCGGCGAGCGACACATTCATCCCAGACTCGAAATAATGATCTGCCTGCTTAAATTTTACATCCTCCCATGAGTTCTCGTCGGCCCACTTCTCCTTCACCTCTAAAGAATTCGTCAATTCCTTTTCCAGCGTTGCACAGTACTTGCACCACCCTTCATGCCTTAAGAACATCGCAAGAGATTAACGGGTTAGATCATAAATGCACAGCAAGGTCATATCGCTCAGAGAACATACAAATAAACTCGCCAGTGAAGATAACAAAGTCTTCGTGCGAGGCACTTCCTCACATCCAGTGGACAACAAATCCAAGACTTCAAAACTTGGCTTCCCTACGCGAGCCTTCAGAGAATATCATACAAGCTCTGGCAGAATGCCCAAACCCAAACACCTGTATCATGCTACCTGCCAGGGCGTCTTGCATCAGAGGACAGTGCGACTTCCAGCATGCGTTGAAAGCTGAGCGGGTCAGTTACTGCAATCCGATTTGTATTGTTGATGTTCATACTGGACCAGGGGCACAATTGGCTACGCACGACCACCATTCCTCCCTCTACAGAAGTTTCAACAGCAAGTTTGGATCCCGCTGTCGACATGCCATTCTTGTTGAGCACAAAAGACAACTCCTTGGCAACTTCCGACTGTATTCCGAAACACAGTACTCGTGGCTTCATCGCATAGTTGGAGAAATCAACTTGAGATACTAGCCCTCCGTCCAATGGGACAAACTGCTGGAAGTCCTGGGCCATTCCTACACATCCAAACACAAATCTGCACCTGAGTGAAGGCAACCCAACTGCAAGGACCATCGATGACCCTAAACCCTACACTGCAGTCAAAGATCGTGCCCTACCAGCCGCATGTCGGAGGACCATTCGGGACGAGAGAGGAATGGAAAGACAGAAGGTCAGCAATAGCTACTCTGCTACATATGCTAACCGAGATAAGAGAGAGAGCCAGAGCTATCCAGGCACACGCTGGTGAAATACGCGGCGACCATGAGATCGTGCAAGTGTCGTCGTCCTAAAAAACGTGACGTCGATTTCGGCGGATAACTCACTGACACTACATTTCACTACGCTGCCGTAAGCTACTAGTTGTTGCTATAGTCCTGGCAAATGACTTTGGTAACGTCGTGAATTGACGTCTGGAATTAGAATGGTGAACTGGTGCACTCGGAAGCTCCATTACTACGCTAAACCTGATAACGAATTGAATGCTGCGACCTGTAATGAAAAAGGAGGAGGGAAAGCTCACCGGAGGCGGCAGGCAAGGAAGGAGAAATTTGGCCAGAGCTCTGGAGAGTCAGCATTGGGAATGCGCTGTCTGCTACATTGTAAAACATACTGTTGGCACTTTCACATTCGCGCTCCAGCTGCCCCCTGCTTTCGCAAATCATTTCCTACTCCCGAACACGTCTACAGCCCACCCTGTAGGAGTCTCTACAACGTCCCTTTTGATCTGCCCTCATAGGGGAACTGGTAAGCATTCATGTACTTGAGACCTGCATATTGGAATCATGTGATTATATCCACCGCGAACCAGCCCAAGACCTCCGGAGCCGCTACTCCAAGACACTTTGCCTGTTCCTTGATTGCTCAAAAGGCCAGCTCAAGTTCGGTAAACCATTGGTAACGAACAGCTAAGAAAGAAGCATCAATTCTGAGCCCTGGATACAAAACGCAGCTTTGTAATTTTGACTTCTCTAGATGAGAAATGATATTCTTGGAGATTCCCGAAGGTGATGAAGGTCTCAGAAGCATTCTAAGCAAGATCCTCAGAAGGGTTTCGTGAAAGGACACCGTAAGCCCAAGCTCTTGCATTGCAGCGAAACTAAGGGCCAGGAATTCGTAGCTAGTTGCAAGTAAGCCAAAGGAACTGATTTAGGCATCCGATAAACTGAACCTACAAGTGCAAAGAAGTCTTGAAGCACCAAGGCGCAAATTCCTTCATACAGCAGGAGTACTCTAGACACCCTGAGAATCTAGTCAGTAAGTTCGATGTCGCGGATACTCTCTGTGAGCAACAATATTCGCACAAACGCAGATCGACATGCTGTATTTGAAGCGCTAGGAGAGAGAAGAGAGGTTCGTCAGCAGGTTGAAAAAGAAGAAAGTTTGGTGGGACCACTTGGTCCGAAAGGACCTCGTGTGAAGGGAAAACAGGAGCTCAAATGTATTCATTTGAAACTTAGACGGGAGGGTCCGGAGGGATTGCGGGAAGTGGGGTCCGCTCACGAATGATTCACGAAGCACATCGTTTTTAGTAAGGCATCCACGGCTAAAAAGAGCAAGCTGGGAGTCACGTAGAGAGAAGTGTGGCACGACTGCAAAAGGAGAACGGTACAGAAAGAGACCTGAAAATAGGAGTCTCTGAGCAATGCTTAACGGTTTGGTCGGATCTGAGCTCGGGTAGTGCCAATGGCAAGTAAGAAGACAGAAATCACTAGAAGTCATGTTTCTCCCAAAGCGACGTCGTGGAGAAATTTGGGAACAACTAGCCAGTACCTTATTTTCCATTAGAAGACGATCGCCTATCTCGGTTATTGCCTCCAGATAGAAACCTTTTAAGAAATTTATCGGGGATTTCTTTTCGAGGTGTCCATTTTAAATCGAAAAAATGGCAAGTTAAATCGGCTGGCACGTAACTAGCAGCTGGTTCCCCCCCACGTAAGTTGCTCCGCGGAGGCATGTGTCAGTAGACTGTCAGCCGATCACTCGCCTCCGTAGTTATCGTCCAAAGGAGAGAAGAAAGCTGGTATCCTTCCTCTCGCCGTACACGGGTGAAAAAAAAAAAAGCAAATAGGTAAGATTATTGCACAAGAAGGTTACTCGACACGGCATACGACAGTTTTATCCACGCCGCTTCGAAAACGGCATTACATTGTAAGCATGTCGAACGATAAGGTTATTTATGTGGGGAAGAAAGAGAACCCTTACGGTAGAGGAGCCTAAATCCGGCAAAGATGAACGTCAACTTCGGACTTCACCGTTCAGACTCCCACCTAAAAGCAAACAAGCAGCTCTGAGTCGGGTTTTCGTGATCAAACGTAGGGCTACCAACCATTAGCGAGAAGGCTCCGTGCATCACACATACTTCGTGTTGACATCCATACTTCATCCGGAGGGCAGCCATGCCCAAACTGGCAAGACCTTTGTCAGACAGCGGCATCTTCTATCATATAAAGAACGGGATCATTACTCCCTTCCCCAGCTAGGAATAGAAGCACAATACAATATATATATATATATATATATATATACTTATCTTCACGGATACAAGGAGCATGTATATTATAAGTAGCCAAGTAAGCTTGCGGGAGGAAATAGAAAGCTCTCATTGAGCCCCAGATTTCAATGTGTATATATATATATATATATATATATATGCTTATCTTCACGGATACAAGGAGCATGTATATATAAGTAGCCAAGTAAGCTTGCGGGAGGAAATAGAAAGCTCTCATTGAGCCCCAGATTTTTGCGTACTGTGCCTCGAGTGCCGATGGGAGGTATCTTTCGGCTCAAGCGACAGCCATTGGATGTCGGTGCCAATGGGATTTGGTACGAAGCACATCATTGACACGCTTTCCGATAACAGACTCCGGAAACAATCTTACACAAATGCCAGCAATGAGTTTCTTTGAACTTGAGGACAACGGAGGAGGAGGTATCGGATTTATCCGTACAGGTGGCCAGAGTATAGTCTGGCGCACGCCGGCGAACCCAGTGTGACCCGCGGAATAATTATATCTTGAAAGGAAGGAAGTGGCAACAGTTAGGACAGGAAGTAGGTTTTGGTAAGAATAAGAAGAAAAACTGTTTTTTACCAATTTAATTGCTTATCTTGTGGTCATGTTTTCTGTGACATCCTGACTGCTTCTTCACGCAAACAGCCCATACTGACCTCAAAATAAGGCACTTCACGATAAATATACAGTGTAGGAGAAACATGTTTGTGTCTATTCACAAGCAACAGCGAAACAGTTCAATATTATTGAACAAAATCTTTACAACACGCTTCATTCTGGTTTGGACAGAGGACTACTGCATGAGATCTATCTTTGACATCAAGGATAGTCATAGCCTGCCCGATGCTACATTGAATGCGCGCCTTCTCTTTAAGACGACACTAACCATTCGTAACAATCTGTAGTCGAGGTGGGGTATGTCCCATATGTTAGTCCTCTTTGCTTAGATGCAGCAAATGCATGTTCGAGTAGGGTACACATGTGCAAGATAATCCATTCTCAATATTCGGTTCTTGGCTTCTTTTGAGCGGGGCTTGTGAAAAGTAGCAACTCCTCGGGAACATCTTGCTTTGCTTCTCTTAACACCTCAACGAGCTCCTTGGCTCGGGCCTGCACAGCAAGAACTATCGTTAGAAGTAGTTCCTACAGAATGGAAATGGTCCCCGAATGCACTCTATATTGCATGTAATACGCTTAGGTAGCGAGCGTATAACAATTCGTGTAAGCATAGCTTAGTTATTTGAAAATAAGACGTTGACATAACAGGTGTATATAAAGATTAGTTGATATTGTTAACCGATGTTCTTAAATCCCTGAGTGAGGTTTGTTTTCACGATGTGCAGACCAAGTGAGTAAAAAAACTCTTCGCATAATGTATGCCGTTGGCAGTACTAGATGATGTCGAATATTCAGAAAGGTGTGGTGTGTCACGATGTAATTGGACTCACACATTCGATGCACCAATTACCTGATTGGATGGCAGGAAAAAAGTATGCATGATGCCTTTTTGTCCTGTCCTGCCTATTTGCCCAAGTCGACGAGCATAATCATATAACGTGTATGGAAAGCTATAGTTGATGACGTAATCCACGTTGGGAATGGCCAAACCCCTCGCTGCCACATCGGTTGCAACCTACCAAAAATGCATCCCCTGCTTAGAGATTCAAAATGAAAATTTTCGGCCAGATTTAAGGTGAGCATGGGAAAATGCTGCAGAATGTTGTTGCTAGAATAAATTATTGCACTTACAAGAACAGAACTTGAGCCATTCTGGAAGGAAAAGACAGCCTTGTTCCTGTCCGGCTCAAATATTCCTCCATGAACTGAAGCAACTTTCCACCCTCTGCAGCACAACTCCCGATTAAGATTGATTTTCAAGGATACTAATGCAAGAATTTCAGCTCCGTTTCCACACCTATATGAAGTTCGTAAGGTTAGAAGACTACCTCTGTTGCAGCAAACCTTCAACATGAAGTGCTTCTTCTTTGTAAAGCACGTACACCAGAACTCGATTCCTACAGAAAGGGAACCGTGTCAGAATTTCGGACCAATGATACCAAAGACTTCTGCTCATACCATGTTACAGTTTGCTGGCTGACTGGAAATTCACATCCACATTTTCTAATTCACATGGGAGCTACTGCTTGTAGATAAATTGTTCGTCTGGAGAGTGGCTGCATCGTCACGGTATATGATGTGATACGTGGTTGTCAAGAAAAGCTTACTTCTTCCCCTTTTGAAATGATCGTAGCAGAGTAATCAATCTTGTATCTCTGTTGGTTTCTTCAAGAACCTGCTCCAATGTTGCAAAGAGTTGTGGAAAAATAACCTACAGATTTTGAGAATTCGATGCAATCCTTTCAAAAATGAGTGTATTCATCTTCCGTAATGGCAACATGAAGTTATGAAACATACCTCGACAATTTGATGGGCATCCTGCTCCAGTGGAAGAGGATCTTGTGTGTCCATAGTACTATCAACGGATTTGCTTGCAATTATTTTTACTACATCCGAATTCGGAACAAAATTTTGCACCAGCTGCTCAAGTCCAGATGCCCAAGTTGAAGAGAACACTCCAACTAGCTGGGCTGATTAGAACAAAAAACATTGAGGATGTCAGGTATTCGTTATTCAGAGAAAATCACGTCGCTCTATGTATAAATAAATGAACATTCTATTGGTATAAAAGGCTCTCAAGCAGAGTCCAGGCCAGCAGTTCCCTAGTCGCTGGAGTGACCTCTTCAGAGCAAGTTTGAGAGCCTTGCACCACATGCGCCATGACTAGGTTGGGAACTCTACACGGCTAATGATTGCTCTGGTGTAGACAGCAGAAGCTTACATTGTGATACGAAGTCAGAAAGTGTACCAACAACGACTTACATGCAGGAGCTTGATCAAAAATAACTTGCAACGACGCCTCGTACCCATTGTTCAGCATGCAATCTACACCATCCAGTACCTGAATTGCACATGCTTGACGAAATATACTCAACTGCTTGCCATGATACTCTCAACAATGCAGTAAACGTTTTGAGGTAGAAATTGTCTTACTGACAAAATGAATAAGCAGACTGGTAAAATACTTTGCGTCTGGTGGCAGTCTAAGAAATTGCATAGAAAGAATGAATTGGGATAGCAGAACAGATATAAGTAGTTGTGAAGTTTACAATGAATGATACTAAAGCGAGTGAACAGCTACCATCCTCAAGCATCTTCTGCAAGCAGTACGGTGTGCTCACGAGAATTGCCTGCATATAAATACAGAAAAACCGTCAGCGCCTAATACCTGCCCAAGGATCACCGTCGTGGTCCGTTGGGCTTGTAGATGACTACACTATTGCACTTTCAGATACTTAACTTGAAAAAAATCCTTCCTAGTCCAAAAGAGATCTTGTGCAAAGCGATTTGGATATACAATACGATAATGTAACTGCAGGACTACACAAGTGTCTGTTGATATTAAATCGAGCACCAACACTTCGAAATTCTTTTGCAAGTATTCAACATCATTTTTGCTTAACATAACATTGTGCGACAGATCTGCATATTTGCGTGCATATTTGTTAATTCGCAAATTCATTGTTTCAGAGCTTTTCTAAGAAACTTAAGAACCTACTTTTCACATAAAATTGCGAGGGGAAAAGGTAAACGAATCCGACAAAAAGATCTAGAGGCGAAAATTAAAAGCAAAACACCTCAGTTCTTACCACTCCAGGCTTCACTGATTCCATCTTAGACACATTTTCAGGATCCTCAACAGCGCTTGCGATGTTAACACGTAGAGAACCGTACGTCTCCTTCAGTGATTCTGTAATCTACATTTGCAGCAGAAGAAGCCACATTAGCTACATATAAGACATTCAACAACGGGTAATTAAGCTTCTGAAAGATCAGCAAGATTCTCAAGAATTCCTACTATTATGGATGAAAGAGCATGGTGAAATTACTGGCTTAATGTGTTCGGAGAGTAGTGCTAAAGACCATACCCCAGCTTCCATCGGACTAAGAAGGTACGTGGATAACCTGTCTGGCAAGATCTGATGAGGCTGCGAGGACCAAGCAGAGAGGCGAAGGCCGTTTCCTAACATAACTTTTCTTTTTCTTCACTGCGTGTTGGATTACAGGCATACCATAGACTTGGACATATCCTGCACAAACTCAAGGAAACGCAGCGTTAGTGACCGATTTAGAACTTTTCTAAGTCGAATGTTAGAAAGGGATACACATCTCTCATATTGACTCGTTTTACTGTTAATGTTTTGCCAAAAACAGTGACGATTCGGACTCACCAGCATGTGACTCAGATACTGCGACAAGATCACGGGAGGCCAGTAGGAAAGGTATAGCATGGGCTTGAAGTGGAGAGGGTTTCCCAAGAGTTTTACAACAATCCTTCAACTTTTTCGAGATGTCCGCATCATCAAATGAAGCCAGTGGCTTGAAAAGTAAAGTGTTGCATTCTTTCCCTGAAACATCTACGCACAACTGGTCTTCATGCTCAAACACTGCCCGGTCAAGGTAATCCTCAGCCACTCCATCGCCCTTGTCTACCTGTTCGTAGTGCTCGTGCACTCCATTGATTTCCCTCTTGTACTTGTCAAGATCATCACTTGAGGTAAATGCATTGACATCACGCAGATGTACACTGCAATTTGGCTTCGCATCAATAGCAGCGTCTATCAACAATCTATCAAGGTCAGAAGTTTGGCCAGGGGCAATAATTGGCCCAAATTTGTTCTCTCTGCGCCCACGTTTCTGTCCCCTCTGCAGTGGTGTTTTTGAGGATGGTGGTGTAGTACCTGCTTCTCCACTAGATGAAAACTTTGTTGCACATGCGCCGGTCGCAACTGTGATGTGAGAATTTTGCTCAAACACTTCCGCTGTGGGTAAGTAGGGGCTATCTTGAATCTTGGCTTTCGGTGTCCTGCTCGCGTGGATGAATTTACGAGCTGGAGTTCGTGCTGCATCCTCTAGACTGCGGGCAAGTTTTCCAACGTCTATCGTCTGAACGCTAGACGAGCACTGCTTCTCTGTCATAATTGAACTAGATAATTGAATTGAAGTTTCTGCTACAGGTGCTATCCACTTAGTTGTGGCTGCCGGTGATAGCTCCTTTGGTACGTTCTCGCAGGCGCATTTTTCCAACTTAAATCGATCGTTCTCCTGTTCCGAAGAGCTCTCTGTGATAGTTGGAATCGCAATGACGCCGCTGTTTAAGTCTTTGCTATCGACGCGAAGAGAATTTTCAATGCAACTGTGTGTCGGCGCAATGGCCGCTACCTCAACCTTTCTTCTGCCCCTTCTTGTTGTCTGTTGGACATTTGGTGCTCCAACTTTTGTTGAAAATTGACCACTGTGCAACATTGAGGTCCCAGTTGAAAAAGAGGAAATTTTGCTAGTGTCAAGGTTGTCCTCTTCTGCATAGTTCACAGGTTTCCTAGCTCCACGAGTAGCATTTCTCCTACAGCTTTGCTGTACAGATGTACTTTTAGAGGCCTCAGTGGGGAATTCGTTTAAAACTTTAGTGTTTGCCTCACTTCGTCCCTGCCCTCCTGCGGGACATGCGTCTTCACCACCCACTGCTCCCTCATCCGTCTTGCCTGATGGCATCACTATGCCCTTCTTGGTTCTCTTTTTCAGTACGAGTTTTCCGACTAGGACATTGTTCACTATTAGTTCCGTTGAAGCACTCGTTTTGACGCCAGATGATTCCAACCGCATGGTACTTCTGCTGTTTTTCTGCGCAAATTTTCCTCCACTTCCTAGCACATGCTTATGGTCAGACTTGGGCGTTGCCGTTCTGCTGTTCTTCCACTTATCTGTGGCTCCTACTCTAGGGGTCACCAAACCATCCTTAGTGTTAGATCTGTTGGCACCTCCTTGGATTTCATCCGATACCTTCAGCGAGACCTTTCTGAAGGATTCAATTGTACAGTTAGTATCGCGGCCTGGCATAGCAACATTAATACGGCTGTCATTAAATCCAGTGACTAACGAAGACGGTGCTTCCATGTCTATGATCTTCGCCATAGCCTTCCTACCCATAATTTTCTTCCCTTTAAGTGGCAGTTCCATTTTTTTGCCACTAGAATGTTCAGGTGATTTTGTATCCAAGCCTTTGTTCGACATATAGGCCCTCTTCGGTTTCACGAAAGTCGTCTTCGCTTCAGAATGAGCTTCTCCCAAACCACTACTCTTTCCGGTTGATCGTGGAATTCTTTTTCGATGTTGCTGCTCATGGGAAATGCTGCTTTGCTCATCGCACACTATCTTCTCCTTGATTGCACCAATATCTTCTTCAACAATCTGAGTTGATCCAATCTGTACTACTTTCCTTTTGCATAATGGCCAAATTGTATTTTGCTTCATAGTTCCAGTTCCTTGAGAGACAGTACTGACCACATCGCTCACATGCGAGATGCCAGAGTTCGACTGCAACTCCACTGATTCTTTAATCTTTCGACCCCGACAAACCTTCACCACAGGGATATTTGGTGTGACCACCACAGATGTGGTTTTGGATGCATCCACTGAATTTGAAGTGGAGGCAGTCTTGTTATCACCTGTAATCCTTGGCTCTTTAGCCTTCCGCACCCGGTTAGGCGTCTGTAAATTCTCCTTCAGAGAAGCAACGGAATTGACTACCTCAAGCGGAATTGAGGTGGGACCAGACTTGCTATCAACAACAGCCTTTTTCTCCTTAATTTTCCGCACACGAACTCCTTTAACAGTAGGGTCCTTAGCTGTAGCAACCAGAGTTGTGGTCTTGGATTCACTGAGGGACGCTGAACTTGAAACGGTTTGGCTGCTAATCACTTTCTTCTTGTTCTTTGTAATACTTAGCAGTTGCAAATCAACTGCAGGCTTCAAGGCCGATCGGTTGCCCAATTCATTAGAATCGCCCTGTTTACTGGCTACGCGAGTCCCTCTGGAACGATTCGATTCACTGTCGCACGTGTTTGTGACATCTACGAGTACTTTCCTTCCAGAGAGCTGCCTGCCAGTCGTTTTCGGCTCAATGGCCGGTGTTGATCTAGATACTGGCTCAGTACCAAGTTTTGATCTTCTTACCCGCAGAGAACGGCGGACTGACTCCATTGTTTAACCTGTTTTCACCTAAAAGGTGGAGTTGATATCCGTAAACACAGTACACCTTGTCTGCTCCCTAAATCTTCACCTCACGAGCTTCCCCAGACTTCATAGTCATCCATGTCATCTGCTGATTCAACTGTCACTTTGCTACTCATCATGCCATTTGATTCCAGTATCGAAGTGTCTTTATGGGTAGTTCCAGTAGCCCACATCTTCATCGCTACCTTTCATGATAACACCAGACACCAGCTACCAGCCATCGCGTCCCAAACACTCCCTGCACTTGCCGCAACTGTCTACGTTAATCTGCAGGGACTGGTCTCAAGAACTTCATTGAGATACGCTAATAACTAAAGTTTCATCAAAATAGTTCACAAAAGGAACCGAAATGGCATAAAACATGTGAAACGTTAGCCTTCGCGGTTATCTGAAGGTTGAACAGCAAACAAATAGAATTAATAGACATTCCGACAAAATAAGCGCGGAGAATTGTACAACGACATTGTATGTAAAACCTCATTGAAAAACAATTCATGTAAAAGAAACCTAAAATGCAATTGCCACAAAGAAGAGAATTGAAACCAACCCCCGCCAGAAAAGAAACCGTCATCTCAAGCAAAAAAAATAACGAGTACTCGAAAACGCATTCCTGTCGAGTGCCGCCATTTAAAAAAAATAATGATGTTAAGAATACGTTTGAAAAAATATAAATTAAACTATATAAAAACTTGTCTCGTAGAACCAAGGAATCCAAATTTCTACTATGAGGTTAGAATTCAGGTACTCGATGCTGTTCAAAAGAAATAAAATAATAAAAATCAAGCACCCTCATTAAACAGATCACTGACACTCCGCCAGAAAACGAAAACGCAAAGAAAGAAACTAGAAACGGAAGTCCGCATGACTAACCTCGCAAGCGTCGCCCGCCTTCATAAGCAAAGCAGACGCGGAAGCGAGCACAATCCGAGGGATCCCTCAGCTCCCTTGCATACGCTACCACCGGCGCTCCCGCTAAGCACCCTGAGACCACCCGAACTAGCGCCAGAGTGAGAATGACAAACTGTTGACGGTGTAAGCAACGGCTACAGAGACAAAAGAGACGGGAGCAAGCAAAGGCCAAGCGGGCGAAGACTACGGAAAATTTGAATACGGGGAGGCTAACGGGAATCCTATCAAATCCAGCGCCAACTCCGCGATGTATCTCGTTCACACTGCATCACCTACAACCTGGGTCTCATTCACACTACGCCCTACAGTTGAACCCTGTTCACACTGCGTTGCCTCTCAACTGAACTCTTTTCACATTGCTGTCCATCTTCTTGCTCTTTGTGACTCCTCTTTTTATTCATAAAATTGAGGGTCACAAACTCAAAATGAATTGGAAATATGCAATAAATTGATCTGAGATTTATATGATTCCATTGTAATCTGATTCTTTTTTAAATATCATGAGGAGGTAGTATTTGTTTTGTTGTGTTTTGTTTTATTTTTAATTTTTCTAGATTATTTTTTTGTAGAGATTTTATTAGATAAATAAATAAGAACTTTCTTATTATGAATTACACGATTTCCTTTGAATAATTCAAAATTTTAGGGAGAAAAACACCCAATAAACAATAATCTTCCTCATCATAAAATTGGGAATCACAGAAATAACAAAAATGAAGTTTAATTAAAATTGAACAGACTCAAAGATATCGAAAAAAGAAAAATTTAAATAACATTTATTTTTTTTGAATTTAGTTCCTGTTTTCAACTTAACTTTATATAAAATAATAATAATAATAATTTAAAAATTCAGGATACTCACATACACACTAACATTGAGAAATATCTTAGTATTACAGATTCCACAAATTTACTTCAGTCAGGCTTCATTTCTCGTGTATTCTGTTGCAAAAATATTTGAATATCTATAAATGATATCAGAATAGAAATGAAATTAATCACTTTGTGTATTTCTTTATTTATCGTATAAATATACAAATAAACATTTCCAAACTTCTATGAAATAATTTCTTCAAAGACAACTGTGTGGTGAACTAAAATTCAATATTATATATCATGGCTATCCCCTTTCTCTCTCTGAGTGAGTGAGTGAGTGAGTGAGTGTGTGTGAGTGTGTGTGTGTGTATATATATATATATATATATATAATCAAAATATGAAAATGATGGCCATCTTTGCTATATTTTTTATCATTTAAAAAATAATTCCTGACATTATATAATTAATATATTTTTACAGGTACATGCATTGCAATAACATTTAGCTGATTAGGCATCTATATCTCTGTCTTATTTTATTTCTCTTACAATAAGCTTTTCGTTTTGTTTGTTTTCAAAAGTTTGTATTTTAATTTTCACATTCATTTTGTTTCCGTACATTGATATTTAGATCGTTTTAGTTCAAAGAGTCTACCTTTTTGATTTAAGGTTAAAACTAAAAAATTAAAACCAAAATTCAAACTATTCAAAACACCCTGAAGAATCAAATTTTCATCACCCAGTATTTTTCACTATTATTTTAAAAAAATATTACAAAAAAATCTTGTTCCTTGCTTCTGATGTGATTTTAACTTCTTTTTTTGAATCCAAAATTAAACCAGGCATTCTTTAACTATAATAATAGTAGTATATTAAAACAATCATTTACAAAATTTGTAAATCTAATTCTTTTTTATTTTAATTACTAAGCTTATCATGTGGATGAAAAAGTCAAAATATATACTGATCGAAATAATCTATAACTATTACCAATCTATTGGCAATGCTTTTCCATAAATAAGTATGTGTGAAAATATAGATGCATAAATATAGTTGTCTAATCAGCCAAATGTGATTTTAATGCATGTTTAGTGAAAAATATATTAAATATTTATAATGGAAGGAGCAAAAAAATATAATAAATCAATGACCATTAATTATCTATATTAAATAGGTATGTATATGTGTGTATATATATATATATATATATATATATATAAAGAAATTGTGAAAAATATCATTGAATATTAATCCATTGCATATATATAGTATTATAAAATTTTATTGAATATGCAATGGATTAATATTCAATGATATTTTTCACAATTTATAATATCCAATTTATATATAAAAATTTGAAATGATAAATTAAAATATTCTTGTATAAATCCAAAAAAATCTTAACAATAAATTGTATTAACAATCTAACATATTTTAATTGATTTATCTAAAAAAATGATGTCAAAATATAAAATTATTAAAATCAAACTATTAAGCAATTGTAATAGCACTTTTTATATAAAATAGAACATAGTAGACATGATATGTTACTTATATCATTTTAAAGGACAAAATAAATAATATTACCTTTATTTTTATTTTTATTTTTAAATTTCTTATTATATTTTTATTTTAAAAATTTAAAAAAAAAAAGAAATAAAATTGGAATTATTAATGTTTCAATTACATCTTTATCAATTGAGAAAGATTGACTAAGTATTAGTTAATCCAATTGGAATGATCTTTAAAATATACATTAAGATTTTGAACATCCCACTTAAGATTATTGTAGTAGTCATTAATAATAAAAAAATAAACTATACATATAGTCTACTTCTACTGTATTATGGCTAATTTGGCCAAGGTAATTTATGATTGGAAGAAACATAAAGTCTCATCTTGCAAGCATAGTATTATTTGATTAATCTTATAAAAGAATCTTAGATAAAGTTACTAAAATTTATTATACATAATATTTTTTTAGAAAGATTTATAGATTTTGAAGAATTTAACATCCTTATGATTAAAAACACTTTGATCATAATTGATAAAGTTGAGTTGTCAAGTTAAAGAAAAACTTTAATTTTAAATAATACTAAATTTAATAAGAAAATATTTATACAAAGAATAAAGAAAATATTATATTATATAAGATATTAGCTTTATTTAAAGTTCTAAAATATTATACTAAAGCAAAATTTAATTTAAAAGAAGAAGAAATTTGGAACATCAATACAAGAATTAACACAAAGCTAAAACATCACAAAATAAATATATAATCTAAACCTAATTTAGCTATAGCAATTAAATAAATCTTATAAGAACACTCTAATGTATTCATTTAGTCTTATAAGAAATTCAAGCATATTTTGGAAGTATTATTTAAACACAAGATTAATCTATATATATATATATATATATATATCTGATCTGATTATTTAACAAATTATTAGATAAATCCAAATTATGTAAAAAAAATGAAAGAAGATGTTGGAAAAATATCTAAGATAAGATTCATTATCCTAGTTAAAAAAAAATTATGATTATTATCTATTGTAGTAGTTTAAAATAAAATCAAAAAATTATAAAATTATAAAATCTTACTGACTTAGAATGTGTTTCAATTCTTGAAAGTCCATTTATATAAGTTAAAAAGACCTACTTCTATTACCGTTTGTTAATAGTGTCCTTGATAAAATAATTGGCCTTCTTCTATACTTGTTTATAGATTGTAAAAGTGGATACAATTGTTTTGGAGTATATCCTCTTGTTTATTTTTTTTTATTTTATTTTTTTATTTTTTACAATAGAGAACTTATAGCTAGATCATATGCTTTTCAAATTTTTTTAAAATCTAAATAGTATATCAATAAATAATCATGAAGGCTTTTTAAAATTATTTTAAAATTTTATAAGATTATTTTAGTATATATATATATATATATATATATATATATATATATATATATATACAAACATATATAAAAATTTCAATATTCATCTTAAAAAATTAATATTATAATTCAAAAAATATTAAAAATATAATATTATTTTTAGTTTAAATAATAATTATTTTTAATATACTTAGATATAATTTTTAACTACATTGATTCAAAGGATGGTAAAAGAATTTAATTAAAGAAAATTGAGGTATTTTGAGTTATATTCCAATCCAAAAATCTACACCATATCTAAATTTTTAATAAAACAGCTTTGTTTAATTAATACTTTATTTAAAACTATGCCAACTTTATAGATTATATAGTTAATGAGGAAGTCAAAGATTTCTTGAAGTTGAAAAAGTTATGTATTAGTTAAATTTGAAGTGACATATGGCTATTTATTTTTATATCAAATCATAGGATAGAAAATTCTAGACATAGGTTATTGGTGACAAATCCTATCTAAATAAAATTACAATTATTGTCATGCATGTAACCATTGCCAAAGATTAGATAAGATGATAATTTTATATTTTATATTTATATTTTTTTAATAATTTATTTTTTAGCCAAATTATTTATAAGTTAGGGACTCAAATTTAATAAACCTATCAAACTCAAATTTAATTATATTAGCACTCAATATATCTTAATAGTAATAAACTATGCTACCAAATAGATTAAAATTGAAGCATTGAAGACAACTATAATAATTATGATTGTCAAATTGATTTATAAGTATATTTTAATTTAATATATGTATCTTCTTAAAATTATAAGTAATTAAGGTACTCATTGTATTTTATATTTTACAGTAGCTTACTATATTTTTAGATAGTCTACTAGAAAATCTGTAGAAATGTGAAGAACTAACAATCTTCTATGATATATATATATATATATATTTTTACTTTCCGTACAGACTGCAGCAATCTCTGCTTAATTAAGAGGTTCTATCCGGAGAACCTTGGGTATAAACATTTTATAGGACAAGTTTTAGTCCAAGATTACACTTTAATCACATATTATCTCTAATATCGTAGACAAGCATAGTCAATTAATTATTATAGATTAATAAATATAGATTATTTTGAAAAAAAATTTATATTTATATTTTTGATAAAGTAGCAAATAATTATTTTAAGCAATTAAATGTAAAACATAAAAAAATATGTCATGATATTAAACAAAGATTTAGCAATTACTAAACAATTGTGCATTCTAGTACTTTAAATATACATGTGTTTAATATATTGTTTGCCATGTTCTAATATTTATGTTTGAATATAGTTGAAAAATATTAAAATTTATTCATATTATTTTCTAATGTGTGCCTTTTTAAATAAGTTGACTTTATACAAAAACTTTATAAAATTACAAGATGTTTTATTACAAAAAAATAAATATTCTTTTAATTTTTAAAATATTATCTTTTAATTAGACTAATTTTATATAATTCTATTTTCTATTTTAAACTTTAATTACTATATATATAATAATTCTTTATATTTTATAAAAAAATAAAAAAATAAAACTTTAAAAAGTTAAAAATCTTAGTCTTATAAATATATTTTATTTATAAGATTATTTAAAATTAAAGATGGTATAAAAAGATTAAAATATATTTAGCTATGGCAATATATAAGTTATAAAATTACTCATATATATATATATATATATATATATATATATATATATATATATATATATATATATATATATTTTAGATTTCTTTTAACTAATATGCAGCAAATATATAGAAAATAATCCAAACTGGTAACCATGCTAATGCTTGATTTTTAAAATGTAGTAATCTAAAACTTCTATCAATCATATAAAGTTTCTTTAAAAAAAAAATCAAAATATCTCAAACATATTATTTAGATAATTGATTATAAATAATAATATTACTTGGATGAAATAAAAATCTAATTGCTTTAAAAAATCTTTATTTAAAAAGCTTATTTGAAGTTGATAACATCATATAAAAAATAATAAATTTATTATAATAATAATTTATTAATTATAAAAGAATATTAAATAGATCCACCTAAATCTCAAATCAATCTACCATGTGTCTTTCAAAGAATGACTATGCCAGTTGTACCGCACTTCGCATTTGCTACAGTTGTCTTTATTTCTTATTACCTTCAAATATGCGTTAATTTATTCCAAGCTAGTTAATTATTTTATATAGACCAATGTTGTCTTATGTAAAATTCAACTTGAGAATGCACTATGCATGTAGTTGTAGAAGAGTTTCAATTTACCTTAAAGTTTTTCTTATAATAAAAAAGAAATGCATGAGATATTTGAAAATATCCATGTTAATAATTGTCATCTTTTTAAAACCTTCAAGCCAATTAATTTTTATTTCTATTAATTTTAAATTATATCCTTGCTATTGCCAATCTTATCTCTAAATGGCTTTACTTAGATAATTTTAAAGATTATCTACATGCCTTTTACTCATCTCTAAGATAGTTGAGTGTGTTTTAAGCTCATGGATATGGACTCTATTAACACTCTTTAAGCCACTACCAACATTAATCAAACTTCAAACAATCTTTAAGCAAATCCGAAATAATTTTAAACAATCCTTATAAACCTTAAAATAATCCATCAATCCCTAATAAAATCCTAATCAAATTCTAAAAAATCTTACTCAAATCCTAACAAAATCTTAACCAAGCCGTAAAGAAATCATAACCAAATTCTAATTAAATCCTCATCAAATCCTAAAAAAATCTTCATTAAATTCTAACCAATCCTATCTAAATCCTAACCAATCCTAAAATTTCCTATTTAAATTTTAACCAAATCTTAATCAAATCTTAAAAAAATTTAAAAGACCTTATTTAAATCTTAATCAAATTTTAATAAAATTCTAACAAATTCTAAAAAATTCTATTCAAATCCTAATAAAATCTTAATTAAATTCCAATAAACTCTAATCAATCCTAAGTAAATCCAATAGTAAATTAAAATCCATATAATTTCTTAGTTAATTATTTATTTTATTTAAAATTTTATAAAACCTTCAAATTCATAGTTGAAAATAGACATAATTTTTTTGAAAAGAATCATATTTACCAATTGAGAGAAAAGTCAAATATTCCACTTGGGTGTTGGACACCCTCTTTCGCCAATCTTAATATTGAGCTCTCAATTCTAAGATCTCCTTCTTAAACTATCAATTTTCTTCTAATTATTTTTAATAGATGTTAGTATTTATACTAGCTATTAATTTATTAATTTTTATCTCAATCCAATTGGCGGATTGTTATAGAACTGAGAAATCTTTATTAGCCTTCAAATCTCTAATTTTTGATATTCTAATCTACTTGAGTTCTAATAATTTTTAATCTAAGCATCTAATTGAGTCCAAATTTATGATATATATCTAAAACAATTATGTTCACAAACTTACAAAATTTCACCTATAGATCTACAACAAAATTTCCAAAATTCTCCAAAAAATTTGATTTCTATTTTATTTGTTAAAAAGAAAGTCACTTGAATCCAATACTACTTTTGTATAGTTCTTATAAATTCATTACACATTAAAATTACTCAAAACTAATCTTCATAAAATCCCTCTTAAGTTTATTTTCTAAAATATGTGTAATAATATTTTTATTGATCTAATTTGTCTTGCCTTGTTTATAATCCTATATAATGAATAGAACTCTTTTTAACAAAAAAAAACATAAATACTATTTTTAAAAATTTCTCTCTATTTTTTATCTATAATTTTTAGAATAATACTTTTAATATTTTTGATAAAGTCCTTTTAAATTATAAATCTTTATGTGCTCTTTCATCTAGTAGTCATATTATAACATAACATTGATTGAATTACACCTCAACTTAGTTTTAACCTTCTTTTGATTAAATTAGCTAAGGTCTTTATACAGCATGGCAATGAATTAGCCACCTTTTTGTATTAATTAACAATATCTTATAATAAAATATAATTGCTACCTCTACTAGAACAATTGTTCATTATTTTGTACTCATCACCAATAAAATATTAATAATTTTATCTATTACAATTCCATATAGTATATATTAAATATTAAAAATATGCTTAAAAATTATGCATGTATAATTGAAAGACCTAGCATTTCCTAAGCAAGTAAAGCCTAGCATTATTGAAGATTAATAGTAAGACTTTTGTTATTTAAACCACAAAGGTTCCTAGCATATTGATACTTCAAATCAACAAACAAATTGACTTAGCCATTATTGTTTTAAAGCTCTTCCTAGCCAATTTTGATTCCTTTGTAATAGATGGTGTTTTAGTCTAAGTAACATGTTTGTTAATTCAAAGAAATAACTTTGAACATCTTTTTATTAATAAGGCATCAATACTTAGTATGTATTATTCACGATATCAAGAAAGGATTCAAATATTTGTCGTACCATTCTATAAATATCTTAAGTATCTTGTGGCATATTTGCTATATCAAAGTCTTCACCTCACTTGTCTTATTTCAACCTTGTGTTGTTACAACCATATAATTTTTATAAAATGCTAGAATAAATGAATATTATAAATTTTTAAAGATAAATTTTTCCAAAGCTTTTTCTTAATTGTGTGTCTATAAAACCATCTCATTATTTGAGTAGAAGTCTTAAAACACGGGCAATCCATTTTATCCAACTTAGAAAATTAATTGTGCATTTTTTAAAGTGCAAAGACAAAGACCACTTAGATCATGTTTCTATAAAATAGTCAACTATGATTATAATAGATTTGTATGTACTTCCTTATAACTTGAGTTATAATTTTATTAATTCAATTTATAAATACTTAAAACAAAATATCTTGAATCTAAAGCAAATCTTAGGTTGATCCTTGTAAGTATTTTTTCAACATGAAATGAGCTCTTTTTATAAGCAATGAGTTTAGATTTTTTTAAATAAAAATATTTTTTTGTCTATGCAATAATAAAATATTCTTTGTAATTTTTAACCTAAGTATTGTTGAGGTAATTAACATGCACCAATACAACTTGATACTTGCCTTTTAACTTGCTCTAATGCATTTCAAATGCATGCATGGTATAAAAGTAGACAATACTTTGCCAAATTTGGTGAAATTTCTTTCAATCTTCTTTGTTGCCAAAGTACTTTTTATAATTTGCCAATACATTTTTGTTGATGTGCTAAAGATAAAAGAACTATTGTAAGCTAGGAAAAAATCTTGTGAATGTATGGATCAAAGTAAGCTTGCAATCCATCATTATTGTGATTTATTTTTGACAAAAAAAAGTTGGTCCAACTATTTTAAGGCCTATGTATAATATGCTTTAATTTCCTCATGCAAAAAAGCTATTGCAATGGTGAACGTCATATTGAAGCTTGTCATACCAATAATGTGGAACATTAGCATCTTAAATTTATTTTTTTTGTATATGTAATTAATTATAAGATTGTATGGATATTTTTTTGCTAATTTGATGCAACCTAGGTAGGCATAAAATAAATGCATTACATTGTTGAAAATATTTCATTGATAATTGAAATAATATCTATTTTTGTGGAAGGTATTAGTGAAAGAAAGAAGTGGAGATTAATCTTGTAACTTAATTTTGTAGAGGCACACTTAATTATTATAGATTGTTTTGCTGATTATACGCAAGTTGGTATTTTTTATTCATAAGGTGGTCAATACACATTTTGAAGCTATTCTAAAATCAAGCATTTACATAATAGATGTATGCTTGGTAGCTTGAAGCCGACAAGCAATTGGATTATTTTTAATGTTTGCAGGCTTGTGATTATGTTTGTCATTGCAAACTAAGATATGCCACGAATTGTCAACCTTAAGTAATATCTTAAAGATCTTAAAGAAGCAATTAGTTAAACAAATAGTCATATTTTGATATTATATTGTATCATTGGCCTCTGGTCTATTTTGAGGGTTATATCATTTATTACAATTATTCTTTAGAGTGATTTTAGTAGCATCCAAGCATCACTTCACAAGTGCATATCCTTATGTATATGTAAAATAATTAATTACCTCAAAAGCCTCTTCTAATGATTCATAAGACTTCTCTGGTAGAAATAATATTACTCTTAAATGAAGAATTAATAATATTATAGATTAATAAAAAAAATATAATTATTTTTTATAATATTATAAAAATACTATAAATAACTTAATAAAAAATTTAAAATAGAGAAGATAAAAAATGTTAAGGCAAATGTGAAGTACGACACAATTGACTTGCAAAAAATAATTAACTAAATTAGAATACATTGACAAATATGAGGTGGCGGTACAAAAAAGCAATGAAAGTTATAACAAAGGTGTAGTGAGACAAACACAATCACGTGGTAAATCAATTTGAGATTTAGGTAGATTGATTTAATATTCCCTTCATTGTATTGGTTAGGATTAATAAAATATTTTAAATTATATTTACTTTAAAAATTAATATTATCTAAACATATATGATTAGAGATGGTTTTATAAAAGTATCTATATGTTTTATTATTATATATTTTTAATGATAAAAATTTAAAAATAAAAATTATATATATATATATATATATATATATATATATATATATATTTATTATATTTTATTTTTAAAATATTTAAATTTCTTGAATTTGGAAAGAATTATCTTTTTTTGATATTATTATTAAATATGTTTAAGAATTTTGTACTTTTAGTATTATTTTTTTATTCTATATTTTTTTTTAATTAAAAGCACATTATTAAAGACTTTAAAAAACTTATTTCTTTATATAACTTAGATTATATAACTATACTTTTAAACTTTTAATTTTATTAGAAATTTATGAAAGTTTTGTTTCATTCTCTTGTTCAATTTATCTAATTTTTTCAGCTTAAAAATAATTCAAGAATACTTAAAAAAATTTATTAATATAAAACCGTAATTTTTTAAAATTACAATATTTTTAAACTAATAATTGATATTTAATATTTAAAAAAATATAATATATATAATTTTATTTTAAAAAAATATTTTAAAATAAATTAGAGAAATTTTTCATCTTTAATAAAAAAATTTACTTTGATATTTTATATTTGATAAGATCATAAGCTTAAAAGCACAATTAAGACTTAAAATCAACATATAACTTAGCAGCTATGGTTGTATATCACCTTGTAGAAAACTAGTACCAATTATTAGCTATTATTTTAGAAAATAAATTTAAAAGATAATAGAATAAATCAAATGGCTAATTAAATATAGTATCTTTTTTAAAATTATTAGTCGGCTGGAAATTAAAGGCTTAGAGCTTGGATAAAAAATTTACATTTTAATGTTATTTTATTTATATAATTTAAAATTCAATATCCATATCTTATTAAAAATAAATTGTAGTTTTTAAACAAAGACTTGCAGGATTAGATTTTCAATATTTCAACAATTATCCATTCTTTGTTATAAAAAATATAAAAGGATTAAAGGCATATATTCATTTAACAACTATAATTTTATTATTAAATATTCAAATAATGTACATGATCATTTTTAAAGAATATCAATTTTTAAAAAATAGAACATATTTTTTAAATTTTTTTTTTGTAATTCTAATTATTGGAGATTGTATATTTTTAAAGACAAAATTTCTTATATAATATTTAAAATATTTTTAATATATAAATTATAAATATATTATACTTTTTTTAAAAATAATCTATTATAATTATTTTTTTAATTATTTATAAATTTATTAAGATAAAAATAGACTTAAAATTCTACCTAGTAGATGTAAAAAAACCATTCTTTTATAAAAACTTAGTTGAAGAGATCTACTTATGTTACAAAATATGTTACAAAAATTAATAATTAATTTATTATTTTAAGTAATAGTGGGCACAAGAACAAATCTTACATTTGCAATTAGAAATGTAAGTCAACATATGATTAGATTAAAGTGGAAATACTAAATAGTTGTAAAGGAGATAATGAAGTACCTAAAGACTACCATGGATCTAAAATTCTAACCTAAAGATTGACACATTGAATTAAAAGAATAATATTATATTAATTGGATCAATGATATAAATTATAAAAATTCTATTAAAAATTGAAAATTTATTTTTGAAAATAGAATTATATTGTAGAGCATTAAGTAATAACCAAAGATTATTTTATTTATAAAAGAAGGAAAATAATTTGTAATAAATTTATATATATATATATATTAGATTCAATAATTCTTAATTTATTTTAAAATACAATTAAAAAAAAGGTACCTCCAATATATATAATGATTAAGATGTAAATACTTTTGTAATAAATTTGTTATTAATAGGTTGAAAGATCTTAAATTTAAAATATTATAAAAACTTAGAATAATTACTAATTATAATTGGTCGATTGGTAGATATGATTATCTTGAATTTGGATAGATGTTGAAGCTTTAAATACTTATTAGTTGAGATTAGCTAGTTGGTGTATTTGACAACCTTAAGATTAGCCAATTAATAGATTTGATATCTTAGATTTTAGAGATATATAGAAGCTTATAATAATTACTAAGTAAGATATAACATTTGATAGGTTTGACAACCTTAAATTTATTCAAATGTGAAATCTTCTAATAATTATAAAATAAGTTTAGTAACTAAAAAGTTAAATGATTTTAAATTTAAAATCTATTAAGAACTTACAATAGTTATTAGTTAAAATTGGCAAGTTAATAGTTTTAAAAATATTATTTTAAAAAAAATATAAAAGCTTGCAAGTAATATTATTTGAGATTTATTAATTGAAACATTTAACAACCTTCAATTTGCAATATTTTGAAAGCCTATAAGTGTGAATAGATAAAATCGGCAAATTAATAAGATTTAAATTTTAAGATTGAAGATTTGGATTTTATTTATTTAACACTCTAATATTGGATCTAGTCTTGATTTAAAATATTTTTTATTCTAAAATATAATAAATATCTAAAAAATAATATTGATTTATTAAATTCGTCTCCAACAATAAGTTCTCTTTAAATCATACTAATTTATAAAAAAAAAATAATCAAATAGTTATTTATTAATCTAATTGCAAAATTAAGTACACATATAAATTATATTAGTATAACTTCCAACTTTGGTAGGTAATAATAAGCCAATTTTAATTTTAATTTTATTTTATTTTATAATTTTAAATACTTTTAAATTCAAGTTCTTTTTCTTATTATTGTTAAAGTTTAAGAAAGAGTTACTTGGAGTTTAACCATAGTAAGTTTCTAATAGTCAAAAGTCAACTAGGGATTAAGTGGCGGCTAGGGTCTCGACAGGCGGTTAGGTTTAAGGTCTTGACAGGCGGCTGGATTTAGGGTCTCGGTAGGCGGCTGGCTTTTAGATGAATGTAGATGAAGCCTATGTACTTTGGATGTGAACTCCACTTATAAGTAAAGGGTGTTGGAAGTGAGAGCTATCTCATTCCGCACTTCTCTTTCTGTGCAACCTTGCTGATGCTAAGTGTTGTGGCTTCTAACTTCTAGTTCTTTAACAGGTTATGGGCCCACTCACATTTGCTTGTGAGTTTTAGAAGTTTTATGAAGTCTTTGTTGTTGTGCGGAATAGGTCTTATGGTGTTTGCTAATGTTAGAGTTTGTATGATCTTAGCTTATGTTATGACAAGAGGAGGTTCTGATTTGTAAGCTTAGAGATCTCTAACATTGCTTTGTGGGTTCTTATCTCCTTGATAGTGAGTTTAAGACCATTGTGAAAGACCTTGATAGTGTCTTTATGTGTTATTGAAACTGTTTCATTAACCTTCTGCATTTCATTAAATAGTGAGTTGAAAGAGTGAAAGAACTTGATTGAGAGGTTCATAAGAGTGCATATACTGATTAGAAGCTTTAGAAGATCACTTAAGAGTGCTTTGAGTGAGAAATCACTCTTTTGTTCACAAGAGGATATTCTGAGTTTCTGCTAGTGCAAATTTGTGATTTTAGATCACATAGGAACTTCTTTTCTCAATATTCTTTGATACACTACTTCTTAGAAATGGCTTCTAGTGAGGGTGAAGGTTTGAGAGTGATTGAGAAGTTTAGAGGTGACAATTTCTATCACTGGAAGGTGAAAATGGAGCTTTTGTTGGCATCTTTGGACCTTTGGGACATTGTAGATGAAAGTGAAGACCCTCCATGCATAGATGCAAGTATTAAGGAGAAGAAGGACTTTAAAAGACGTGAAAAGAAGGCTTTTGGCATGATTGCCACAAATGTGGATGAAGCCAACTTTTCACACATTATCCATTGCAAAGGACCAGCGGAAGCATGGAAGACTCTTTGCAACATTTATGAGAGCAAGAACTTGTCCAACATCCTTTTTACAAGGAGGAAATTCTTCACTTGCAAGATGGAAGAAGGTGAAGACCTTATGGCTCACGTCAACAAGGTAAAGGCTCTTGCAAATCAACTAGCTATTGTTGACAAACCTTTAGAAGATGGTGATATTGTCATGACCTTGCTCATGAGCCTTCCGGAGTCTTATAACTATCTTATAGTAGCATTGGAGTCCATCAAGTTGAAGGAGCTTACAATGGACTATGTGACGGCAAGACTTGCACATGAAGTGACCAAAAGGAAAGAAAAGGAGCATCAAAGTGAAGACTCGGCTCTCTTCTCAAGACAAGGTAAAGGTACCTATTCAAACCAACGTGACAATAGAAGGAGTAACGTGAAAACTTGCTTCATTTGCGGAAAATCAGGTCATTTTGCAAGAAATTGCTACAAGGCCAAGAAAGGAGACAGAGAGAATGCTAACAATGCACATGATGAATTTGGAGGAGATGACTTTGCATTCATGGCAAGTGAAGGCACTTCTATGGCTGCCATGTCTAAGTGGATTATTGATTCAGGTGCTACCAAGCACATGACTCCATACAAGTGTTCTTTTAACACTTATGAAGAAATTCCAGTAACAAATGTTTGGTTAGGAGACAATGGCATGGTACAAGCTGTTGGAATTGGCTCCATTGTGGTGGAGATTGTTGTGAAGAATGAAACCAAGAGGATCAGATTGAAAGAAGTCCTACATGTGCCAAAGATGAAGAAGAATCTTCTTTCGGTGAGCAAACTTGTGTCAAGTGGTTGTAAGGTTCAATTTGATATGAATGGATGTTTTGTGAAGACATTGGATGGAGATAATGTTTTAAAGGGCTTTAGAGATGGCAACCTTTACATTCTCAATTGTAAGAAGGTGAATGGAGTTGAAGTAGCAGCATTTGCTGAATTTCCAAAAGATGAAGACAAGTTTGGAATTTGGCATCGACGCCTTGGTCATTTGAATGCCAAAAGCATGAAGGAGCTCAAATCTATGGTAGTTGGCTTAGATCTTGGTCAATCATACAACAATGCCACGACTCTAGCTTGTGAAGGTTGTATTCAAGGCAAGCAACAAAGGGCCTCATTTCCAAGTGGAGTAGCAACACGAGCAAGTAAGTTGTTGGAGATTGTGCATTCAGATGTTTGTGGACCTATGAAGACACCATCAATTGGAGGAGCAAGGTACTTTGTCACATTTATTGATGATTTTTCAAGAAAGGTGTGGATTTTTATCCTTAAAGCCAAGAGTGAGTGTTTCTCAAGATTTAAGGAGTTTAAGGCACATGTGGAAAAGCAATGTGAATGCAAGATCAAGGTATTACGCACAGACAATGGTGGTGAGTATTTGTCAAAACATTTTGATGAGTACTTGAAGATTCAAGGTATTGTAAGACAAACGTCTACTCCTTACACTCCACAACAAAATGGAGTTGCTGAAAGAGCAAATCGCACCATTGTGGAGATGGCAAGGAGTATGCTTCATGCTCAAAATCTTGGATATGAATTTTGGGCGGAAGCTGTGGTGAATGCAGTATACACAAGAAATAGGTGCCCTACAAGTGCACTCACATCAATGACTCCACAAGAAGCTTGGAGTGGGAAGAAACCTTGTGTTTCACACATGAGGACATTTGGATGCATTGCTTATGCAAAGATACCAGATTGTATGAGGTCCAAGCTTGAAGCAAAAGGTACAAAATGTGTATTTGTTGGATATTGTGAAGGTACGAAGGCATATAGGCTAATGTGTTTAGATACCAAGAAGATCATCAAAAGTCGTGATGTTGAGTTTATTGAGCATAAGAGTGCTTATGAGCACTTGGAGATGTGTCCAAGTGGGAGTAATGGTGTGTTTGTGGACACATCTTTAAATCTAGCAAAGAAAGAAGAAGAAGATGAAGACAATGAAGATAGTGGAGACATGAATGAAGGTGAAAAGCTAAAGAAGATGGAGAAGAAAGTCTCTTTGATTCCTAAGACCAACAGTGAAGGAAATGAAGATGTTGAAGATGATGATGATGAGGAGTATCAACCTTTGAGTGAGAAAAGACAAAGTTTAAGAAAGAAGAAGCTTGGAAGAGTGGTTGGAGTACATGAAGGTGAATCTTCTTCAAATGAAAGGAGATATCCTATGAGGGAAAGAAGACCACTTGGTGAATGGTGGAAGAACCATATTTTTCCTCAAGTAAGTGAAGAACATGCCAATGTTGCACTCTTTGCTGATCCATTGTCTTTATGTGATGCAATGAAGTCCACAGATGCTATGAAGTGGGAGAAGGCTATGGAAGAAGAATACAAATCTCTCATGGACAATAGAACATGGGAATTGACTCAACTTCCACCAAATCGATCTTCTATTGGTTGTAAGTGGGTATTTAGAACCAAAAGGGATGCAATGGGCAATGTTGTGAGATATAAGGCAAGATTAGTTGCCAAAGGATATTCACAAGTTGCTGGTGTTGATTTCAATGAGACATATGCTCCCGTGGCTAAATTCACCACTATCAGAACCATTGTGGCAATTGGGGCAGCAATGGACTTGGAGATGCATCAAATGGATGTGAAGACGGCTTTCTTAAATGGAGAGTTGGAAGAAGACATCTATATGGATCAACCTCAAGGATATGTTGAAGAAGGCAAACAACATCTTGTTTGTAAGTTGAAGAAATCATTGTATGGACTCAAGCAATCACCAAGGGCATGGTACCAACGGATTGATACATTCTTTGTGAATGAAGGGTTTGTAAGGAGTGAAGCAGATCATTCCATGTATGTGATGCAATCTCAAGAGTTCCTATTGATTGTAATCCTTTACGTTGATGATTTAATCATCTTGGCTAACAATGTGAAAAAGTTGAATTGGATGAAGGCCATATTAGAAAAAGAATTTGAAATGAGTGATTTGGGAGAACTTCACTATTGCTTAGGAGTGGAGTTCATAAGAGATCGTGAAAACAAGACCATTACAATGAGTCAAAGCAAGTACATTGAAGAAGTGTTGAAACGATTCAACATGGAGGAGTGTAAGCCCATTGGAACACCTTTGGAGGCAAATTTGAAGTTGATGAAGCTCACGGATGAGGAGTTTGCTGAAGTTGAAGGTGAGATGCAAAGTATTCCATACAAGGCAGCAGTTGGCTCACTTATGTATGCAATGGTGGCCACAAGAGTGGATCTTGCATATGCGGTGAGTGTTGTGAGCCAACACATGTCTAAGGCTGGACCTTTGCATTGGGCAACGGTAAAGAGGATATTGAGGTACTTAAAAGGTACTAAAGACTTCAAATTATGCCTTGGTGGTAACAACATTGATTTGCAAGGTTATTGCGATGCGGATTGGGCTGGAGATGTAAATGATAGAAGATCCACAACGGGATATGTGTTCTTTATTGGAGTGGGAGTCATTTCATGGAATTGCAAGAGACAACCTACCATTGCAAGATCAACCATGGAGGCTGAGTACATGGCAGCAAGTCATTGTGCAATGGAGGCTTGTTGGATAAGGCAACTCTTAGAAGACATTGGATTAGTGCAAACAAAGCAACTCCAATAATGTGTGACAATCAAGGATGTCTTGCATTTGCCAAGAATCCAAAGCACCATTCAAGAACGAAGCACATTGATATTCAACATCATTTCATACGAGAGAAGATTGAAGATGGTATAATAGATATGAAGTATTGTACTACAAAAGAAATGCTTGCTGATGTACTTACAAAGGCATTAGTGAAGGATAGACACCACGAGTTGATAAAGGCATTAGGCTTAAAAGCCTTTTGATAATTAGAAAAGTGGGAGTGTTAAAGTTTAAGAAAGAGTTACTTGGAGTTTAACCATAGTAAGTTTCTAATAGTCAAAAGTCAACTAGGGATTAAGTGGCGGCTAGGGTCTCGACAGGCGGTTAGGTTTAAGGTCTTGACAGGCGGCTGGATTTAGGGTCTCGTTAGGCGGCTGGCTTTTAGATGAATGTAGATGAAGCCTATGTACTTTGGATGTGAACTCCACTTATAAGTAAAGGGTGTTGGAAGTGAGAGCTATCTCATTCCGCACTTCTCTTTGTGTGCAACCTTGCTGATGCTAAGTGTTGTGGCTTCTAACTTCTAGTTCTTTAACAATTATCACATATATTTCATAGTTATTTGTGATAATCTTGTAATAATATTGGATTTATTTTAATTAATTTTTATTATAGATTATTAAATATATACGGCAATATAAACTATACAATAAGTTTTTAATTTATTTCAATTTTATGGTCTCATAGTATAAGACATAGAAACAAATTTATACTTTAAAAAAAAAAAAAAAAAAAAAAAAAAAAAAAAAAAAAAAAAAAAAAATCTCCTTCACCTTTATGTGAAAAATCTAATGCTTTTGGATTTAGACTTTGCTTGATTTATATTATTGATTTAAAAAAATCAAATAAATAAATTAACAATTTAATCAATAAATGATTAAAAAAATATATAAAATTAAGATAAATTTAATAATAAAATCTATTTATAATTTGATATTTTTAATTCTAAATTATAAAGAATTTTCTATCCTTAAAAAAATTAACAATGACATTGCCCACAGATTTGAATTTAGAACATGGAAGATCTAAAAAGTTAAATCACTAAGTCTTTATTTCTAGTGCTTTAGTTTTGAATTGCTCTTCAACAACATAATAAGTCCATTTGTTGGGATAGCTCTCTGTTTCAATGTATTGAAAGTATGAATTTAGATGGCTTATCTTATCAAAAAAATTTAATCATCTTTTTTATGTTTGGAATATGTTTAAAATAATTAACAAGATCCATCATAAGGTATAGAGTAATAAGAAAACTCTTTTAAGCTTTGCTAAAAGATAACATACTTTTGATCATTTAATATAATAGATCTATATGCAAGATTTACTATTGCTTTTGCCACAAAGCCTCCAAGACTATGGCAAACAAATAGAACATCCATGTTGACCTATTCCGGCATACTCAACTACCTCTTGTATAAGAATTTCAGCTACTACAAATCCATCCAATTGTCTTCTATCACTTTGCTTCCAAGCTATGGAGTTGTAAGAAAGAAAAAATATCCAAGTCCTAAAAAAGTTTTGTATCAGCTATTCCATTGGTCAACAAGATTCTATGTAATTTCTTCTATCCATCAAAGTTTTTTAATATGCATCAAGATAATCAAATAATATTAATCCATGGACATGCACAATCTCCACAATAACTAACTTATAGGCTCAAATTCACTTAGTTTGTACACTCTACTATTAATCCATACAAACAAGAGTTTTAAAAAAGCTTAGAAGTTACAACTTTGATATAATAATTGCAATTAAAATTGATCATAGTTATGCTTTCTAGCTCTACTATTCCATCCAAAGAAGAAGGGTTACTTGCTTCCCCAACTCCTAGCCAACTCTACACTACCTTCATTGTTGAATATATTTGATAAGTAAACAAAATCTATACTTGAGATTTTTTAGCAAGTTGTTATATAATAATACTACTATTAGGTGAACGAAGAAAAAATTATAATATTATAGAGGAGCTTAAATAAAAATATTTTAACAAATTATCTTAGAAATATAGATAATAGATAAAGAGGTAGTAAAAATAAAAAGGTGCTAATGCTGCCTTCTTATAGAAAAGGCTTCTATTCACTTTGTATGGCCATAAATAAGGTAAAACAAAATAGATTAGAAAAATAAATAATATAAATATCTTCAAAAGAAGTTAAAAATCGGTTTTTATAAAATTTATCTTAAAATTCTAAGAATTGATACCCAGAGAGGACCAATTGTGAATATAGGTAGAAATTAGACCTTGATGCACAAAACTGCATGCTAACGGAAAATTGAGAGTTTTTTGGTAGATTGGAGAGTGGAATTTGATATCAAACCTTTAAAGGGTTTTTTTAAGCATTAATATTAAGTGATTTGGATAGATATTGACTTTGTAAGAACTTTATAAAGTTAGGGTTAATTTGGATGGTTTTGGATTTTGTAAAATAAAAAGAGGTTTACATTTTTGAGCATTTTGTGAATTTAGTTATAAATCTACAACTGAAATTTTGTAGATATGTGGTTGTAGTTGTGTTGAGTGCATGCTATGAGTTTCAGCTTGATCTAACAATTCAATAAAAGATTATTGAAGTTCAAGTAGGTCAGGATCTCAGAAATTGGGTTTTGAGGATCAATAAGGATTTCTAAGATATTTGGCAATCTATTAGTTGGATTGAGGTGAAAATTATTTGCATGGGTGGTAGACTTGATTTTTTATCTATGTATGAATTTTGGAATCAATTGAATGGTTCAGAAAGAAGATATTGACACTGAGAGATTTTTTATAATTAATTATATTATTAAATATATATATATATATAATATAATATAATATATATATATATATATATAATATAATATAATATATATATATATATATATATATAAATTATAAAATTATTCATATATGTAACATATCTATATATTTTTTAAATTATTATTTCTTTTATATCATAATTTTTATATATGATTTTTTAAAATAATTAAATTAAAAATTAAATAATTTATTTTAAAAAAATCATGTATATATATTTTTAAAAATGATAATTTTATTTGATAAATTATAAATCAAACTTTAATAAAAAATTAGATTTATAAAAAATTTAATATATATAAAGAAAATAAATATCTTCTATAAAGATAATTTATTAAAAATACTTCTTAAGATTAATAGAATTGTTTAATACTCCAAATTATAAATTATTTAAAATGATATTATTTAAATATGTATACATAGAAATAATTTTAAAAATATAATTTTGTTTTTTTTTTTATATTTTATAGGTGATTAATACTAAATTAGAATTAATAAATAAATAAAAACTTGCTATATGATATATAATTAATTTGATTTTATAAATTTTAAATCTTTTTTATAAATCTCTAGATAATTATATATAAAATTTATTATTAAGTATTATTTTAAGATATCATATTAGATATTATTTTAAAAATATTTAATAATTATTATATCTTTGCTAGTATTGTATAATTTGTTTGTTTGTACTAATAATTCATCATCCTAAGACTTGAAAGAACTCATTTTCTTGTTATTGTATTACATAATTTTTTTAAAAAAATTGGTATATATATATATATAATACTTTATAATTATATTTATACATATGTATCCAAAAATATTATCTTATGTATTATTATTAGATATAGATTTTAAAAATAATATATATTTTATTTAATTATATTCTATTATTAATATATATTAATATTTTTCTTTTAGTTATTTTTGAAATATAATATAAATTCTTCTAAGTTTCTATAGACATAGATTTTTTATAGAAATTTTATAAATTTTTACAAATAGTTATAAAAAGCCTTAATAATAACTTATTAATATGTTATTAAAGTATTTACTAATTTAAAAGGTATTAATATCTAAAGATAGATTTTTTATTATCTAATAATTATTTTTTATAAAAACTAAATATATATATTTTAATTAAATTTTAATTAAATTTTAATTAAATTTTATTATTTATTAATAAGTATAATAAATAGCTTATAAATTTATTAATAAATAATAATTATTTTTTTAAAATTATATAATAGAAATATTGATAATTAATAAAAATCTTAAATTAAATTTTATTTTTTAAAAATAATGTATAGGTAGTAATTATGTATGGTAATATTTGTTGCCCTTTAATAATCTTAGATTTTACATTGACTAGATAATAAGTTAGTTAGTAAAACTATCCAAATTAGTACTATATATCATTATAGAGAAGAATGAAACTTATTATTAATTAGATCTAAAGTCAAAGTTTTAATACTTTAGATATAAGTAGGTCCAAAATTGGATGGATTATAGGCTTTATTTTGGACTTAGCTTAAGTTTAAAGAAGACTCATTGATTACCTTAAATTAATATTAGATGGTACTTTCTTTTGTCAGATATTGATTTATAAGTATCAATATAAAAACAATCCTTGTTTGTATCAAAGTTAGCAAGTTGTAGCCAAAATTCATGTTAACAGGAATTCCGCACCAACTATTAGTTTGAATTAGATTATATATAAGTCAACTTCAATAGAGGCTATAAAGATTGAATTTATCAAGAAAAAGAGAAGATAGACAAAGTAATAAGTTAGAAAATAGTCTATACTTATAATCAATTTGAAAAAAACTTTTGTATTAATAATAATAATAATAATAATACTTTTCGTCTTGTACTTGATACTTGATATCATCTAACTTTTTTTTCTTTCTACACCAGCGCCCATAACCATCAATCTTTGTAGTTATTTATATTTTTTTGATTAATTGTGGATGGCTAGCCTTCTTCTTATTAGCAACTATGTACTCTTTTGATTTAATTTGTTTTAATCTAAACTTCAAGATATTTAATTTTTACTTAGGTTGGATATCTTCAACTTATCTATTACTATTTGAACCATATTGGTCTAATTCTTATATAAATTAGATAATTTCAACCTATCTTCTACTAATTAAATTCTATTGGTATAAATTTCTTTATGAGATTGATTCTTTCAAATTGCTCTTAGTTTATTGGATTAATTAATAATTTTTTTAAAAAAAATCTATAAGATGTACAAGAACAAAGAAGATTTAAAATCTTTAAACAATAGAATATTTATTTATTACTTTTGTATCTACAATACCAACCTATTTTAAAATCAATAATTAATTTATAGCAACTTTATATGAAATATAATAAATAACTTTGAAAAAATATAAAATATAAAATTTAAGATTATTTTATTTAAATACTTTAATATTTGATAATAAAATTTATTGTTAATAATACTGATTCTATATTAAAAATTAATATTTTTTTTATAATAATTTAAAAAAAAATCTTTAATTATAATTAAAAATTTAAAAATAAGATATTTTTAATGAAAATATTTAGATATAGATTGAATATTATGGACACACCATTCAAGTAGAACAAGACTCCAAAAGTTTAAATAATTAAAACAAAAGAGGTTCACTTTATATTACAATCAAGGAACTATGACAAGACACAAAAATAAGATTAGAAGGCCTAAGCTGAGCCGCAAGGATTACGTTGTTGAAATTGAGGATTCTTTCAGCCTCAACTTTTATATATACTAGATCCAAGGAAGCTCCTTGAAGAATTTTTTTGATGCTTGGAGGTAAAACAAGCTTAAGATCCTTCTATAATCATCTAAGAATATTTAAAATCTTTTAGAATCTTCTTGAAACCTACTAGGACCAAGTAGAATCTTCTTCTATTGTATATTTCTAACATCACCTCCCTCTTAAGCTCCAAGTTTTACAAGGAGGGATAGAATCAAAGTTGATCAAAAGCAAAGGAAGTCAAAGATGTGTCATATGGTATCCGCCACATATTCAAGCTATGTTTTGTGAGTTAGAAGATTTATTAGTCTTTATAATATATAATAGTGATCAATATCAATTGAAGTTTTAAGATAGCTTGAAAATCAATAATTTGGCTTACATAGTCATTTGCCACTAGATTTTTAGATCTACCAACATATAACATGTTCAATTTTGGATGGTGGCCATGATTGGAATAAAATGGAATCTATTGAGTAGATGTATGAATTTTGATGTTGTAAGCAAACTCAACTAAGTACAAGTAAGATATTCAATTATCTTGTTAGTAATTGATAGTACATCTTAAGTACTGCTCTACGATTTGGTTGACTTATTCTATTTTACTATCAATCATGGATGGAATATTGAAAAAAGCTTGATAGCTACCTAAAAAATCTCAAAAAACAATTTCCAAAACTTGGATACAAATTGCGGTTCTTGATTTGGTATAATATCATCTAGCAATTTATAGTATCAATAGATATTATCAATAAAGAATTTGGCTATTTTTTTATTAATAATGGTCTTTTTGTAAAAAAAAATGTACCATCTAGGCAAGTTGATTAACAATTATATATATGGTATCAAAAGAATTCAATGGTTAGAGATCTATAATGAAGTGTATAAAGATAAAAGACTATAATTAATTTAAAATTGGTAGCAATTGAAGAAATCCAAAAAGGCAATGTCAAGGATTTTTTAATCTAGAACATGTATTATTAGAGAGTATAAATTTTTTAATAGCTTTTTACATTTGAAGCCACTAAAAATCTTTAAAAATAAATTTGAATGTCTTATCAAATTCAAAATATCTTGCAATTAGAAAGTTATGATGTATTTGAGGAATATAAAGGCGCAATGGCCCTTCTAGGATATACAGATATTCTTCAAAGTAGAGAAAACTATCTTTAAACTTGAATTTATTTAAATCATTATGGATATTGCTAGAACAATGTTTAGTATAAAAAACAAGAAGATTTGTAGTTAAGTTTGTATGAACTTGATCAAGTAACAAAAAATCCATTGGAATTGATACAAAAGTTGTTTGAATAAAAAAATTCTCAAGTTTCAAGAGTTTTATTTGTTGCTGGTTTTTGCGTCTTCTTCTTTTGGTGCAAGATATGATCATTTGAATAAAACATCTGACAATCTTTATTACTTTTTATATTGATAAATAATATTAAAATCAAAATAGAATAAAAACATGCTCCAATATGCTTGATGATGATTTAAAACACAAGCCAATATGAAATATTTAAGATTCTTATGATTTATATATATAATCATTGGATGTGAATCACCTTCAAGGAAATAGTGCCATTCTTAGAAAGAATCCACAATAGAAAGAAATTTCATATTGTGGATCTTATAATTAATTTTTATGGCCAAAAATTCTTTGGAATAGAATCCAAATGGATGAAGTCTCTCTTCTCTTCTACATTGTAATAAAACTATTTCCAATGCAAAGTCCAAAGCATTGGTTTCCATAAAAAATAGTTTAAAAAAAATATAGATAAATAAAAATAAGAATTGTGGTGAATGATGTCTTCAAGCATTTAAAGGTTTTTTCAACTTTTGATCACTATTCAAGCTTATCCTTGCATGTCAATTGTATAAGTGGAGCGGCTATTTAAAAATAATTATTAATAATGATCCTATAAAAGTTTATAAGTCCAAGAAAGTATTGAATATCATATATTGATTTTGGAATTATCTAATTAATTTTGTTAAAATAAGTAGAGGCTCTTGAATCTACTAAAGTAAAGATTTTATGTTTTTAGATACTCAAATATATTGATATAGTAAAGCAATGAGAAGGATTAGATAATAATATATAATCTTTTTGATTTGTAGAGTAGTAGAATCCAACCGCAAAATTCATATTGTGATTGGACGTCCTTGTTTTCTTACAAAGTATTTGGCAATGTAATCATACTCCTTATTTGATATGTATATCAATGCTTTTTGTGGCAATTATTAACCTTATAGCTAAGTTCTCCATAATACAAACATAAGCCATATTCTTTTTAATGCTTCTTCTCTTACTCAAAAAGAAGTTTGAAGCAAATAGCATCAATTTGCATATCTTCTACTTCCAAATATTTTTTGGATTGGGAGGTATAGAAGATGTCAAATAATTAGTATAAAGTTGTAGCACAAATAGTAGATATTGTTGTATTGTGGTTTAGCTACCATATAAAAATATTGTATATATATATATATATATATATATATATATATATATATATATAATGTGTAATTTACTACATATCTAAATGAGAGCCACATTAGTAGATTTTAATTGGTTACAAAATATGGTTAGATTATTATTTTGAAAAGAGTTTATTTAAAAAGACTACTATTGAGATTTGTATAATATCAATTTTTTTTTATAGTGATTTTTGAGGTTGATTTCATATTGATAATAACTTTTATATATTTTAAGTGACCTTTGTTAACATTGGTGATCTTAAATCTTATTTTATTTCTTTTATTTGGTATTTAAGACACATACTATATAAATTCTATTAAAAAAAGGATTAAAAAGGAATTTTTGATATAAAAAAGAATAATTAGACTATTCATGTAGATGAATGGAGATTGATGATAGAAATCTCTATTCTTATTGGCTAAAAATCATATCCAATGGACTTCAAGGAGGCTATCTAAGGCCTTATTAGAGATTAGGATTTTTTTTTAAAAGATTCAAATATCAAAGATTAAAAATAGTAAGTTTAAATTTTTGACTATAAATTTGATATAAAAATTGAATAATTTGGAGTTTTTATGAAGGAGATAAGAGTGCTCAAAGTTAAAGTTTTGAATTTGTATCTATTATCATTTTTTTGAATATAACATGTGCATATAGAAAGCAATAAAGGATTGGTGACCGAGATTGGAGAGAACACTTTTTTGACTATATTTTATATACATGGCTTAATGAATTCTAAGTTAGAATAAAAGAGATATTAGAAGTTGAAATTAGTGCTTACAATCTAAGGATAGTAAGTAACCTACTTAATTAGTGATTGTATTTTGAGCTATATCTTGAGTAATTTGATAGATTTTTAGCTCAAAATTTTTAAGAGTGTATATTTTCATGATAAAAAACTATATACAAAAATTTTATGGTATTAGAATTTTGGGATTTGAGATATAAAGAAAATAGTGTTCAAATGTCTATAAACTAAGGTTTTAAATACTTGATAGGATTTTTGAGATATCAAATGATTGAAAGCAAACCTATAGTTGAATTTTTTTATAATAAAGCTTAAGAATATAAGCTATATTTTGGAAAAATTTGATAAAAATTAAATGGCTAAATCAAGAATTATTGGATTGTAAAATTCAAGAAGAAATCAATCTTTTGGGAGTGAATAAGGTATTAAAGGATTTTGTTACAATTTGAATATTTTGTACAAACTAAAAGAATTTTTTAAAAGCCAAGATTTTATAGAGGTGAAAAAATAGATATATAAAATTATAATAATACTTTGGATATAAATATGAATTTATAAAAGGAGATTATAGATTTTTTTAGAAATTATTAAAAATCTAATTTATCAAAAATTATTTAGTTATAATTTGGCATAGAAAAGGATATTAAAGGATTTTTTTTAGATATTATGGAAAAACTTCATGTATAAACCTACTTAAATATAAGAGATTTTTATTAGTATAATATTTTTTTTAATATTATTATATTTATTTGTCTTTTTTTATTAAAAAAATAACTTATTAGAATTTGGTTAATAAATTATATATAAACTCTCTACAACTAGGTATCTAATGTATTATCAAATTGAAAATTATTTTACATGATAATATTTTTTTTATTAATGTTGAAATAATTGGTTATTATATTTTATTATTTAATTGATGGTTTCATTAAGAATTTGATGATTAAATATAAAAAATAATAGATATTTTATATTATCTTATAATTTGTAATGAAAGTGGTTTATTAAAGAATCTTCATCTCAATTGATATTTTATGCTAATTACTAAAATTTTGAAGCATAAACAAATATAAAATATGTTCTTTATTGGAAGGTTTAGATTTTAGTTGTAGCAAAACAAATCTTATTGTATTCTCCAAAAGCTTGCTCCAATGCTATCAAAAATATTTTAAAATTATACAATATAAGAGAATTCTTCTCAAACAATAAAGCAAACTAAGACAAATCTTAATTTGAGAACAAGGTTCCAACTAGACTAATATGAGATGCTTTTGTAGAATATTTTTGAAGTTAGAATAAAGTAATAAGTCATACTTGATATATAAAGTTATAAAATTTTAAATAAGTTTCATCAATTTTTTTTTGAGAGGCTAATTCTTGGTTCTTTTATTATTGACATTGAATTACTATCTCAAATACATACATCTTCTAATAAAATAAATCTTAGTGATGGAATTTCTATAGTGATTTATGATAGTGACTAAGATAATTTTGTTCTTTCACCATTATATATGGTCATATAAAGTTTGTTATTAATACTCCAAGAATATTTATAATTGAATTCAATTTGACTTCTTTGGAATTTGCCATATTGAACCTTTTACTTTCTACCATAAAAATGAAGCAAAAAGAAACAAATATAAAAAATCCAAAATCATATCAATCTAAAAGAGGATAATTTTCAACCTCTAGAGTACTACATTACTTTTAAGAAGAGAGACAATCTGCTCTCTATTCAAAAAGATCAAGTTCCAATATTGTATTATATTAGTCTTGATAAATTATTACAAATACACTATTCAAATAGAATAATACTCTAAAAGTTTAAAGAACTGAAATAAAAAAGGTTCACTTTATATCACAAGCAAGGAACTATAACAAGGTACAAAATAAGGCCATAAGGTCTAAATTAAGTCATAAGAATTACATTGTTGAGATTAAAGATTCTCTCAACCTTAACTCTTATATATACTAGGTGCAAAGAAGCTCTTTGGAGAATTTTTTTTTATACTTAGAGGTAAAGCAAGCCTAAGATCCTTCTATGACTATCTAAGATCTCCTAAAACCTTTTAGGATCTTTTAAATCTTCTTAGAATCTACTAAGACCAAGTAGAACCTTTTAAAATCTTCTAAGATTAAGTAAAATCTTTTAGAATCTTTTAGAATCTTCTTTCATTGTATATCTGTAACATTAGAATTTGGATTTTTTGTTCATTTAGCATTATGTACTACTTAGGTACTAATAAAGTGATTTGGACCTAATGACAATGCAATACATGATAAAATTTTAATCTATAGATTTATCAAAACCAATAATATCTATCAAATATTAATTGAAACACAACAAGATTTATTAATCTCTTCTATGTAAAATACTATTTAAAATACTATTTAAAATGTTTCAATTATGTTCAATATTATTTGAGATTGAAAATCTAACAATATAATATTCTTCCTTTACAAAGTTTTATTATTGCTATATAAGCCTTCTTGCTCTTGTGTAAGTCATCTTTATAAGTTGCAATTGAAGAATTTTATTGAATCTTGGTCCTCTTGGATGCCCTTGAAATCCATCATATCTAATATGTAAGTGATAATTTAGTTCTTTTGAGTCAAATTTGCTTTTGCCACTATTATTTAATTAATACATTTATGTCTCTCTTTTGTGTGTTTCTTAGGTTGAATTTAGATACATATTATCTAACTAATAGCGGATCACACATGGTGCATGTTTTGTACCTAAAGTCTATAAATATACTTTCAAATAATATTTTTTTTGCTATCATGTGAGATGCTAACTTGATTTTTAGCTGTGAGGTAGTAGATGTTGGTAGGATATTTATTAGAGCATGATTAAGTTCAAGTTTGTTATAGAGTTTTAAACCTTGATGTTTTATTTGTAATAGATATTTTGTGTACTCTTTGTAGTTTAGTTGATAATGTTGTGAGTAAAGATGACCATATCTATGAATCTTTCAATACTTCTCCATTTCATCTAATGTATCATGTTAATGCTCTCCAAATGGTCAAAATTAATTTCTTAGATGAAAGCTCTAAGCCTTGAATTCATTCAGGATACAAACAAAGACTTCCAAACCTTGTATATTATATCAAGCACTTGCCAAGTAATTGCCTCATATCAAATCAAATACCTGAATCATCATATTTTGCAACAAAATATTTAAAAGTGAGTATTGGTCAGTGTAATTGAGTGTATATTATATATAAATTAGGCTTTAGATTTGATAAACTTAAGATCATAAAGATCTACTTATAATTTTTAATATTATTATGATTAGATTCATATTATTAGATTTTGAGTTGATGGTCTAAGGTGTTATTAGACAAGTACAGAGAGTATTTATTGAACTCTAAATTATCTTCTATTAATGTATATTTTTTATGTATCTAAAGAATTTAGAATATAAGTTTTATTTATTTATTATATATATTCAAGATGAATATAGTGTAGAATTTATTAGGAGCTAAAGAAGCAACCAATCCTTTTGCTTTAAATGGTGTAACAAAGCCATATAGCATTGTAAAGATATAATTATATTAAACTCATATATCTTCTATATACAAAGAAGTTATAAATATTGATTTTAAAGATATCCAAAGTAATATTTGAAATTTTTATTTATTATAAATAATTATAATTAATCTTAATTATAATTATTATCTCAAGATTATAATTTCTAATATATTTTTAGTCTTTTGTATATGTAATTGAATTTTAGAATCTACAAACTAAATGAGTTTGTTAATAAAGTTATAATTAAAATTGTATTTGTTTATAGATTATAAGTATTTGATTTCTATGATGTATACTAGAAAAATTAAATGGATGGAAGAAATTACAAAGAGTTTTGCTAGCCAAGAGAATAAGTGACATAAGATTTTTTTAACGCTTGAATATTTTTCTTTTCTTATGATTCTATAACTTGGAAGAAAAGTGACAGAGGAAATATTGATAGGTATGTAGCAACAAAGACTCTTGTATAAGAGATGGTTGAGCATGCTCATATTGGTCAATATGAATGCTCTATTGTTTTTATTTACTATTGTCTTGGATACTTGATGGAAAAAAGAGATATTAAATATTATATATATTATATTTGAAAAAAAATCAAATTATATGAAATTTTTATAAAAGCATAAGATGGTTTTTTTACTATTCTATACTTTATGATGGTTTATTTTTAGCTAATTATGTTAGATATATTTCTAACATTAAAAAAATGGTTCTCAAATTGGTGGTTATTAATAATGTAATTGATTTTTTAAATTTAACTTTCTAATATATTAAAAAAAATTAAAACAGCAAATAGAATTATCTTATTATTGGAAAGGCTTATAATATTAAAATACCACGTGTAAATATATAATGACATATCCTTTTATGCTTATACATCTAAGTTTTGAAATTGGTGGCCAAAGTCATGCAAATTTTTTTTAAAGTTTAAAATATTTTCTTTTATATAAATATTGATATTATTGTCTTAAAAATATATTAGAATAAATTTTTATATTTTATTTTTTTTCTTTCTAAATTTTTTATATTATTATTATAGATAAATTTAGATATTAAGATTATTAAAGAGGCATTAGTATGACACAGATACAAGTTTAGGCTTACTTTTATCAATCACTTTGAAATATGCAAGCCAAAAAAAAAGACTTGTTGTAATTATTTAGGATTATTCAATCTTATTGTAGAAGTTTTAAAAGACTTCAATAAAAATCATGAACATCTTATAAAGCTTCTAAGTTCTTTGGTACAAGAAGAAGAAAACTTATAAGAGGTTTGGAAGAAAATGAAAGTATATTATATTGTTAGTTTAGTTAGAATGGAAGGTATTAGAAAGACAATATTAATCAAATACTTATATAATTATAAAATTAAGAACAATCATATAAGACATCAATTTGAAAAGTTTTATCTTTTGGAAGATATGAAATCTTATTGTGTTAGAAAATCTCTAAAGAAATTATTTTATATTTTTTATAAAACATCTTAATATAAAAATAAAGATAAGGATAAATAATAAAAAATCTAAGAGATTGCATTATAAGAAAAAAAAAAAAAAAAATGTCTTATTGGTAATTGATATTGTAGGTGTTGAGACAAATTTAAAAGAGTTGCAAGTATACGCTTCTAAGGGCACTCAAAAAGGAACCAAAGTGATTGCAATTATACAACAATAAGATATATTACATGACTATAATAAAGATATTTATGATATAAAATTATTAGATAAAAACCAAGTTTCAAAGTTTTTTTAATCTATGATTTTTAATCTATGGAATTGGCAACAAGGAATGTATGAAATTTGATGATTAAGCAAAGGCTATTATTAAGGCATGTGGTGCATTATCTTTAAGTCTTAAGGTAGTTGGACAATATTTAAAGGAATACAATTTTTTTAAAAATGATATACAAAGAGATATATGGAATAAAGCATTGAAAAGATTAGAAGAAGCTAAGTCTTTTGATAGGCATAATAATGATAAGATGTTGTAGTCAAGGTTGAAAATTAGCTATAACTATTTGACTAAAGATATAAAAATTATATTCTTAGACTTTGCTTCAACTATAGGTAAATATATGAGTGCATCTTATAAATCTAATATATATAAGAATTTACTTGTATAAATTTGGAATTCAACTATAGGGGTTGAAAACCTTATAAGTATGTCTCTAATTGAATGGAATAATTTAATCAAAGGTTGTATAATGCATAATCAACTATAAAATTGGATTGAAAAATTATAAGAGAAGATACGAATATGAGTCAATTACAGCAAAAGGATAAAAGTCTACAATTTCCACTACAAAATAAGATAAGGAATTTTATTTGAGATGTGAGATTTGTACATTTGTTAAAATTATATAAATGTGATTATGTTTTAAATTCAAAATTATTTTTTTCTTATTGACCTATTTGAATATTTGTATGGTTGTAATTATAAAGAAAATAATTTTTTAACCAAAATATTTGCTTTTACAAAGTTGTAAAATTCTTTGGAATTAAAAAATATGAATTCGATCAGCAAAAGAATTAAGCAAGAAAAAAAACACTACTAAAAAGAGACAAATTACTTTAGAAAGTTAAGGTTGTTAGATTTAAATAAAAGTGATATTAAAGTTATAGATTATTACATTCAATTGAAGTTAAATGAGTTGATTTGGCTTAGTCTAGGTAATATGAAAATTAAAAATTTAAATATAGAGAATTTGGATTTATGTATAAAATTATGAGTATTAAAATTAGAATATTACAGAGATTAAGAAAAACTTCTATTATCTATAAAAATATATATTTATAATTTAAAAGAGCTTTATTTGTATTTTTATATTAGCTTAAGTACTTTGCCAAATATAATTGAAAACCTCAAATGTCTTCAATTATTAGATTTGTACTATTGTGAATCATTGGAGAAACTTCCACCATTAATTGATAAATTAAAATTATTACAAATTATAATAATAAGTAGTTGCTTTAATATAAAATTACTTTCAAGATCTATAAATAATTTATCAAATTTAAAAGAGCTTCATTTGGATTCTTATAGAAGATTAAAAATCTTACTAAATACAATTCAAAATCTTAAATGAATTCAATTATTAAATCTGGACCAATGTAAATCATTGGAAAAACTTCCACCATCAATTGATAAATTGAAATCACTACAAAAATTAATATTGAATAATTATATTAAAATAAAATAAAAACTACTAATTTCTATAGGAAATTTATCTACACTAAAAGAAATTCATTTGAAAGCTTATATGAAATTAATGACCTTGCCAAATACAACTGGTAATCTCAAATATCTCTATATGTTGGTTTTGATAGATTGTGAGTTATTGGAGAGACTTTTGCCATTAATTGGTGAATTGAAATCACTACAAGAATTGAAGATAGAATATTGCATTGAAACACAAGAACTTCCAACATCTATAGGTAATTTATATAATTTAAAGAAGTTTTATTTGCTTAGATGTATGAAATTAGAGATCTTACCAAATATAATTAATAATCTCAAATATCTGCATGATTTATTTTAGATATATTGTGAGTCATTAGAAAAACTCTCACCATTAATTGGTGAATTGGAATCACTATAAAAATTGAAAATACAAAGATACATTAAAATTTAAAAAATTTCTAATATCTATGGATAATTTATTTTATTTAATAGAGCTTCATTTGAGTTTGTTTGTATAATTAAGAAACTTGTCAATTACAATTGATAATCTCAAATATTGTCATGAATTGGATTTAAATAGATTATAAGTTATTTAAGATACTTTTTCAATTAATTAGAGAATTAAAATTACTATAAGAATTGACAATAATAGAATATGTTAAAATAAAAGAACTTCCAATATCTATAGAAAATTTATCTAATTTAAATTTATCTAATTTAAATTTATCTAATTTAAATCTATCTAATTTAGAATATGAATTATTAGACAGACTTCTATTATTAATTAGAATTAGAATTATTTTAAAAATATAACAAATAGTTACTTTAAAATAGAAGAACTTCCAATATCTATAGATAATTTATCTAATTTGAAATATTTTCATTTGAATTCTTGTAGTAGATTAAAAACCTAGCCAAATATATTTAAAAACCTCAATTGTTAGATTTGGACCAATGCGAATTATTGGAAAAAATTCCACCATCAATTGGAGAATTGAAATCACTATAAGAATTGAAGAATGCATTAAAGAATGCATTGAAAGAAAAGAACTTCCAACATCTGTGGACAATTTATCTAATTTAAAAGAACTTTGCTTTCTTGGATGTATGAAATTAGAAACCTTATCAAATACAATTGATAATCTCAAATATCCCCATAAATTAGTTTTGGCCAATTGTGGATCATTAGAGAAACTTCCATCATCAATTAATAAATCAAAATTACTATAAGAATTGATGATAGAATTTTGTTTTGAAATAAAAGAACTTCTAATATCTATAGGAAATTTATCTAATATTAAAAAAAAACTATATTTGTATAGGTGTATAAATTTAAGTATCTTACCAAATATAATTAGTAACCTTAAAAGTCTTCTAATGTTTGATTTTAGAAAATTGTGAGATGTAAAAGAGACTTATGCTATCAATTAATAAATTAGAATTACTACAAAAATTAAAGATAGAACTTTGCATTAAAATAAAAAAACTTCTAATATCTCTAGATAATTTATCTAACTTCATGGAGCTTTGTTTGTTTAGATGTATAACATTAGAAATCTTATCAAATACAATTGGTAATTTCAAATATCTCTATGAATTAGTTTTAGAGGATTGTGTGTCATTACAAAGATTTTTGCCATCAATTGGAAAATTAAAAGTACTAAAATAATTAAAAATAGAAGGTTGTATTGAAATAAAAGAACTTTTAATATCTATAGAAAAATTATCTTATTTATTAGAGCTTTGTATGTGTGCATGTGCATAATTAAAGACCTTGCTAAATACAATTTGTAATTTGAATTGTCTCCATACATTGGTTTTGAATAATTGTGAGTTATTAGAGAAGCTTCTATTATCAAATGATAAATTAGAATCACTATAAGAAGTAAAAATAGAATTTTAAATTAAATACATATAAAGATAAAATTATTATAAAAAATATTGATATATTTGTACACTAAGTTGAATAACTTCTAACTTCTATAGGAAATTTATTTAATTTGAAAGATCTATGTTTGTAAGCTTGTAAGAATTTAAAGACCTTGTTACATATAATTTTTAATCTTAAATATCTTTACACATTTTAATTGGATATGTGAAAGTAATTGAAGAGACTTTTGCTATGAGTTAATAATTTAGAATTACTAAAAGAAATGAATATGTTTGAATGCATTAAAATAAAAGAATTTCTAACCTCTATGGCCAATTTATCTAATTTAAGAGAACTTTGTTTAATTGATTGTGTATAGTTAAAGAGCTTATTAAATGCAATTGATAATTTTAAATATATACAATTGTTAGATTTGGATAATTATAAATCATTGGAGAGACTTTTTCCATTAGTTAGTAAATTAAAAACACTATAAGAAATGAAGATGAATAACTAATTTAAATTAGAAGAATTTCTAAGATCTATGGATAATTTATGTAATTTGAAGGAACTATGCTTTGGTAGGTGTATACAATTAAAGACCTTGCTAGCTGTAATTAATAACCTCAAATGTCTCCATATATTGTATTTAGAAGAGATTGAATCATTAAAAAGAATTCTATTATTAATTAGTGAATTCAAATTATTATAAAAAATGATGGTGTATTGATGTATTGAAATAGAGGAACTTTCATCATGTATAGATAATTTATCCAATTTGAAAGAACTTTATTTAGAAACATATATAAAATTAAAGACCTTGTAAAATATAATTCATGGCCTCAAATGCCTCTTAGATATTGGGTTTAAATGTATGTAAGTCATTAGAGAAGCTTCTAACATCAAACAACAAACAAAAATTATTAGAAGTATTGAAGATAGAATTTTCTATAAGAACAAAAAATTCCTATCATTTATAGAAAATTTATCTAATTCAAAGGAATATTTGTTTTGATTTTTATGAAAAATTAAAGACCTTACTAGTTACAATTGTTAACCTCAAATGCCTCTAAATATTGGTTTAGGATGATATAAGTCATTGGAGAGGTTTCCAATATCATTTAGTAAATTAACATAATTAAAAAAATTAGAGATAGAAACTTAGATTGAATTAAAAAACTTCTAATATTTATGAAAAATTTATTTAATTTCTTTACTAAGTTCCTTAAAGAATATATGCTAAGTTAAAAAAATTCATATATTTTGTAATTTAAGTAGAATTTATAAAATATAAAATTTTAAATTATACTCAACTAATAGAAATACATATGATCAATTTTGATTTCTCAACTTAGAAAGACAAATCATAATAGAAAAAAGATGAGAAAAATATGATTTTAAAAACTAAATATAATCTTTACTATATCTTTTATTTTGATATCTTTCAAGAAATTAAAATTTATTTTTTATAAAAAAAAAAAAAAAAAAAAAAAAAAAATACTTCAGGTTTTATATTGGATATACTATTATCATAAATAGAATTAAAAAATTTACTAAAATAAACTATTTTTTATTTATATAGTTTTTAACAATGAAAATAAAAAATCTAATAAAAATAAAAAAAGAATCTTGGTAATTTTAGAATCATTTTTTTCAAAAGATGATATCATTATCTAAAAAAGTCATTTTAATCAAAATATAGTTTGTATTGTTAACAAGAAATTTAAATATTTTATATTAGTATATGTCTTGAATGATCAATTAATTTATTACAATATAACTTTGTTATTATTTAAATTCTATGTTATATATTGTTTCTATATACAACAAATCTTTTTAAATGCCTTGTTTAAACTCTCATATCTTGTATTAGAAGAAGAAAATATAACTTATTTTTAATAAAATAACTTTTTTTCAAAAAAAATATCAATTACATCTTTAAGCCACAAAATTGATATGTTATTATTTAACATTCTTTAATAGAATATTTTTTAAAATATGGTAGATTGTTTAAATAAAATGGTCTATTTTGTATATTTTAAGACTATTACAATTAAAGAAAAAATCAAATTTTTATTTTAAAAAATATTTTTTCAGTACGTATTCCTAGTTGATTTTAAATTTGATCAAGAATCTTAGTTTGTATCATAGTTTTGAAAAATACTTTTTAAAACTTTAAAAGTATATATATATATATATATATATATATATATATATATCCTTATTTGATTTTAGAAAATAGTCAAATAAAGTATATAAATTAGATATTAAATTAGTATATTATTTTTCTTACAATAATCATTAAGAAATTTTTGAAAAATTCTCAATATTAATTGAATTTGCTTGCTATAATACAATACATTCTATTACTTGATAAAAAACTGATTTAAGTTAATTTCAATTATTATTTAGAAAAAATAGAATACTCTAATTTTAATACTGCTAAAATTAATAATCTAAAATAAACTATTTAACTAGTTAATTATTATAGGTTTAAATAATTATAAATATATAACTAAAAAAACTCAAGAACAACATACGATTAACAAAGAAACACTTATAAAAAGATACTTCTATTCAAAGTTGGTGATATGATATAATCACCTTATTATAACATTAAGATCCAAAAATCTCACAAAAAATTAGATTATAAATAATTTAGACCATTTTAGTCCAAAAATAATTTTAATCTACTTAGAAATTAGTTATAATTACTTTGATTAACAAATACTTATTCCATTTTTTATGTTTCTCTTCTTTAATCTCTTTAATTGGATAACATAATAGAAAAGAAGAAATTTCCACCACTTCTTGTTAGAATAGATAAAATACAAAAGAATATAAGATAAAAAAAAAATTCTTGGATTTAATATAATACCAGATCAAATTAGAATATCTTATACATTAGAGTGGAAATGATATTAAAACTATATAAAGCCTCTCATGTATTTTGGTCGTAATTCAATACTTTTTTATTTCTTTGTACTTCACAATAATTATTTTAAAAAATAAACATAGATTTAGATCTTTTTTATTTTGATTTTTATACATGTTATTTATCTTTTTATAATTTAGAAGCTATAAAAATATATAATTTTAAAAAAAGATGACTAATTTATTTAAATACAAATTTTAGCATATATTTTAAATTATTGAAATCTATACTTATAAAAGGCTTAGGCTCTTTTACATATAAGAAAATATAGGCTTATATTAAAATAAAGATACAAGATACTTTTCTTATATGATATTTAAAGTTAGAGATGAATTGCAATTTGTAACTACTATTAGCTTTATAAGGTGCATAAGAGCAAACAAACATTATCCACTAAATAAAGTCATGTTCTTAATTTTTTTTTAAAAATGTTCTATAATCTTTATTAATATCTTATTATTAACATAAAATAATATTAGCAATAAAATAATATATATTTGGTCAGTTAGTAATTTTTATAAATAAATTTTAATGGATAGAATTTAGAGCTAAAATAAGTTAATATAAATCCTAAAAATTCTTTATAATTTGACTTTGGAAAAAAAATATTAAATTTAAGTATAGTCTCTATTGCATATATTAAATAAATTATATTATAAAAGCAAGTAAAAAACAAAATTTCCTATTATTTGGTTAGTGTGACACTAAGAGATTATAATGAATACATGACATTGTTACATCAAAGAAACTATTAATAATTTTTATTTATTTTGACATCTAATAGTAGAAAGAATTAATTATTTATAAGTTTTAGAAATACTTTGAGATAAAAAATAAATAAATAAATAAATAAATAAAAACATAAAACTTGGCCATATTGATAATAAAAAAACTATAAACTAGATAAGCTTATAATAGCCCATAGTTGACTATAATTCTAGTCTAAATTATTTAAATTAAAAAATAAATAAATAATTTAAATATTTGATCATTTATAAAATGTTATAAAATATAGTTATTTAAATACTTTGATTATAATACAATAGTATAATATTTAATAACAAAATATAAATAAATTAAAAAAATAAAAGTTATCATATAAAAATCTATAATAAAATAAGATTAATTATTTTTAATAGAAATTTAATTAAATTAATTAAATTTTATTAAATTTATTAAAATAATTAAATTAGTTATAAACTTTAAAAAATATATAATTATTAATCATAATATATAATTATTAATCATAATATATAATTATTAATCATAATATATAATTATTAATCATAATATATAATTATTATAAAAATATAATAATATTATATAAAAATAAATTCTCCTATAAAAATTATATGATTATTATTATATTAAGATGTTATTAATATAAATATTAACAAGAATAAAATAAATCTAAAATTTATCTAATCCAATATATATTAATTATCACAAATTTATTATTAAAAAACTCTTCTTATTATTTATAAAAGCCAATAATTTAAATAAAATTTTGCAATACACCGCCATTGCCACGGCTCACAAAACCTTACTAAACTGCCACACCTCTCTCTTCAATCAACTCTTAGATTAGGGATTCGGAAGAATGGCTTTTGAAATTAATGTTCATCTAATTTTAAGAGTTTGGATAAGTTTGGAAACTTTTAGCTTATCCATTTATTTTGGTATACACCCTTAACTTAAGAGTGATGAGTGTAACTTAAAAGTAATGAGTGTAGCACAAGGGTGAGGAAGGAGACCCGGGTATAAACCAGTATACCCGGATGTATACCCGCACATTTGCCCGGGTCGAATCGCATCGCAAAGCTCATGCTTCGACGGTGTTTTTCTACACACAGAGCTACGAAGCGGAGATCGCAGGATGGCTACAGCATCCTGCTGCAACCCTGAACTGGCCCCCGCCACAGCTTTGCATCCATCTAGCGAGCCGCCAATGCGCGCGACGGATATGCGTCATTGTAACCAAAGCAGAATGGTGGCGGTGTTTGTGCAACCAGAGATTGATTTGTTCGTCATGCGATATGGTCGCACGTGAGTCGGACAACGGTTGATGGGAGTACTTCATGGAGTTGCCCATGGTTTGTTGAGTTGTACTTGGGGCTGTTGACAGGGTGCTGTTGCGGCGTCTGGTGCAGCCATGAGGGAAAGCGGGTCTCCTCTCTCACGCGGCTTCCTGCACCAGCACAATCGGTCACATGCTTCAACTGAACTTGTCCACTCCACGATTCTTCCTTTGTCTCACGCCATTGACCTTTAACTTAACAAGCAGCTCGACTGGGACTTTTACCATTTCTGGCACATACAGGGAGATCCAGGTTCGGTCGAACTGTTAGTTTTCCTCGAACCCTATTTTGTTCCGAGATACAGGTACTGTGATCATACCTGACTTGCCGATTCAGTGCATCCTGGGTCAAATCGAACAAGTTGGGATCGGATTGTAGAATCTCCGCGTGCACAGAGCCACGCAAATAGGCAGTTAAATCATGTTTTGAGGAAACGGGATCACGGGGACTGAACACTGTGCAGAAATATAAGAAATTATTTTTGGCTGATAAAAAGATCGAAGATTTTTCAATTGCCGAATGTGGTATGTCATGTGAACGCAGAACTTGAGACATGTTGCATCGCAGGTGCTCTGAAGTCCAGCAGAGTACCGCAGGAAGCTAATCGATCAAGATGGATGCGATCATTCCACATTGAAACAATGCAAGAATAGTAGAGCACTCCAACGTGATCTGCAACTGCTGGCGTGACACTCGGAAGACCCTAAAATCACCGAAGCTATAAAATCCTCACACTCGAGGCTGCAGGATGTCCACTATAGCCAGATGAACCCGACCAGCAAGTCAGACTCATGAAAATCTATCATAGAAAAAGAACTGATTGTTTGTGGGTACTTTGGCTCGGTAGTCTCCCGGGATTTGCCTATAAGTTATGGTAATTTTTCATTTAAGAATAAATAAACATTCATTACTTTATTTTGAGGGAAACCAAGTATGTTCTCAGTCCCAATGAGCACCTGCAAATCGCATAGCCTGGTTCTCCAGAACCTTCGTTCGAACCAATGGTCAGTTGCCGGGTGCAAGGCGTGTTCTCACCTCAAAGAAAAAACAATGTGCTTGTCTTTCTGTCGATAACATCCAGCAACCGATATTTTCCACATGACACGCCGGACAATTTGCTCCCGTCAGATTACCGAGGCAGGAAATTCAGGGAGTAATCCACCTCTTCGTGCCATGCGTTGATTCACTGGACGGAAGCGGATGAATGAAGCTGCTAGGTCAACGGGGACGACATCCTCGCAGCTTCTCACTGACCTCCTTTCGTTGTCGGTTGAGGCTCAAGCCTCAAGCCTAGTAGCCGGTCAGTCTGTGTCCAGATGTGCATATACATACATGTATATGTTTATTGGTGACTTCAGAAATCATAGATGAGGCTCTTGCAGCCACGTAGCAAACCATACCGGCGACATCGATCAAACCAGATCAAGTCTGCAGCTCTCAAAAGATCCTTCAACAAGGTGATACTTCGGTCTCGGCGATCTGGTGTGAAGTGGTGAAGACTTTACTGGCACTCGCGATCGCACGCTGCTGGAGCTGAAAACACTCTATTTCATGGATGTGGGCGGTGAAACTGGGTGCAAAAATAGCCGAAGCAACTTGGTTTCAAGCTCTTGAGTCGTACTACATTTACATTGCTTCGCATTTTAGTCAAATCGCCGCCTGGTAGCGTCCCCTAGATTTTGGGTGTGTTTGCTCACTGAATTCTGGAGGACCCGATCGAATGTTAAATTTAGTAACAGTGATGTGCTATGCTGACAGCAACTGTAATTCTATTTCATGAGCTAATCTTCTTCGTGGTTGATGTAGACTGCAGTTTTCAAAACGTCCATCGCGATTTGAAAACCGGAATTTGTACATCGCAAGGACGAGCAGACTGCGTGTCTAAAAGGATCTTGTGGTGCTGAGAATGGCGGGAGGCAAGGGAAGAGACAGTGCAGGCCATGAGATTATGGTGGCGATTTCACTGATCTTGGGGCTGCTCGCAGTGCCCACTGCAGCCCAGGCCGTCGATCACGTTGTGCGAGGTCAAACTGGTAATTGGGGTTTACTTACGGGGACCAACAATACCTACTACCAAACATGGGCCAATAACAACACCTTCCTCGTCGGAGATGTCTTAGGTGAGAAGCCCCTTTGGTCTTGTCAATGAGTGGATAGAGGCTTTCTTGGTGGTCTGCGGAAGCTGAGACGCTACTGCTGTTGAAAACGGGAAACTGTATAATGTGGCTGTCGCGAAGCCACACTGGTTTTGATTCTGTCTAGTGTGAGCATTCTAGATGTTGAAATGTTTTCATCGAAGTGCACAGCGCGACGATGCTTCTCTATTTCACCGTATAGCACACACCGCTGTCAAGTTGCCGAACTCTTCTTAGCTTGCGTAAGTACTTAGCACACTATCGAATTGTGATCTAGAGCTTCTAAATATGTACCATGAATTGGGCTAGAGACTTATGCCCGAGTCCCCATTTGATCCTGGATGATCGGGACCAGTTTCTCGAAGAATTTGCAGTTCAGTTAAAAAATAATGGTTAATGTTGTCTTATACTAATTGCTTTCCTTCTATTGCATGTGACCCTAAATCTCTGAATGAGACATGGCTTCTTTGAACACGACCTCACGTAATTTTTCCTACGAAATGCCCGCAACTGAATTCCACTGTCGTCGTAGACGATTACAATGATACAGAACTTCTCCTGGCAGATTGTTTTCTTTGTTAGGGCAAGTACACGCCTTCGCACTTTGAACAGATTACTTTACCTTGTAAAAATTTCTGCGTTAAAATTTCTACCAAGTTATCTATGTGGTTTTGTCGTGGAAATGCAGTGTTCAATTACAGAGTTGGTGGTCACGACGTTGTGGAATACAGTAGAAAAACGGAGTTCGACAATTGTGCAGGGGTGGCCGTGCAGAGATGGACGAGCGGTGCTGATAGGATTGTACTAAATTCAACGGGCACTTTCTATTATATATGTTCAATTCCTGGCCATTGCGAAACAGGAGGTGGCATGAAGCTCGCCGTAAACGTAACGACAACCAGAGCAGTTGCACCGACTCCTCCACACACTGGCACCCCTGTTGCTCCCGCGGCGTCACCCACGACCCCTGCTCGAAGTGCAGCAAGTCCATCTCCTTTTCAATCCATAGCAGGGCTTGTTGCAGCTGCAATTTTACCCGGCGCTGCGTTTGTTGTATGAGAACTGCAACCAACTCTATGCTATTTAAGTCAGCCTCAGTAGCATTGAAACAAAATGGCAATCTAGGACCGGATTCCAGCTCACGCATCCGGTTTAGACACCAACGAACAAATTAGGGTTAATTTTCGAGGCCTTAAAAATTGCTAGCGGTTATCAGGTAGTTAGAGACGTCGGCAGGAGGTCTAGTGAATACAAACTAGATTAGCCATTTACTGCTACCGGCTGGCACATGTAGCAGCGAACGATTTACGGCACCTCATCGATTGGAGTTCATCTATCAAACTTAGATGGTGATAACTAGGGTTAATATTTTTAATACAGATGCACCAAATCTGTAGTTTTTGCGCACCCTGTTGGGGCTCTTGATGCTTATTCATAAAACTCGCTTTAAAGACTGACATAAATTTTTGATTCCACCTTCACCAGGATTAAGATTTCTGTTTGTAATGTTTCTTTCGCTTATGAAGCAATAAAGCATGGCTTTAAGATATTTTGCTGCACACTTCTGTTTTCTACACCTGTTGCACTGGAACTGCTCTTCATGGGCAAAGTAATAGTCTGATGACTCCAATTTGCGAATCAGAAGTAGAAGGAAACTTCGCAGGCAATGAGACTTCATGGCCAACAATCCAGTGACATGGTTCAAATCGACAGCGAGCTCCTTGTTGACCACCATGCCTCGTCACGTCAGTGCTGTGAGTAGTGTCGTCGATAACCATAGAGATTGCTTCCAATCTTCATGATTCTCAAATGGGTCTTTACGGGTATAGCCATGTGAGGCCCTACCCAGTTCGTGTACCAGGATCATGATGGATTAGGGTGGTTACCAGTCGACTTCTGAGCAATCAAAAAGGAGCTCCTCAGCCCGACTTTTGTATGCAAGACAACTGCACATGGCCCGCAACCAGGCCAATCCATGCCACTTTCATGCTGTGTCTACAGATAGATGAGGCTCACAAGCTTCATCCTCTTCTTGTGGTGTCCTTTGCGACTCTCGCTTTCTGTGTCTCCATCTTCTTTCCATTTCCTTTAATCGAGACACATGGGGCCCTTGTTGCTTTCGGCCATCAACAACGCGGCTTAGGTTCGATATTCCGGGCCTTGGGAGGCGCGGCGTACCACCGATTGATTGCCACACAAGCTCTTAAACCACAATATCATTCCCAAGCTTGAAATATCAGATCAGGCGTTGAAACTTCCAAGTCTAGCATCCTGCGTTTCATAACGGCAATCAAAACAAATAATTTTGTAGAACAAACAGAGGGATCTTTAAAAGTAAAAAAAAAAAAAAACAAAAAAACAAAAACCGACCGATTCTGGGCCCGTTTCCAGGGTTCCTGGACAGTTGCTAAATCTGCTGGAGGTCACGGATTGAGGCCGTTGCAATTCCATCTCCCCGATTTTCGTAGAGATTCTCAATTGGGCGTGTTCTTTTGACGCGAGAGTGATGCTTTCCCCGCCAACAGCTCCAGCAAGAGAATATTCGAACTTGTCCCCCACTCCATTGCAAAGTTAACTTTGGGCAACTGGCTGTAGCTATCAATGATGATTGCCGATGTGGCCACTTCGACCGGTCGGGGAAAGAAGTCGCAAATACGAGACTTGATCTTCACAAATTGTTTACAATATAGATGTCTACAGCCTGTCAGAACGTCAAATTCTATCAGAATGTAGAGTTCTTCACCTGGGCTTCGAATATTCGGAACACCGCCATTTCATGTCGGTTCGAAATTATCTGCTGCTGCCGATCAATCCTGGCAGAGCTGCATAATTTAATCCTCTACAGAACTTCATAACTACTGCATCTCACGAAATTCCAACATACCCACGAGACGCCGAATTACATAACCCAGGCTGCTACGATTACTTCCGTTAGTCTGATTCCTCTTTTGTGATCTACCATTCAACTTAGACGAAATTTACACAATGCGAAGGATTAATTATTGGGGAGGAGCTGCTAGTGGGGTCCACGAAAGATTTTTTCAGAAGGGGCCTAATCGCCCGTTTGTGCATCTCTCATCCCCGGTGCTCGTGATGAGAACAAGGTATGATATGAATGGAAAGTATTCGAACAAGTCTTGAGCTTATTTGCATGGCGACTTTGCCAGGCCAGATTATTAGCTCTGGTCTTTGCCTCAGTCAACAATTCTGCACTCTGGCAGTCCAGATCACACGTGTGCAATTCTCCGCCGACCAAGCCACTAGCCGACCGACCAGTAAGCTGAGGAAGGGGCCAAGAAGAGAAGGGCCCAAGTGTCTATTTGGCAAGCTCTGATTGTCAGTTCTGTTCCGCGTATTTCCTTTATAACCCACGTTAGGACGGCAGTTGCTCCATATGTAAATACCCTTCTTACACCAAATCAAAAAAAAACCAATCTGTTCGCGCTCTTGAATCTGCCCTAAAGCATTTTTCAGAACTCGCTGTTTTTGTCGCTTTAGTATTGTGTTGCTTTCTGTCTTTTACAAACAATTTGTGGTCTGAGAGGAAGTTGTTGTAGCGTAGCGAGTTTGTAGTTTTCCTGTAGTTAGTGTTCACGTCTACAGATCTGTTTACTGTCTCCGAAGTAGACAGCTGCTAGGGAAACTTCATTTGGGTTCTGTTTCGGGGTGCTTGTCAGTCGTTGCAAAAGCTTGATCGACGTATCTTTCCCGCTGCGATGCCGACCCTGATGTCTATGGAATATGTAAGTTGATCCTCAGCTGATTCCTCTGCGCCCCTCTCATGTGCCAATGTTTTGTCATGAATGGTTCCTCGTATGAGTTTGATTGTGAAGTCCCTTGATTTGTCTCTGCTTCTCGAAAATGAACAAACATGTACAATCTGCGGTTGTGCTTTGAGACAATCTCTTGCAAAAAATGACTTTAATGTCATACGTAAGTACAGAATTCGGCGTGCGGATGGTGAACTGCACTCATGATTGGAATAGATCATCGGCACGACTACTAGCTAAGATTTTGGGAATTTTACCTGTATTCTGAGAATGAGGGATGTGAATTTCCTTGGTGTGCAGCTATTCTACGGACCCCCAGAACCTACATGGATTTTGCCAACACGGGATGAGACATCTCCGCGTCGATACAAGGAGCATGAATATTACAAAGTACGAGAAGTGATTGAACCTCAAAGAAGATCATATTACCCATCGCCTCCTCGGCCCGCTGTGCGCCCTATCCAGCACCGACCTGTCATCGATCGTAACATTCGCCCTGTGGTGCCCGCCGGACCAGCTCCTCTTGTAGTCGATCGCGACATAAGGCCCGTTGTGCGCAATGAGCGTAGCCATCCCGTTGAGCAAGAGATCCGCCCCATTGAGCGGCTGGCTCGCGTTCACACGGTGCCAGAGCCGGTTCCCATCCGCGCTCCGCACGAGGAGATTCGCAAGGTTGTCGAAGTACCAGTTCCGGTTCCCGTCCCGGTTCATGTTCCAGCGCCACCTGAAGTTGTTCATGTTCCAGCGCCACCTGAAGTTGTCCATGTTCAGCACCGCGATGTTGCACCCCCTCCTCAAGTTGTCAAGCGCAGCATTTCCCCACCGATTCAGAGACCCCCAGTTCATCACGTAAGTCTCTCTCTTCTCAAGTCATGTCAAATTTCAAACTTACTACAAACACCTGCTTCAAGTACAGGTTCCTCCGTGACTCATTTGTGAAAAGGGTCCAATCAAGAGGATTACTCTTAGATTTGTTGGTTTTCGGATACTACCGAGCTATGTTCCAATCCACTGCTGTTGAATTTGGACAAACTGCTGACACATGGAATCTGATGAACTGTGAAATACGTGCAGCCGATTGAATTGAAGGTACCCATGTGCTGCGAAAAATGTGCTAAGAAGGTGAAGGATAGGCTGCTGGATTTGGAAGGCGTGGAGAATGTGGTTACTGACCAATACAACCAGAAGGTGATCGTCTACGGCCACGTCGACCCCGCAAGAGTACTACAGCGGGTGAAGAAAGTGAAGAAGCGGTCCGCCTTTTGGGACATGACGGTGGACTACAGCCAGGAGTATCGCCGCTCTTGTCACGAGCAAGCGGAATACGCTCGCGCGAGAGCTGCCAGAGCCGAATCTTCCAAAGCTGAATATCAAACCAAGGCTCTGAGGGCTCCGAACCCTAGCAATGCTCCAACAGTCATCGTCAACCTCCCCCAAGCTCATAACGGCCCCACAGTCACTGCAATCTTACCCGCCGAGAAGAAGAACGCCGAGCCCTACGTTGCAAATACGCGAACTCGCAGCCAACGATATGTCCGACTGCCGAAAGCTGACAGACACGAATTGTTTCATAAAGAATCGCAGCCGCTCCATGCTCGGGGCGAGTACTACTATGTTCTTCGTGACGAGCGTGAGGGTCAGGACTCCAGGACGCCGCTGTTCTACCAAGGAAGGCACTCAGATCCCTACAGTTCTCAGTAACTCTTGACCATTGTACAGGATTTCTATCTAGTACCAGGAGGACAAGTGGTTGCGTCGTGCATCTCCCTCATGCCTCAACAATTTTGCCGTGATTGCTCGTTGTTTTTGCTCGCCATTCGTGCAGAGCATTTCTGTATCCTGTGTAGATGTTCGAGTTGTTTTAAATAAAGTTGTGTAAATGTTTGTATAGTAACCTTGCTGTTCCATGTATATGTATGCACAAACTCTTCCATGATCGGTCTACGTCGACTAAAAGCTTGCGAATGGACTCTTCATTTTTACACCCCACAAAGTGATCAATCTCCAAAGTTCACATGATCTCAATGAAGCTCAGACTAGAAGCAAATATAACACCGACAAGATGAGTCCACGGTCACGGATTCAGCAGCACGAATATGCAGGTTCTCCATCTTCGCACTTCATACTTTAGCTGCAAACTGATCCAAATCAAGTATGATTACAGAACACCTTGTGAAACTAGCCAACACCTACAAATGTGAATGAAGCAGTGGCGAAAGTATTGAACTTGGTGAGTTCATGGATAGGATCCTTCGGTCCAGAAAGTATGGTTAATCACAGACCTAAAGCACCCCAGCTTAAAAGCATTGCAAGTCGAACCAAAACTTAATAGCACTGAGCTGATCCTAATTCGGACAATTTCAGTGAATGTAGCAATGGAAGGGAACATGACATGTGCATGATTGAATGACACACTGGTGCAGATGAACCTACACTCAAGATAATGCTGTTCTCTGAATAGGGAGTGTCAGAGAAACAACTTTGGAGATAAAAGCATTGTTTGTTTTTATTGTGAATATGGGCCAACAAGTGTCTTTATTTTTAAAAATGCTAATTTATTTCCATTGATTGACATATTCATTTGATTGTGTGTTGTAAGAAGATAATTAAATTGTATTTTAATTCTTTTTTTTACCTTCTTTGCCACATTGACATCAATGGGATTTTTCTTAGATTTTCTTTAGGTCTAATAAAATTAATAAGTTATTTAAGTTACATCAATAAACTTTTGCAACTCTTTGGCTCAAGAAGCCAATTTCTAATATAATAATGTAAAACAAACCACCATAAACTTAGTTACAAGAATTCTTCAAATAATGTTGGTAGTACAAAATACACATATATAAATATATATTCTACATTAAACATGTCATGTTACATTATAAGTGATAAATTAATGCACAATTTTATAATTAAAAATAAAATAATTGATGTAATACAAAATAGATAATATTTAAAAATATAACACACACACACACATATATATATATATATATATATATACACATACAATAGATATAATATTTTATAAATATTAATAACCAATTTTATTGATGATAATAATAATTATTATTAATAATATAATTATAAAGCAATATGTTATAAAGAATGCAACATATATGTTTATTATCTTTAAAATTCTAAGATTGTATTTATAACCTATGTGTATTTTAGAATCTTCTATTTAATATTTAAATTTAATATTTTTTTGTTTATTAAAATAACTACAATTCACTTTTTAAAAATTATATTTTATATTTGTAATTCTTGAAGATGCTTATTTGACATTAAAGATAATATAAATATATTTTATTAAAATAAAAATTTCTTTTTCATAAAATATTTTAATAAATTTGCTCACAATCTCATATTTAAATACTTAAAGCTGATGTAAATAAATCTTTAAAAACCTAAATACTTTTTGTATTTATCTCTAGTTTAATTACATGCAATTAACTTTAAAAATATTATCTTTTATATTGTAAATATTTCTTTATGAAATATTTTTATAAAATAATATTATATGAGATCTCAAACTATGATATGTTTCTTTATTTGAGATCTTAGAATTTTCAACATTAAATGAGTTACAACATAATTAGGTAGTAAGCATACTTCTATGACACTAAATAGCATGTTATTGTGTAAATACAATATGATTGGTTCTAATACAAAGAATACAATTATTTTTAATTTTTTAATTTTTATATTAAAAAACTAAATAATCTAGATTTTTAAGTATTTTATAATTTTATTTTTTAAACATTTATGTTTAATGGAACAAGCTTCTATAAACAAACAAGCAAATTATAATTGTAATTGAGCATATAGATTTTTATTCTTATATTTTTAGATATATCATCAATAAACTTAAACCTTGCATAGAGATGTAATATATTATAATTTATAAAAATAAATTACTACCAAAAATAAATAGCTATAAATAATAATTTAAAATTATTATTTAATTTTTACTCTACATATAAAAAATTTCTTGCCATGGCTAGTCTCTTACTGATTCCGTAATACATGAATCGATTATAATATTTGACAGAATTTTTATATGGTTGGTTACTAAGCATTTTTTCTTTTCTTTTTTTTTTCTTTTTTTTTTTCTTTCCCACCTTGTGCACACAATGAAATTTTATTGTATCAATTTAACTCAATACACCTCATCTGTAAAGCTTCTTGTACTTGCAAATTTTGTCTACACTTTGTTCTTGCAATAAAATCTTGATAAAAAAATCTTACTATTTTAGTTTAAGTTGTAATCTCATTGTGTGCACAAGGTGGGAAAGAAAATTTGAAGTAATATTCTTTTATAATTTCATTGTGTGCACAAGGTGGGAAAGAATTTTTTTTTTTTTTTCTTTCCCACCTTGTGCACACAATCATCCAAATTTAAAGTAATATTCTTTTATAATTTTTTTTTGTTTTGTTAGATTTTTCTTCAAGATTTATTGCAACTCAATTGAAATAGGTATGCAAAAGCTTCACTAATTTCTTATGCATACATTAATGCAACTGATTTTGCTACAGTTTTGTTTTTTGTTTTGTTTTGTTTTGTTTTTTTTTTTATCCTCATCAAAAGATTGGTGAATTAATTGGATTTTTTTTCTGTCTTTGCTACGCAAAATAATCTTGCTGTAATTACAAATTAAAAGCAAGGGGAAAGATCAATGTTCTTACTGTATACAACAATGGTAGGTATTCATAAAAATTTGATTTGAATATTTTTTTTATGTTTCTTTGAAATAGATTAATATTTGCAAAGTCAGTTTTTAATATATATATATATATATATATACATGAAAATGCTTCTTGAAATGAATTATATTAATATAAAATTATTTTTATAAGAAAAACTTCAAAATATTATAATGAAAAATTTATTTTTAGTGTACTTCATCTTTAAAAAAATAAAATGAAAATTTTATAATTTTTGTAATATTTTGATTTGTATATTCTTTTTTACACTACTATTTTAAACTAAAATGAAAGACATTTTCAAAATTGGTAAAAAAAGTTTTATTTTCTGTTTGTCCTACTGATTATATATAACATTCAGATGTTAATTCTCAAATAAAGAAATGAATTTTTAAAAGTTTAGGATAATTGTTAAAATATGAAAAAAAAGACTAATTTTTTATTTTGAAATATATATATATATATATATGTGTGTGTGTGTGTGTGTGTGTGTGTGTATACTTACACATAATTTATCCCTATTACATGCTTACAAAGTGCAGCTAAATTGTATTTGTGTGTTGTATACGAGAAGAACATTTGCATAAATAATCATAACAATTTATTTGGATCACAGGATGCATGAACTTTCACAAATAATTTCTCTTATTTTTTAATTCTTTAAACCTCAAAAAAATTCATTCTAAAAACACCAATTTTAATATTTCATTCATTTTTAATTTGATTAAGAATCCAATTGGTTCCCTTAACAACATGAGAAGATGGGAGCCATCTGAGATGCCACACCCCGCCAAACCAAGATCGCGGGGCGGGTGTTATGACATGGAAACTCAACCCGTCCAGTGCCCACTGAGCTTGTGCCAAGCTCATAGGATATGCACATCGCCACGTGGAAAAGCCCCGTTCCCACCTGGGAGGCTCGCCACAGCCGCGTGGAAAGCCCACTTGGTGCTTTTCGGGCTTGGCCTCCTTGTCTCACTTCACGCAATCGATCGCAGCTGTGGATTTCCATCGTCGATCGATGCGCCTCCTCTTATCTCTCCACCAAGCTTAAACCTATTCCGAAAACCTGCACTCACCGCGTCTCGGCGGCCTCCTATCTGTTATTGCAGCTCACAATTCGGGCTCGGGAGCGACTTGTGATTGTGATTTAATTGCCGTTTTTTGGCCATTGCTTGGTGATGTTTTGTCTGTTTCTTCTCGGAGCAGTTATTGAATTTGAGAGAGATATTTGGCGGATGCTTTGCGACGTAGAGTGTAGTGGACGGTGTAGTCCGCAATTTGACCGGAGCGGATTAGCTTCGGTGAGGTGAGTTTGCGAGGGGGAAGCGGGATTGGTTTGGTGTGTGTGCATTTGAGCGAGTTTGGAGGATAGTCTGCGCCGAGTGTGGTTGTTCAAGGATGGCTAGCTTAGGTACTGCACCTGGCACTTTGACGATGCGGTTTGGATGTGATGCGTTTACATCATGTCGAGGGCCGTACATCATTCCCATGAGGTCGTCACCTCCAAGAAAGTCGTTCCGTGTTTCGGCAGAAGCACAAAGAGGTTCACAAGGACGGATGACGAAGAAGAATAACGCTTTGGATGTGAATGCGGCCTCCCGGAATGCATTCCTACACGATGCGGAGGTTGGATCCTCAAATGTTGCATCCTCAGATGAAGAAGTGGAGAAGGAGGAAGAGGAGACGGCTCAGATTCCGTTGCAGCAGCTTTTGATGCAGAGGTTGAATTTAAACAAAGCAATGGACGAACTAGTAGGATTTATGGCTCCGAGAGAGAAGGGTGACATCAGGGATGTTTTCCTCATGAGCTTGTCCTTCGCCGTCCTGGTGTACATCTCGCAGCGCCTCGTGTGTCTGTATTGTGTAGTCCGGCACATGTCAGTTCACAACTTCTAGAGATTCTTGCGCCCCATTCTTTTGCCCCTTTGCATTAGTTCTAAGCTAGGTATTCCTTCAGCCATTTGATGTAGACATTGTGTTGATTGCCTCAAATTTGTACAATTTTGTATCCATAATGGACGCGTAACTATCAAGTGTAATATAGTTTTCCATTTCAAATGTCGTCACACCGAATGCTTCTGAGATACAATCTGGATATCAACAACCAATTATGATTAGACATTGATGTCTGAGTTGCGGAAATAGAATTGAAAATTCATTGTCTTTATCAAGAATATGGGAAGTACAATGATGTAGACACTCTATTATATTTGTGAGCTTCCTAGGTTGCCGACATTATTCTTCTTTGTCTCTGCAGGTAAACGAATGTTATGCGCTATTAACATTTATGTCAACAACGAATTATCCTTATGTTTTGACGGGTGTATCAAGTATTTGTGGAACAATGTATGGGACTCATACCACTACACAGGTGATCTAATTTGGTGATAAGTGTGACAGTGAAGGACATTTGGAACCAAAGATGATTCCAATTCAAGGAGGGTTCCTCTGCACTGATCCTTCGAGGGCTATGCACATTTGATAAGTCCAGACAGATATATGCACAGCGAGAACTTGAGGGAAAGATACGAAATTACAAAGCACAAACTGCAATTTGAGATTTCATCACCAATCTGTGAGAAGGAAGACAGCGGTTCGTATCTTTGCTTATGGCATCAATATGGTAACCTTACATTTTAGTGCAGTGAAACGCATCACATCATTCGAAATATCGAGAATGGAAGCATGACTCTAAAGGAACGAAATGGTTGTGCTCAAGCAACGGGAAGTTAATTTTTCCGTCCAGCTAACAAGATTAAATACGAGCACCCTCCTATGCACGCTCGGATGTGCACGCTCAGTACCCGCCGGACCACAAACATGCGGAGAACCTGGACGATCGGAATCATCGTCAGTACATGCTGTGCCACATTCTGTTTGCTCGTGATCCATTTTGATTCTGAAATGTTGGTAGCGATCAAGCTCAAGAAAATTTCCCCATCGAAAAAGTCGCCATCTGTTGAACTAGCCACCTGATTTGATGATATGTGTCCATAAAGCTGAAAGTAAAGATGACGCTTAAACACAACACTCGGTCAAAAAGAGTGCAAAATCACTACAGATGCCGCATCAAATCCACCAATACCTTGGACTATAAGTGAGGTTCTCCGAACTCTTAGATGACTAAACTGTATTAGGTAAGAGAATCTATGGCGTTTTTGACTTGCGTCAGTAATCACGGTTTAGCAGGATTGATTGCAACGTTGCCGAGGCACACGCAGCGAGCCAAAAAAGTGCGGAGGCTGAGATGAAGTTGTTGACGTCAGAGTTGTGATTCATAGCAGTTGATTACGGTGCATTGTGATCTTGGTTCATATGAGGGAGCTTCAAACGGTTGAAACTCCGAGGTGCTTCTTTTTGGCCCTCTCGAAGATGCCAACCATGCCTTCAACGCTGTTTGGCACAAATTGCTTGTCGCCATGTCTGGTCCAGAAAACTAGCTTTAATACTGCTTCGACTAATTACGGAGTAACCGATTTCTTGTACTTCGGTGCCGTCCCCTGACAATTAGACCTTTCTCACTACATACTCTCTATCCGACGCACTGGATAGTTATCAGGCACTCAAATTTTCAGATTCAAAGAAATTATCTGCATCAGCAATTAATCCTGCAGCTTGTCATCGGCCTGTGCGACCCTTCGACCTTGACTTGGAACAGTCTTGTCCTTACAAAATGCACAGGTTTCCCCCTTGCCACGCTCACGTGGAAATGGCCATGTTGCCGAAGTAAGAGGTAGTGCTACAAACATTTGGAAAGCTCTGCAAATAGAATAACTATTGACAGGGTTTAAGAAGACAAAAATACTTGCAGCGTCAAATCTTCTACCTGGCACTCGTTCTACCTGATACCAAAGGAATCAAAGGCAACCGACTTTTCAAATTTGTGTAGACTAAATTGGTAAGTTCTAATAGCTTGATATCCTTAATGTTCCTGAGATTAATCTTTACTAGAAAGCCCCCACCACTATCAGTTGAGCTGGTTTTGAAGACCTACCATTCCTGAAGTCTAGATTGCAGCACAAATGCTAACAATCTATTTATATCAGGCTCTCGGAGATGATGCTTACAAGACCACATCGATATCACGACCACTCAGTGTTCTCGTCCATGATTACGGTGAGAGTTGCCATAATACAATGCTTTTATAACTTCGTAATCTGGTTTTTAATAATGGTACACAGGTACTTTCTCCTACGTTGTATCACAGCATCGCAAGCCTTCAGGTGGTAGGATGCTGAGAGTAGATGATCCTGACAGACTCAGACAGGATGAGCTAAATCACATGTCCAGCTCAAAATTTTCTACATCTTCAAAACCTCCTGACAAGTAGGGAACATACAGACGAGATAGTATGTCCAGCATTCACTTGAAATTGCACATTTACTGATGTGAACAAAATCAAGAGTGACGATAGGATGCGTGTATCAGCGACTTTTTACTCATAAATCAGGAGATGGTGATACTCATGAAGACAAACTCAAGTCCAGGCAGAATGAGGTTGAACTAGAGCTAAGCAACATCCATGTGCCTCGGTATAATGATGAGATCCCATTTGTATCCTAAAACACAGGTGTTCTTTGTTCTAGACTCTATGCACTAGTTTGTCTCTGTTCCAAGGAGTTCCTAGGTATGTCAACTTGGGATTCGAAATGAATGGATTCCTGAAATACAAAGCAGATAGTCTAATGCCTCTGATTTGACAAAATCGTTTCCTCCTTGCTAGATGCCAAATGCTGATCGAAAATAGAGGATGCTCAACCACAGCAACTCAGACTGAGAGACGCCCACACAGTTTCCACCTAAGTTCTGGATGTGAAATTTGTCTTTCAAAGACCCAGATATCCTCCACCGTAAGCTGTAAAAAGCACCCATCCCTTCATCAGTGAATACGAAAGTGTTCGTGTAGCCTCTAGTATTCAGCTGAGAACAGTGACCTGGAATTCTGACAAATGAATCAAACAACAGAAAGCTTGTTCAGCAGCTCAAATCACAAGATCTTTCAAATAAGACTGACCTCTTTCTGAGGGTCCCCAGCAACAAGCTTCCCTTGCTTATCATATGCTGCAAATTTCTGCAAAACCCCAAAAACCAATTCATCAATTTTCAATGGATCAACATAATCGCGACAACACACACACACACAAACAAACACTCATATATATATATATATATATATATATATATATATATATGTTCCAGTTCTTAATCAGTACATTAGACAATATAATATGTGAGCAATAGCAGCACGATACCTGAGTACTAACAATCCGAAGGGTCAGCTGAGCAAACGCTGTGTCCATATTCGTCTGATCAATTCCTATCTGTAAGACGAATTCGGTTGATTAGACAACATGGTATGGTTCGGCGACAACAGAAAATTAAGGTAAGAAGATGGCCGAAAGCACCCACCAAACGGCCCTGCAGTGTCCGAATCAACTTAAGCGGACCCACAAGCTCCCAGTGAACTCGTGCCCAAGCTAGCTCCCTGTGCTTCAGCTCTTTCTTCATTGCCTAGCAAACGTACAATAGCAGGCTATGCTAAGTTCCAGACATTAGAAAGTGGTAAAATATTCATTTGGTAAGCATATAAGGTCTATTATTTACAAAGCAAAAGACCATTTACTTAAACAATTTAGAGATATACAAAATAATTCCATTGCTGAGGTATGATCCTTTCCAGATCAAATTGGAAAAACTCCAATCTGTGGTCATTATGTGGGCCGTGAGCGTAGTTCAACATCTGATAAGAGTATAATGTGTACCGTCAAGACATTGTCAGTAACAAGCTGCCGTAGAGCAGTACGGTCCCCAGCTGCTAAGGCATTATTGATCTGCACAAAAAGATTAGAACAGAAGGCAAAAACATAAGGTCAGTGATTAGAGAAAGCTTTCAGTCGTGAGTGATTTCTGCTTGAATTCCGGTGCAATATGAAAGTCGCCTTATGGATACATATGGAATAATGAAACTAAGGCAAGAAACTTGCCTCTTTGTAAAGATCCGTAGCATCTCGATAAAATTTGGTTTGAGAGTAGCCTTTTGTCTTCTGTCGTATTTTCGCTAATGTAAAGCCTGTCTTCAACTATCATAATGGAAACAACCAACATAATGTGTGAGAAACCATCCCTCGAGTCATCCAGGAAATGCTAATCCAAGGACCAGGCTGAAATTCACTAACACACTATCATGCATTCGGGGAAGCAATACATGTGTTTCAGGAGCTCTTTTTACTAAAGAAGAGGGGCCTGTAGTTGTGAAAACTAACCTGTAAAAGTATCTACAACTGCAAACTCGGAAATAGAAAATGGAAAAAAAATGTAAGGTCCTTGATATACATACCATGCCTTGAATATTCTGCTTCCTAATCCTCCATCCCTCTTTTGTAAACCATCTGACACCGAAATCACGGAGCATAGAGTAAATGCATGCACTTACAAGACCAAAAAAATTGTAAAATTAAGAGATCATTCCAGGCAGTAGAGGCAGGAGGATTTGGAATAGCTTAGTGGACAGTAAAAGGAGAGCCGGGAAAGACCGTTTTAAGAAAGGAAGCGGTGGAGGAAGAGGTTTCCACGGTTCTCCTATAACCCCGGGACTGCCCATGTAAACGCGTAGTTTCATCTAAACCATGATAGAAATACAAATTGTAATTGAAGTTAAAAAAGAGTACTTCGTACCAGACGCAGAATCTCAACCTCTGGACTACAAACCATTGCTTTTCTCTTTGGTAAAAGGCCGAAAAGGAAAAGGAAAAGAAAAGAATAAAGAAGAAGAGAGACGACCATTTATATATAGGAACAGAATCACTCTTAAAGCATGTCCATGTAATAACAGTACTAGGAGAGCAGTAAAGCTATAAATTCCACGAAATGAAAGAGGGAAATGTCAAGGGACCCCCTTACTGGCTTTTGCATGTGAGGCATAAGAACAGTTTTTGCAAATCCACGGTCACCCCTTACAGAGCTTCTTTGTATTGGAATCTGCTCTTCACATCAACACAGGTGATTTGCAGGCTGACCAAGAACCAAGAATATCCTAGGTTCAAGAAGGTTCAAAGACAAAGTCTGGACTACACTTTAGGCAAAAAGAATGCAGATAACAACGATTCTAAAGCAAGCATCGAGCAAAAATGCAGAAGGAGAAAACTACTGTACCAGAGCTTGCGGCTGACGAAATCCTAACCCACGTCCTGTACTCGCACCCTGAAGAGCTGCAGTTCAATAACCCGCAACTTCATATGAATGCGAGGATTCTACGAGGATTTAACACAAGAAATTCAGCCCTTATCGTATATGTAAAGAGAAACCCCTGATGAGCAGTATCGACTATAAACCTGACATTATCAGTATAACAACAAATGCTCAACTAGTAACGCAACTAATTGTTATGCATATTAAGGATCACGTAAAAGAATGCCGCACAGAATTGTACAAAAGGTAACCTACTTGTAGCTCTTGAATAAATATTCAGATGAAATAATTTCGCTGTTGCGAGGTCAAGTACGATAAGCAGAGAAGACTGCAGAGAAATAATTTGGAGAATACTACAGCAAATTCGGTTGCAATTTTAAATTTTTGTGTCCTCAAGATAAACAAGCTAGAAATGCCCAGTCAGACTTGTATAATTGTTATAACTACAAGCATTAAAATTAGATGCGTTTTATGAAAACCCGTGCTTTAAGTAAAACTTAATAACTAAATGAAATGTGCGTGTTAGGTATTCGAATAAAATTGCAAGGATTTAAGTGTTAAAAAGATTAGAATATAATGCATTACACCCTCAACTTCATAGAGAAACTAATTCAACAGTAATAGCTCAAGATATATCTCATCTACTCTTGATATACTAAGAATCCCCTTCCTGAATCCAAAAACAATTCTTGTTCACAAAGTTATATGTAATGCTTGGTGCCCAATTGCCAGTACTCAAAAATGTCTACGAATAATCAAGATATAAATAAAGATGAAAATAGTAATCTAGACTATCTTTTGTGAGCACTTTGCAAATTTTGGAGCAAATAACTCACAAAGTCATGCCATTTACGAAGATTGCCGAGAAACATTAGATACATTTGAAACCTTGGCATGTACAATAATCACATCAAACCAGAATTATGAGGGGAGAAACCAATTCAGCTGGTATAATCTCTTAGCGCTCATACTATTCCTCTAGTCATAGTCAATCAGCGAAAAAGCATACGTGAAATCCTCTTGAAAACAATCATACTCAGCTGTAAAAGGGCACCGTTTACCTGTGGGAAACAAGGATGAAGGTGCACTAGAACTTGTCGAGTAGCTCCGAGAAAAAGATCCTGGTGAATTACACCCAGAGTACCACACGCCATTCTTTGCTCCTAAATTCCCAGACTCGCAGAGCCCCAGCTGCTCTTCACACTTCAACGAGGCGTCAACTGAGGCATCAACTGGCCACAACACAAGCTGCGCGTGCCTGCCCATCGCAAAACCTCGGCCAGAACCCAACAACGACTGTACCAAATCCGAATTGGGTGCGCCATTCAAACGAGCTCCACGAAACCCACCCATCTCCGCGATCGCATGAAAAGCTGTACCAGACGACAGACCCAATTTCGAACCGAAAATCCTCGCGTGACGCACAACATGCCCCATTGCGTCCCCCTCAACGGGCCCCTTTCTCAGACTCTGGTTGCAAAACCTCTCAATGCTCTACTCCGATGACGACCCAACTAATTAGTGGCGTCGATGTAGCGTGGTAATCAGCTAAAGGACAGAACAAGCTACCTAATTCGGCAAAACTGGGGTCTAATTCCGCAAAGGTGACGGAACGACAAAGACTCGAATTGCGAGTGAAGTCCTCGATCGTGATCGCCCTCGACAGGTTTAGGGCTTAAGTTTGCCTGCCTACATGTCCCGTGAGTTGGATGAAAGTCGTCGATGTTCGCTTCTGTTTGAAGTTTGGATGGATGATGTAATTGTTGTTTCATGTTTTATAAATATGCTTGAATATATATATATATATATACAAACAGTGTTTGTCGGATTAGTACTTATATGTGCTTTGGATGAAGAAGAAGCATTTATTTAATCCATTACTAGAGAACTGATCAAAATAATTGATTGCATTTTGTGAGAGATGTGTAAAAGATATTTCAAGAATAGTTGTTTACTTGATGTTCTTTGGAATGTTGTTATGTGGTAATTAGTCCTTGTGAGGGTAAATTGGTGATATGTGAGTTGATCAAACTGAAAGTAGCACATTGTTAAACATGTCACATAAAAGTCAGCCTTAAGGACCGAAAAAATTCATGTGCTTTTTGGTTTGTTTTTCAATGTAATAAATAAAAATATATGATAAAAGTAGAAATGTTTTATTTTGCAACAGAATTTTTTTTCAAAAATTTGATTATTTTTTTAATTTGTTGTAAATTTGGATGGAGTAGTATATATATATATATATATATTAATATAACCTTTGTAAATGTTTGTCATCTATAATAAAACAAAAATTATCTTAAAATAAACAATCACCATAATTCAAATTTAATATTTTTTTTCTTTTTTTTTATATACTTGTTGACTTTTTATATAAATGAATGTCAATCATTCTTGCAAAATGCTTAATAACATCAAATTGATTTACAATCAGATATATATATATATATATATATATATATCATCAAAGCATAATAATTTATAATTAATTTTTTAAAAATATATATAATAAAAAATAATAATTAAATTCATAAGATATTATAATTTGTCTATTGTAATAAATTTCATCAGTTTTAATGATTCTTGGTACTAATTGCATTTGAAAACCAATTTCATTATCTTGTTAAACTCAAAGCTTTCTTTTTTCTTTTTTTGATATAGAAAAGATTATTTCTTTGGATTAATTAGTGATTGGTTAGGGAAATAACAGAGACATTTAAAATTTCTAATATGCTAAAGACCAAGATATAATTTAAAGTACAGTCACTAATTTCACTATCTAATAATTAATTAATTATTATGTATATCTTCTTGAACTATCAACCTACTTTGTAAAATTCTAAAATTCCATTATATTGTTTTATTTATTTATACTCCAAATATTTTGCATGTCATCTAGAATCTATCTTAGCCATGCAATACAACTCTTATGTTGTCTAGTTGCTAGTTTAGTTGGGCTTTTAATAACTTCTGTTTCTTAAATCTATATTTTATAAAATTAGACCAAATAAGCTTGTTTTGCCTATTGATCTCTATACACTTTGTGATTAAATAGTAGAGCTTCACTAAAGAGATGAGATAATTCTTGAATAGCTAAACACATATTTAGTTTTAGAAATAACAAAGTAATTAAATGGAACTCTAGAATACTTTGATTATATATAAAAGTGTAAATGAGCTCACTTTAGTAGTTGCTCCTTGTTCTTAGTACTCTTAGCTTTGTCTTTGTCTTTGTCTTAGTTAAATAGTCAATTGTACTTTTTCTACTCCATTAATGCATCAAATATACCCTGTTTTTGTGTCAAAATAAAATAAAATAAGAGAACTTTGTGTTACGTCCAAATTATCTAAAGTCTATGATCTTCTAATCAGAAATCATATGGTTTTATATCTTTTGAAGCCTAAGCGATTTCTTCTACAAATATGGTTTGTTTCTTAAAAAAAAAGCTTTTGGAGATTTTCTACCATTTAGAAGTGGTGGTTGGTTATACAAAAAAAATGTTATCAAATCCCAAATGCATCTAGCTTAAAGACACTCCCAAAATTTATGAAGAATAGTTCTAAGAACACCTAGAATACACATTTAGCAAAGATGAAAGGTATCTTTATTAGAGTGGACTTTCAAGACATTAACATCAACCTCTTTCTAATAAATTACTTAAATTAGCATTTCATCTTAACAGGCATGTGATCAAAACCATATGTATCATTTATCAACACTAAAGTTTTATTTCTAATTTATTCTTAAAATTATTTATTGTTTAATTATATTAGTTTAGATGCTTTTATTGTCCTCCTATTGCCCTCCTACCATGTATTGTTGCCAAATTCAATTCTATCTATGACCTTTTGTCTAGTACCAAAAGATAAAAATAATACACTAATTTTTTTGTATCTTTATTTTTTTATATTTATCTTATTCAAATAAAAAATAAAAATAAAAGTGATTATATTAAAATATTATCACAACAAAATGTATCATGTTATTACAAAAGTATTGAATATATATATATATATATATATATATATCTTTTAAAAATATACAACTACAAAAAATATGTATATGTTAAAATATTTTTTAAAATTATGATAGATATGTTTATACTAATGATTATCAAATTTACTTCTTTATGATTTTTATTTTGTTTAATTTTATAATATTTAAATATTAATATTTTAAAAAAATCTTAAAAGAGAATTTTTAATTACATATATATATATATATATATATATATATATTTCTATATATTTTTAATTTTAATAATATAATAATTTCTAAGTTTTGGTAAAACTTTGATGTGTTTTAATATTATATCAATGGGAATAATATCAAGGAATATGTGAAGGCTTTAGATGGTTATTACATAACAATAGTTTAATACTTTAAGGAAAAATAACCATATAAGTACTTCTCTAGTATTCTTGTATATATATATATATATATATATATGTATATTTATTCTGTTTACATAAATTACTGTCAAAATATTAAAAATCAAAAGATGGCATGGGTAGTATTAAAATCTTGCTATGAGATACTTATCTATACTTTTGATCCAATTAATATTTTGATTACACTAAAATATTTTTAAGTCCATAGTTGTTGTAAGCAACATTAGCAAAAAAATATTCTTGTCATGCCATTATAATTATAAAGTTACTCATAGAATGAATAAAAGATCTAGTAAGATCATCCAAAGAAGAATACTTCATCAAATAAAATTACAAGACTTTTTTTTAGTTGTTTAGAAGAGCGAATTTTAATTACTTCAGTTTTAATCTTAAAAAATAAAATAATTTAAATTCTGAAGTTCTGTTATTTTTTAAAGAAAAATTAAAATAAAAAACTAGACACTGTGATAAATTATTTTAAAATTTTAAAATGTACTCGAAAAAATGATAATATGACTAGATATTACTTTAGTTTTAATTATATTCTTATAAAATATTGTAAATATCATACTCAAATTTTTAAAAGAAATATAAATTTGTAAATTAATAGATGTTCTTACAGCTATGCTGTTGTATTAAAAAAGTGTTTAGAACTCACTAAAATTGCATAGTATTCTATATAGGTTTTGAATGAAAATGAGTTATCACAGACGAACCCAAACCCGATCGGCATGGACCAGATCGGCAGGGCAATTGAACCACAGGTACCACCCGATCCCCGCGGCAGTAAATCTACGCTTGTTGTCCAGCCACACGAGCATGATAAGATTTATTTCCCCTTGTGGTGGTCACAATGCTAACATCCACAGCGGGACGCCGACCTGGCATCCACCGACACCGAGGAATAGCCGTGACCCATGACCGACCACCTGTAGCCGGTAATTTACCGCGTGAAGACGCGTGGCAGATATTTGTGGGCGGAGCCTGGGATTCCAGCTTCGACTGTGAGTCAATCCACGGTGATGAGGCGGGTTTCGGATCTGTGTAGATTTGTTTCTCTGAGGAATTGACTGCGCTTTGGATTGAGACCCCGATTGTGCTGGTGTCAATTTTGGAGTCTTTGTTGGATTTGTAGCGAAGGTTTAGGGTTCACGAGGGGCTAAGTGTCTCGATTTTTTGCACTTGGAGAATGTTGGTGAATGCGACTGTTGGAAGTGATTAGAAGGAAGGAGGCGAGATGGATGCTCTTAGACGCGCCGATGCCCACATTGCCGCTGCCACACATCCTCGCAGGAACCTGAGATGGCGATTGAATCGGTGAGTGATGACACGATGTTAGTCGTAGTGTGCTTTCATTTTACTTGCAGAATGCGTGTGTATGTATTCTGTTTTTGAGAAGTTTATGTAGTGGCGGCATAATCCCCCTTCCAGAGTCTTCTTCTGTGTTATATTTGTTGGTTCGATACTAGAGGTCACGAAAATCTTGTTTCGGTTCATCTTCAGATAGGCCTGTTCAAGCGGGGCTTGAATCTTGCTTCAATAGTCTAAAACGAATCAACCTCGCGTAACATCCTCTTGTGCTGAATGTGATTATCAAGATTTCGTAGGTTCATTCCCGCATTTCTCCTCGACCTCTCGATCGTCTTGTCACCTCCATTTCTTTTCCAATATTTTTCGACATGTTTGGGCAGAAGCTTGCAGACGAGATGTGGTGTAGTTTGTTGTTCATGTTCTTAAAAAGACTTGGGTACCTCTTCTCTGCATTCTGTCCGACTGTTTTACTAAGTAATGTTTACTACACTGCAGCTACAACCCTATGCACCGATGGAACATGAAGAAGCACCATATGACGCACCCCGTCACGTATCAGAAGCAGAAACTTAGGAGGAAGATCAATTACATAAATCCTCTTTTCTACCTGCGACGTATCAAGAACAACTTGTGTGGAATTGCAGGCCATCACAAACATTGAGCATCACAAACATTGCCGCGGTCTGGTCTTCGCCGCATCTCTGCCTCGTCCAATCCACAGCTGCGAGTTTATTCTTTTCAGCTGGATTTTTCCCTTGTTGAAATACAAGTTATTCCTTCCTAGAGCAGGCTGCCGCTCTCGTCTAGCTTGTCCTCCAGTAATTAAGATTGTAAGCAGATTTAGTACTCGGATTTCGTATTTAAATCCTTCAAAACCAAATTGAAGATTATGTATATAGCATTCTTCGATTATTTTCTAATATACATATATATATATATATATATATATATATGTTCGTTACAAAAATTCCTAGTAAATTGAAATTTAGTAACAAGTTTTCTATCCAAAATAATAGAAGAAGATATCTAATTATATCTATTGTGTAAGCTTATAAATTTTTTTTGCACTTGTATTGCACAACATTTATTGAATGTTTTATTTTCTAATCAAATCCAAGCTGGAATTCAAGTCTTTTAAATGAATGGTTTTTGATACGAAATTTTAATGATCAATCATAAATTTGATTTGTAATATTGCCTCTCTAAGTGCTTTTTTCTAAATACTTGTAAATATCAAAATCTATTGGATATAGATCGAGATAAAACACTAAATGTAATGTGAAAAGACATACATTTAAATTTATTTTGCTTTTGGATTTGGTACAACATATCTTTTATTTTATAAATTTTTGCTACCTTGACTCCTAATGTAAAATAGCGGTAATTATGACAGACAACCTTAGAGAAGAGGTGATGTCACGCATGGCTTAACAAATTCCTACACAAAGCTTTGCAATGGTTCAAGGATTTTCTTATCAAATCACTCAAGCTTGATAGAGTTGTGCAATTTCAGTAGCAACTTGTTGACTTCGTTCAAGAGGAATAAATAGCAGAACTTTTTCGGAGAATGTTCTTCTATCTCATGACTCACGCTTCCGGAGGAACGAATGGGATTCAGAACCCTCACATCTTGCACTGATTTCGATGCATTGTTTTTGATTTCTCAGCCCTACGAAAAGGCTCGCGTGGAATCGGCTGGCACCGGCCCGCCTCCGATGCCATCGCTGCAGTCGCCCTGCCACACCGGGGATGTGCTCCACTTGCAAGATTCGCACCGGCTCGGATGCCGTGGCATAATTAGAGGTAGACTGAGTCCTCGATTTCCCTGCCAGTTCCACTGCTAGTTTATGTCGGTGATTGCAGCGTGTTCTTCAATTCCGTGCCCGATCCTATCGTATTGCACAGGGAGTCACTCTTGATCGAGATCGATTCCCCCTGGATTTCAGGCCGAGTGTGTTGCTGTGATTCTGGCTTTCGATTACCTATATTATAGATTGTGGAGAGCTCTATCCCGGCATTGAGGATTGATCAGCACCGTCCGCTAGGGTTTGTCTTGTTAGAGTGTTCAATTGTATAGTGTGGAGTTCATGGTTTGAGAGCTGGTCGCTTGAGCAGCGAGTTATTTGTTGGCTTGAATTTGTAGAGTTATTCGTCATTGGAGGAGCTTCGGCAGATCTGCAGCAGTTAGTAACATCTCCGATAATTCCGTAGTATCTAAGATGGATGCCTTGAGGCGAGCAGACGCCAACGTTGCTCACGCCGCGAACCGCTGGCAGCACTTCAAATGGAAGCTGAGGCATCCTTTTCACAACCAGAAGTGGAAGCTTCGAGGCAGGCTTAACCACTACAATCCCTTCTACTACTTGGGACGCATTGCGCACAACATTAAGTACATGTTCACCGGTCGTCGCTGATAGAGACTGCAGGTTTGGAAGACATTCCAAGAATTGTCTCAGTCTGTGGAAAGCTACTTCGACCTTGGTTGAAACTTGGGGATCTCGACGTCAGGGCGCCTGAGAAGATAGCACGCATTCTGAACTTTTCATTCCACATTTAGAAAGGTTAAGCTGCTCTTCTTACATCCTCTTTAAAGTCAGATGCAACCTTAGTTTCTTAAAGGACGCACTGGTTCGGTGAAGCACTTAGGACTTAGAACAACATAAAGTACGTTTTTTTTGAATGTTATATGGATGCATTAGTGTAAGATCTTCCATCTGCAGCTCCGACATTCAGCTAGTAATTGTAGTGTATAATATGTAACAATAGTCCCTATCACTCTGTCTGCCTTATCTTTTATAAATCGATGGGGTCTGCAATCCCTCATGGTCTGTAATCTGTCCTCAATTTGAAATTATCTTTTCCTTTGCTGGAAACGAGCATTTGGCATCCTTTGCGCGCCTCCTCTACTCACTATGACATTGTGTGTCTCCTAACATTGATGCTTTTTGCCTTGTTCCTTTAATGTTAAACTGTTAGAACTGCGTTTCGTACATTTGTTAGAGCCTTTTTGGCATTCCACTAATTCTAATGCATTTAGACGAAGTTCTGTTCTTGTTAAAGAAAAAATAAAATTTTACATCGTGAACATCGTGGTTTCCTGGAACTCGTATAATTTGTTACCAAAAAATCCCTCTACAAATGCGATTCTTTCCTTGGCCAATGAAAAGAATATGTGGATGCTTGGATACCTTGTGTAAACTAGGAGTGATAACTTCTACATGATTTATTTTCCATAACTAATAACTAATCTTACAATATATTCTAATGCTTCTATGTTCAACTTTTGATCTCTTTTAACAAGAATCTTACTGTTTTTAATTAGTATGCTATCTTAGGGCCACTTCACACTATGGCCAATTGTTGAGCGGACAAATGATTCTAATAATATGATTGGTGAAGAGGAAAAAATTGATTGTTTGGCCTTACTAGAGACAAATGACCAACAGACATTTTGGTCAAAAGTGCCAATATGGTAATACTTTATGGTAGTTTTGGTACTAAAGAGTTGTCTATTCAACAAGAAATTGGGTTGGATAGGAATAAAAGCCCAATTCTCAATTAAGCGGATAAGAATTTTTTTCATTAAAATATTCAAAAATTAATAAGATCTGAGCTGTTAGATTAAAGGACTATTTTGATTTAAAATTAGAATGTGATTACTTTTACTTGCTCATTCTCTCTTGCTCGCTTACTCTCTTTTTCCTTTACATATATCTTGGTTTTATATATATACTCATGTTGTTGAATTATTAGATTATTTGTTTGTCCTAAATATTTTTGCAATTAGAAAGGATGGATGGTTTTTTTCAAAGCCTTTATTTTTATAGTTAATTGCAATAACTTGTGGATATAATTTTTTTTTTTTGGATCCAACTTATATAGTGCATTTCAATTCTTTTCAATTCAATGTTAAGATCATAGAGTAGGAAATGAATGAAAAGGTAGAAGAGATGATTATTGACAAAGACAAGGATGTTCAAATTGTTTTGGCTCAAAAGAAGAGAAGTGCATCTAAGATGACTAAAGCTCTAAGAAAGAAAGCTCTAATGATTGTAGTGAAGATTTAAGGTGATGAAAATGACAACATCCATTATTGGATTGATTTTAATATATTATAATTGATTAGGTTGTATGGAAAGATGAAACTTGAATGGCATTTTTGATAATAACCATCATGAGAGCAAGTTTTTGTAAGACTATGAATAAATGGTGGTATTAGATTGATCAAGTAATAAAACATATTTTAACTACAATAAATAGAAGTGAAAAAATTTATATCAATTCTTTACCAAAAGAAGATAGTTTATTATAATCAACAACTATGCCTAGCACATTGTCAACTTCATTAAAATTAAAAGATAAATAAAACTTCTTCATCCTCAAGTTTAATAAATATTATTTTATTAGCTTCAAGATTTTCTTCATGCAATTGAATCATTTTTCATAATGATGATTCAAGTACACAAAACATGTTCATTTCTTATAATTTTTTTAATCTCTTATCTATCTCATCTTTCAACTTTGTTATAACAATTTTTTCCTATTGAAAGTCAAATTGATCATTCTTCAAAATACACAAGTTATGTAAATATAAGTATATAGTTATAATATTAGGAATACTTTAAAGAAGCATATTAATTCTTTTCAATAAAATGTGCTATCTTCTTTTTAGAATTTTAAAAGTGTTCTCTATTGTCATTTGGATATTGTCACGGACATAAGATTTACTTCAATAATTATCTAATTAACATAGATAGATAGAAGTAGTTAAAAATAGATTAATTTGATAATATCTTATAAAAAAGCTTCATACATGCGATTTCACCTTTATACATGTCTATAGGTGATTAATAGGTTAGAAACTTGGTCAACAAGTTAGCCACGTATTACACACGTTGGTAGTTTGTGGAACAAGTCTAGTACATGGCGTATTTATAGGACACTTATCTTGCAAGTTTGACATGTGTCTTCTAAATTAGACATGTATTGGAAATCTATAGAATGTCGCTATATAACTCTTAGGTAGATAGTATATATAGAAACAAGACTGAAGTCTTCTTCATTCTTGTCAACATCTTTTTTATTTTTAATCTTATTTCAAGAGTCTCTAGTCTTCTTATTTTTGGCAATAGTCATTCTAATTTTAATATTATTTTATTTTTAAGTGATTTTCTATTCTTTTGAATGATACGAGAATATATTGATATTTTGTTCTTTTATGATTCATGTCCTTGATAGTTTGACAAGAATGAAGATTCATTATTTTTATTTTGTGTTTAAGAAGTGAGTAGATTATTCCACTTCTATTGTTGCATTTGAAGGTTGCAGACTATTCATCTTAAATTAATATTCTTTGCTTTTTAACCTTGATTTTTTCCTTGAAAGAAAGTGGATTACTATTCTTTATAGAAAATTTTATTTGATATTAGAGGTTGCAGATTATCCTCTTCTAAATCAAATTATGGAGTTATTAAATTATCTAAAATAGAAGGAAAGATCATAGATGCTACACTTAGCGGAAGTGAGAATAGATTTGTAATTATAATAGATTTTCAGGAGCTTGTCAACAATCTTAGAATAGAAATTTCACAAATCACTAATGTCAATCATAGAAGCACTATTTCTATGTCTATGGAAGAAGTCTAAAGTCTACACCAAGAAATTATATAATTGAGGGAAGCAAGTAAATTGACTTTACAACCAAATCTATGAAGTCTTACTTCTACAAGCATGAAAGAGACAAAAATTAATATGCTTGAGAAGTTTGATAGAACAAGATTAAAATTTCAAGGATTTCTGTAACAAATCAAGATATATCTAAGGTTGTATTGTTTCCAATATCCTAATGGATTTACTCAAGTTGAATTCATAAAGGCACTTCTATCTTGAAGTGCTCTTTCTTGATTTACATCTTTATTGGAAAAAGATTCATGACTTTTTTATAATTTGAATTTATTCTTTAAAGTATTTATAGTCATATTTGAAAAAATGATTGAGAGAAGGTAGCAAAAATCAAGCTCTTATCTTTACAATAAGGATTATAGTATTCTGGTAGAAAGAATTTGTTTCAAGAAAGCGTTGAGCTTCTAGTTGTCACTAATTATTCAACCAAGATTCAAAATAATAAAATCCTCAAATTTATATAAAAATCTTTTTCATAGGGCTATTACACCTAATATATAAGTCTTATTTTTATAAATATTCAAAATATAATAAAATACTCTAAAACCCTCATTCATCCATACAGAGGGAATTTTTTTCAAACTTCAATAATCCATAATTTTTAATCCAACTGTCCAAATCCACTCAAAATATATATAAAATACAAATATATTTTTAATTACTACCATAATAAATTTCAACTATTGATTTATCACCAATCTTTAGATGTCGCCAAAACCCTAACAGTAGCTTCAAACCTTTGTTTATAAATACTTGCATATTAAATACTTTATATCTCACAAACTAAAAGTCTAAATACTATAAAACTTTGATATATAGCTTTATACCATAATAATACACTTTCTTGAAAATTTTTAAATAAAAATTCATCTAGAAGATCAAGATATGGCAAAAACCATTACTATCAATAAAATTGTCTACTTATTGCCTTAGACTTCCAATATCTCCTTCTTTAAAATTCCAAAGGGAGTAATTTTTCTACATCAAATATAGATCTTAAAATTACCTTTCTAGTTGCATCTATTGATCTCCAAAAGCTTTCATATAACTCCTTATATCCTCAAAAGAGGAAAAATAGATATGATTTGTACACCTTAATTTCAAGCGCTTACTCTTCCTTCATAAAAACTTCAAATTTCATAATTCTTACATCTAAATTGTAATACAAAAAATAAGCTTTTTAATTCTAGTCTTAGATTTTCAAATGTTCTCTTTAAAGTTGCCAATATCTTAATTCTCCTTGCAAACAACCTCCTCAAAGCCTGTTGGACATGACCATCAACCAATAGGAATGAAGAACTTCACCTCTTGCCTTAATTCATCCACATTTTACTTTCATCCTTGTAAATAAGCCTCTAATAGTTTAGTTCTTCATCTTTGGCCTCCAATCTCTTTTCAAGGTTTTATACTAAACATTTAGATCCTATATAATTTAAACGCCATTATCAAATTAAGTAAAAAAATAAACCAAAATAAAGTTTTTTACATCGATTCTTTTTAATACTTTATTAACCATTCTAATACATATTAGAACTTATGAACATATTATATATTTTAATTAATATTTACATACTATTAGAAATTATAATACGACAATCGTTAATCACAATATATAGTGTAGAATTTCAAAACCTTGCTTACAATATAGAGTGGAACAATAAAGCCTTTATCAATCAATTTTGTTATAGATTGAAGGATAACGTCAAAGATTTTTTATTAACAATGCCAAAAACAAACTCTTTCAAGTAATTTATTGCTCAAGCCATTGCATGCTATAATTAATTATTTGAAAGGTGTTAAGAACATAGATTTGATTGGAGAGGAACAAGTCAATTAATGGTAGTAATTCCAAAATTTTCAGAAACTTATTTGACTAAGCTAAAACCAATGCAAATTGATGCAATGTATTTTAAATCTCTCATCAAACAAAAAAAAACTTGATATGGTTAAGAGGGTTTATACTTATATTATAGAAAAGCTAAGCACACTGCTTAACATTGTTCAAAGAAATAATACAATTACAAAATAACGAGTATGGTTGCTAAAGAAGATAATATGTCAAAAAATAAATTTTTTCAACTATAATAGGGACCATGCGGCTGAAATCATGTCCAATACATTCTAAAGGTTCTATTTTCTCCTCAAATCTCTCATCTTGTTTTATAATAAATATATTTTTAGGACCTAAAAATCACAAAGTCTTTGTCTTATTAGATTCAAAAGCCTTAGTTTGTTTTATAGATAAAGACTTTGTCAAAAAATAAAAAATATCTTTAGTATAGAAAATTAAATTTGTACATGTAAAAATCATAGATGATTATTCATTATCTTTTAAAGATGTTACCTATGAGATTGTTTGTTTAGATGTATCAATTAAGGAATATAATAGCGTAGTAATATTTAATGTGATTAGATCTCTTTCCAATCTTGTTATTGTAGGATTATTGTGGTTAAAAAAATATAATCCTCAAATAGATTGAATTTCTTGTAATCTTAATTTTTTTAGTAGTTTAATTCAAAAATCCATTAGTCAAGTAGATATATATAATTTTAATATATTAAAATCCTTATTGATAGATGTAAAAACTTTCATACATATAAAAAAGAAGCATCATCTTTTGCTATATATACCACAACCATTTTTGATGTTGAAAAGACTATAAGTGATATTCTTAGCCAGTATCAAGATTTTAAAGATATTTTTGAAAAAAAAAACATAGATATTCTTTTGAAGCATCAACCTTATGATTATTCAATTGATCTTGAAGAGGGAGCTTAACCACTATTTGGACCAATCTATAATTTATTACAAAATAAGTTGACTGTATTGAAGGAATACATTGACAAGCAGTTGGCTAAGAACTTCATACGCTATTCAAAATCTTCAATAGGATTTTTTATCTTATTTGTGAAGAAAAAAGACAGATCACTACGGATATGCATAGATTATGAAAAATTTAATAAGATTATCATCAAGAATAAGTATCTTTTATTTTTAATTTTATGACTTTTTGATTAACTGAGTCAAGTAAAGATCTATACAAAAATAGATCTACAAAGAACATACAACTTAGTCTACATCAAAGAAGGTGATGAATGAAAGAATGCATTTCAAACTAGATATGGGTATTTCAAATATAATGTCATACCTTTTGAACTTACAAATATACCAACTGCTTTTTAATATGTTATGAATGACATTCTTTGTGAGTTTCACAATGATTTTATTGTTTACTATTTAGACAATATTTTGATCTATTTTAAAAATACAAAAAAATATAAATTATATATTTTTCATATATTACAAAAACTTAGAGATACAGGATTATATGCCAAGATGGAAAAGTATATATTTCACACTACTCAAGTTGACTTCATAGGATACATTATTTCAAATAATAATCTCAAAATAGATCTTAAAAAAGTTTAGACAATCATAGAATAGGAGATTTTAAAAATAATAAGGGATGTATAATGCTTTTTGGAATTTGCCAATTACTATTGAATTTTCATTAAAAACTTTTTTCAAGTTGCAACTCCACTTAATCATTTAATTTGTAAAGACAAACTTGAGTGGAATAAAGAAGCAAAAGCATCATTGGAAGCTTTGAAGATAATTTTTATTTTTATACCAATTTTGTATTATGTTGATTTTTTCAAGATATTTTTTATGAAAATAGACACATCAAACTTTGCTTTAGACATGATATTGTCACAAATAGGAATAGATGATAAATTCCATCCAATAATTTTTTATTTTAAAAAATTTTTAGCAACAAAAATCAACTACGAAATCTATAATAAAGAACTTATAATTGTGGATTCTTTTCAAGAATGGCATTACTATCTAGAAGATGCTTCTAATTCAATCACCATATATATAGATCACAAGAACTTTAAATACTTTATATTGATGTAAGTGTTGAATCATCGTCAAGCTTGTTGGAATATGTCTTTGTTAAGATTCAAATTTATTATCATCTATTGATTAAGAAAATAACAAGGTTTGTTTGATGATCTTTTTAGACTTTCTTATTTTATACCAAAGAAGAAGATTTAATTTGTGATCATCAAAGAATGATCTTATTGAAGTCGGAACAATTTTATCTTTGAATAATGAAATTAACATTCACTGTTGATTCAACTTTTGTTAAGCAAGTCCACTCAAGTATGTCTTTGGACCCTCTTATTTATGAGAATAAGTCATCTAAATCTCATGATACTTCCAAGTTTAAGTTCAAGAATAATTTATTTTATTTTAAAGGACACTTATATATTCTAGAAGACAAAGCATGACTATGTGCTCTTGAAGCTCATTATAACTTCCTTGCAAAAGGATATTTTGGGCATAACAAGATTTTGGAGCTAATATCAAAAGATTTTTGGTGACTTCAAATATAAAAGATTGTTAAAGAGTTTGTATAATTGTGCAACATTTGCTTGAGATTAAAAACTCCTCATCATTGATCTTATGAATTTTTTTAACCATTACCTATATCAAAACAATCTCAGTCTTTTATTTCTATGGATTTTATTATAAATCTTTCAAATTCAAGTTTATATGATTCTATATTTGTGATTGTAGATTGTTTCATCAAGATAATATATTTTATATCATATATAAAATTTATTATAGGTGAAGAAATAACTAAATTCTTCCTTAATAATATTTATTGTTATTATAGATTATTAAAGGATATTATATCAAATAGAGCGACACAATTTGTATCAAGATTTTAAAAAATCCTTTTCAAAATATTGAAGGTGGATATAAAATTATCTTTAGCTTTCTATCCTCAAATTAGTAGACAAATAAAAAGGATAAATTAAATTTTGGATCAATAATTAAGGTGTATCATTAATTATCATCAAAATAATTGGATAATTCTTTTGCCATTGATAAAGTTTGCTTATAATAATTTGGTACATTCTTCTATTCACTAACTTTATTTTTTTCAATTATGGTTATTATCTATAACTTGATATTTTTTATTTTTTAAAAGTTGATAATCCTAAAACAAAAGATTTGGCAAATCACTTGTCAAAGCTATATATAATAATGAAAGCACAATTCAAAGAAGCTTAAAAACAACAAAAGATCAATACAAATATCTATCACAAGAAATAACCTCAATTCTATGTAGGCCATAAAATATGATTATTTTGTTATAATATTAAGACTATTCATCCTTGTGACAAGCTGGATTATTGTAGGCTTGGACCATTTTTGATTTGTGAACAAATTAATTTAATTGATTATCAATTACACATACTAAAAGCTATAAAGATCCATTTTATATTCTATGTATCATTACTCAAATTATATAAGACAATGGATATACAAAAAAGAAGACAAATGCCACCACTTCTTATAAAAGCGGACAACAATAAAAAAATTGAGGTAGAAGATGTCTTAGATTCAAGGTGGCGTTGAAATTGACTCGAATATCTTATACATTGGCATAGATATGATATTAGTGAATGCACATGGAAGCCATATAGGAATCTAGCAAATACATTAGCAAAAGTCAATATGTTTTATTGACATCATCGATCAAAACCAAAATAAAGAGTCAAAAAAATCTTTCAAAGATCAAAGTATGTGGCAAGCACAATTCAGTGCATTTTGGATTTCTTCAACCTATAATCATTGTTCCTCATAGAACTCATCCCTAAAAGGGGGAGTAATATCATTGACATAAGATTTAGTCTAATAATTATCTAATTAATATAAATAAATAGAAATAGATAAAAATAGATTAATTTGATAATATCTTATAGAAAAGCTTCTTAAAAGCTTTATAGACGTGATTTCACCTTTATACATGTCTATAGGTGATTGATAGGTTAGAAACTTGGCTAATAAGTTAGTCATGTGTCACACATGTTTGTAGCTTGTGAAACAATCTAAATACGTGGTGCACTTATAGAAAACTTATCTTGCAAGTTTGACATGTATCTTGTAAATTAGACATATGTTAGAAGTCCTATAGAATATCGCCATGTAACTCTTAAGTAGATAGTATATATAGAGATAAGAATGAAGCCTTCTTCATTCTTATTAATGTCTTTTTTAATTTTTAGTCTTATTTCAAGAGTCTCTAATCTTTTATCTTTAGCAATAGCCATTCTAATTTTAATATTATTCCATCTTTGAGTGATTTTTTATTCTTTTGAATAATACAAGAGTGTATTGATATTTTATTTTTTTATAATTCATGCCTTTGACATATACTTCATTGAATGAAATTCTAGTGGACTTTTTTTTAAAGCAACCCATCTCTTCTTAAAAAAAAAGAGATAATAATAAAAATAAAATAAGTTATCAAATAGAGGATATTACCTTAAGTAAGTTGCTAATAGTCAAAGGATTGACTTTTAGCATATAGAAAAGACATCCTATGAATATAAGATGAGATCAAGATCCAAGAGTCAAAATCAAGAAGATAAAGTATCTACTAAGAAATTTCTAAATGATTAGGTAAGAATAATTAGTATATAATATAAGATACTTTTATATAAGTTGAAAGTTCTATTATTTCTTTTTTAAATTTTCTTTAATCTATCCCTTTCTTAGACATGGCTTCAAGTGAGGGTGAAGGCTTAAGAGTGATTGAAAAGTTTAGAAGAGATAATTTCTACCATTGGAAGATAAAAATAGAGCTTATATTGGCATCTTTAGATCTTTGGAACATTGTAGATGAAAGTGAAGAGCTTCCAATCATAGATGCTGATATAAAGGAAAAGAAGGAATACAAACATTGTGAAAAGAAAGCATTTGATTTGATTGCAACAAATATTGATAATACTAACTTTTCACATATTATCTCTTGCAAAAGAATAATAGAAGCATAGAAGACTCTTTATAATAACTGTGAGAATAGAAATCTTATAAATATTCTATGGATAAAGAAGAAATTCTTAATAATAAGAATAGAAGGAAGAGAGGATTTCACGGCTCATATCAACTAGATAAAAGCTTTTACAAATGAATTAGAAATTATTGATAATTTGGTAGATGATTATGATATTGTTATATAATTATTTTTGAACCTTTTCAAATCCTACAACTATCTTTTAATCGCATTGGAGTCTATCAAAATCAAAGAGCTCATATTAGAATATGTTATGTCAAGACTTGCTCATATAGTAACAAAGAAGAAAAAAAAGAAACATCAAAGAGATGATTTGGCTATCTTTTCAAGAGGAGGCAAAGATAGCTACTCAAACCAACATGACAATGTGAAAATCAATGTGAGAAATTATTTCATTTGTGAAAAATCATGATATTATATAAAAAATTACTACAAGGCCAAGAAAAGAAATAGAGAAAATGCTAAAAATACAAGTGATGATCATGGTGGAGATGATTATGCTTTCATGGCAAATAAATAGACAACCATAGGTGCCATATCCAAGTGGATTGTTGATCTAGATGTTACTAAGCATATGACTCCATATAAGTGTTTATTTGACACTTTTGAAGAAATTCCAGCAACTAAAATATGGTTAGGAAACAATGGTAATATACAAACTATTGGAATTGGCTCTATTATGGTAGAGATTGTTATAAAAGATCAAAACAAGAGGATTAAATTGAAGAAAGTCCTACTTGTGCCAACGATGATGAAGAACCTTCTTTTGGTGAATAAACTTGTTTCACATGGTTGTAAGGTACAATTTGACATAAATAGATGTTTTATTAAGATATTAATTAGACAAGATGTTACAAAAGGCTTTAGAGATGGCAACCTCTATTTCATCAATTATAAAAAGATAAATAAAATTGAAGTAGCGGTATTTGTTGAGTTTCCACAAGATCAAGATAAATTTGGCATTTGGCATTGATGCCTTGGTTATTTGAATACAAAAAGTTTCAAGGAGCTTCAATCTATGTTAAGTCACTTAAATCTTGATTATTTCAGCCATAATGCCATAATACTTACTTGTAAAGGTTATATTCAAGGCAAACAATAAAAGACTTCATTTCCAAGTAGAGTTGCAACATGTACAATAAAGTTGTTGGAGATTGTATATTCTGATGTTTATGGACCTATGAGGATGCCATTAATTGGAGGAATAAGGTTTTTTATCACATTTATTGATGACTTTTCAAAGAAGGTGTGGATTTTTATCTTCAAAGCTAAGAATGAGTACTTTTTAAGCTTTAAGAAATTTAAGGCACTTGTGAAAAAATAATGTGAATACAAGATCAAGATATTGTGTATAAATAATGGAATTGAATACTTGTCAAAGTATTTTGATGAATATTTCAAGATTCAAGGTATTGCAAGACAAACCTCTATTTTTTATATTCCACAACAAAATGGAATTGCTGAAAGAGAAAATCACATCATTGTAGAAATGGTAAGGAGTATGCTTCATGCTCAAAACCTTGGATATGAATTTTGGATGAAAGTTATTATTGTATTGTAATATGTTTATGTGGTATAAATATAAATATAAATAATTTTTTATTTAATATTCAATCATCTTATTTTAATAGGAATTTAAGATACTTAAGAAAGATTTTAAAAAAGCCTCTTTGATTATTTTCTTGTCTTAATAGCTAATAGATAAGAATTAATTATTAATTTTTCCTTCTAGGTTGTAGAAACTCTTTTATTGCTTTAAAAAAACCATAAATTGATAAAAAGCAAGATAGAATAGATAAATAATTAATATGGTTTATATTAGGATTAAGTTGAGGATAGGGTTGGGCTTAAAAATCCCTAGGATAGATTGGATTGATATTCGGGGATCAACCATTTGTAGAACAAGATCAAAATCAGACCTCTAGCAACTAAAATAATTATCAAGGACAAAATATGGGGTCATTTGGAGATTGGCAATTAGAATTTGAGAGCTAGTTTTAAGCTCAATTCAAAAGCATAAGACTTATTTTCATAGATTTTGGAATGACTTTGCAATCATTCTTCAAAGTCAAGGTTTGTATTGGTGATTTGGATTTTATGTAATAAAATTAGAGTTAGCATTCTCGGCTAATTTGTACAATTAGTATAATATTTATAATTAAAAAAATTTATAATATATAGTTTATTAAGTTTTTTCATAAATATGTAAAATTTTGTAATAATCTAATGATGCAATTGAAAGATATTAAATCATTAGTACAAGGAGATACTAAAAGCTGGCAATTTGAGGTTGTTTAGGATTTTTGTGATATCTAAAGATCTATTAGTCAAAACAAGGTGAAATTTGGCATAGTGTTAAGAGACTTAGAGATCAAGTTATGAACCAATTTTGAGGTGAAGTTAATAGATTAAGAAGGAGAAATCACTACTAGAACATCTGCATCAACTTTCAAGTTGGCGGCTAAGTAACATCAGGGCAGATTTTAGATATTTTTTTAATAATTTGTAAGTTGGATTGGGCTAAAAGTTTTTAAGCACATAAAAGACTTATAGTAGCATTTTTATGCAAAATTTTATATTAAGTAGATAATGAAATTAAAAGTTATAGCTTGTTAAAATTCATTGATTAGAATTAGGATTTACAAAGAAAAATCGACGTTGCTTAATTGTAAAAGCAACAAGGCATTTAGAATTTGTGTATAGTTGAGGTTATCAAGAAAAGTATTTTGAATACTTTGTATTATCTTTAAGTATTTTTGAATTGGAATTCGAATTGCATTCTTCTTATATGGATGAAACTTATTAAAATTTCTTGTATACTTGTAAACCATAACTTTACCTTCCACAACCAAATGCCCAATGCATTCTCAAATAAGACAACACATAATAAAATATTATAATAAATGCAATGTATATAAGGATTAGGTATCCTACAAGTGCACTAATATCAATGATTCCACAAGAGGGTTGGAGTGGAAAGAAACCTTGTATTTTATACATGAGGACTTTTGGATTTATTGCTTATACAAAAGTACCAGATTATATGAGGTCCAAATTTGATGTAAAAGGTACAAAATATGAATTTCTTGGATATTACAAAGATACCAAGGCATATAGGCTAATGTGTTTAAATATCAAAAAAATCATTAAAAATTCTGATGTTGAGTTTTTAGAGCATAAGAATACTTATGAGTACTTGGAGATATGTCAAAGTGAGAATAATAGTATGTTTGTAGATACATCTTCAACTTCAAAAAAGAGAGTAGAAGAAGATGATGACATTGAAGGTGGTGGTCATGTAAATTAAGGTGAAGAGCTAAAAAAATAGAAAAAAAATCTTCCATAATTTTTAAAATTAGTAATGAAGATAATCAAGATGTTAAAATTAATGATGATGAGGAGTATCAACCTTTGATTGAAAAGAAACAAGCTTTAAAAAAAAAAAGCTTGAAAAAATCCGTGGAGTGCATCAAGGTGAATCTTCATCAAATGAAAAGAGATATTCAATGAAAGAAAGAAGACCACTTGGTGAATGATAGAAGAACCATATATTTCTTCAAATAAGTGAAGAACATATTAATATTTTATTTCTTGCTAATCTATTGAATTTGTATGATACAATGAAGTCAAGAGATGGTATGAAGTGGGAGAAGACTATAGAAAAAGTATACAAATCACTCATAGATAATAGAACATGGGATTTGACTCAACTTCTATTAAATTAATCTTCAATTGGTTATAAGTGGATATTTAGAATTAAAAAAGATGCAATGAATAATATTATGAGATATAAGGTAAGATTGGTTGCCAAAGGCTATATATAAGTTGTTGATGTTAATTTCAATGAGACATATGCTCCCGTTGTTGTGTTGTGGTTTGGCTACCATATGAAAATATTATATATATATATATATATATATATATATATATATATATATATAAAATTTACAACACAGCTAAATGAGAGCCATATTAGTGGATTTTTATAAATTACAAAATGTGATTAGGTTATTATTTTAGAAATAATTTATTCAAAAGATCTATTATTGAGATTTATACAATCTTATTTTTTTTTGGTAGTGACTTTTGAGATTAATTTTATATTGATAGTAACTTTTATATATCTTAAGTCACTTTTGTTAGACATTGGTGATCATTGAAATTTTACTTATTTCTTTTATTTGGTGTTTATAAACACATAAAATATAAATCTTATAAGAAAAAGGATTAAAAAGGGATTTTTAATATGAAAAAGAGTAGTTAAACCATCCATGTAGATGAATGGAGATGGATGATAGAAGTCTCTATTCTTACTGGCCAAAAATCATACCCAATGGGCTTCAAGGAGGCTGCCTCAGGGCTTATTAGGAATTAGGATTTTTTTTCAAAAGAAATCAAACATCAAAGGCTAGAATCAGCAAGTTTGGATTTTTGACTATGGTTTTGGTATAAATTTTGTGTGGTTTGGACTTTTTATGAAGGAGATATAGGCACTCAAAGTTAAGGTATTGAAATTGTACTACTATCACTCTTTTAGATATAACTTGCACATATAGAAAGCAATAGATGATTGGCCACTGTAATTAGAAAGAGTATTTTTTTGGCTACATTTTTTATAGATGGCTTAATAAAATATAAGCTAGAATGAAGGAGATATTGGAAGTTGAAGTCAATACTTGTAAGCTAAGGGCAATAAGTGATCCCACTTAACTAGTGGTTATATTTTGAGCTACATCTTAGAAAATTTAATAAATTTTTAGCTCAAAAATTTTAAAAGTGTATATATTTATGTTTTAAGATTATGTGCAAAAATTTTGTAGTATTAAGATTTTGGATTTATAAGATATAAAGATAATAGTGCTCAAGTGTCTCTAAACCAGGGTTTTAAATATGTACTAGGATTTTTGAGATATTAGACAATCAGAAGCAAATCTATAGTTGATTCTTTTTTTAATCAAGTTTAAGCTTATTACTTATACTTTGAAGAAAATTTTACAGAAATTGAATAGTTGAATTAAGAATTATTGAACTCTAAAGTTTAAAAAGAAATAAATCCTTATTGGTGAATAATCTATTGAAGGATATTATTGCAATTTGAACCTTTTATATAACCTAAAGGGATTTTCTAGGAGCCAAGACTTAAATTACAAATCTATTTGAATATAAGAGGGATTTTATCAATATATATTTTTTTTATAATATATATATATATATATATATATATATATATATATAAAATTATCCTTTTTGTTAAAAATAAATCACTTATTAGAGTTTTATCAATAAGTTGCAAGAAAATTCTCTACAACCATATATCCAGTATATTTTCAAATAGAAGATCACGTCACACAACAACTTAGTCAATCCAACTTGAAACATCTGAGGTAGAGAGTTTTGAAGAAATATTTTGGCATTTTATTATGATAGGAGAACAAGGAGGTAGTAGTGAAAACTGCATTAGGACATCACCAATGCAACTTGATCCTACTACAATTCAAATGTTTCAAGTGTTTATTTTTTATATGCAACAACAATAAGTAGTGGAATGCAAAGAGGCAATGGCTATCAAAGCCTTACAATCTGTTGTTGGTCTATTAGATCGGTTTGATGGAAAAAATATTTTCAAGTATCTGAAGTATTATTCTTGAAAGATAGAGCTTAATAAAGTATTGAAGAAGGAGATGGTCCTAACATTTGAGCTTATAGTTGTATCAAAATTTTATGAGCACATAAAGGAGATTATTCAAATTTATAGAGCAAAATGAGAAGATTTTATCTTTCAACTAAAAGAGAAGTATTCTTTAAGAGATCTTGAAAGGATAACAAAAAAATCATTTATGAAATGGATTAATAAATCCAACAAGAGATTGGTTGCAGTAGAATTATTTCAAGAGTTTGAAAGGCAATTTCTTCAGTTGTCTTGATAAAAAAGCTTATACTTAAAAATGACAAGATGAAGCTATTTTTCCAATCAGCCAACAATAAATTACAAAAGGAATTGGAATTATTGTTGGTGAATAATATAAAAGACAATGGACTTATTACTAATTGGAAGAAAGTATCAAAAGCAATGGATATACTTGCTAAAAGAAAACATCAAAGAGATAAGGTAGTGGTAAAGCAGGAAACTAGGCCTCCACCAATTATTAGATCTTACAAGTAATTATTAGAACTTGCTATATCAATATCTATTGTCCTAATTCCTATGTCTATAGTTGCACCTCAAAAAGATGTAATTGAAGAATTAATAAAAAGAATGAAAGACTTACAAATCAAATTGGTAAAGCTAGTAGAGAAAAGAAGAACATCTAATATCAAACTTGCATCAAAACAAGGATATATGGAGCATCTTCATAAGGAATGTAGAGATTTTGGTGATATTTTGTGATAAGCAATAATTTTATAAAAAGATGGAAAGGTTGCACTATGTTGTATTGGTGAATTCTTCAAAACTAGCTTTGGAAAGAGAAGGATGAAAAAGATTTTAGAAGATTATTTATCTCAACATACTATAGTATCAAGAAAAGTTATTACTTATGGCATTGAGGTTGTAAGAAAGAAGGAGGATATTTTTGAAAAACATATAAAAATGAGGGATTTGTAAAATCATACTATCACCAGCATGAATAAGAAAAAAATTATAAGGTAAGAATTATTCAATATAGCCACAATAATTAGAAATGCCATAGGATAGAATGACCTTGTAGATATCATATTTGTATATGCTTATCTGGTAAAATTCCACTATAAAGCTTTGTTGGACATAAAATATAATAAAAAAAATCTTGAGGAACCAAATAACAAGAGGAGATTTTAAAGAGATAAAAAAACAACACAAAATAAAGAGGTACTTAGACGACAAGATAATAGATCATTTGAAAGTAGACCATCAAAATCACATCCTAAAGATATATTATTACTAAAGGAGAAATGAGAAGGAAGAATGGAAGCAGGTAAAAATAAGGAGAAGAATAAGCGTGTTGCCTATAAATTGCAATTAGGTATTGATGCAACTACAAATTTGAAAGGGATATTAGAAGAAAGGATGTTGAATGTCAAAATTGAATTTATATTACGAGAAATTTTAGACATTATTAAGAAAGAAGTTCATGATGCTATCATTGATACTATCAAATAGAAAAGGCAATTGATAGGAGAGTTTGTAATGTCTAATGCTGTATATATAATATTAACAAAAAAAGTGGAATTGGAATTGACTGCATGTTGTATCAATAAAAAGAATCAAATTTTTTTGGATGAAGATAAGGTTGATGATAAGGGTCCTAATCATTATTCTAAGAGGCATTGGACTAAAGCCACTATAGAAACTTTGGTGAAGATCGGAGACTTGGCAGATTTAGTAGTTGCTCTTATTGACCATGGATCTGAAATTAATATTATGTCTAAGGATATTTATAAATATAGAAGGTGGTCTATTGATTCAATGGTTGAATAATCCGAGCAACAAATAACACATATGGAGACTTTTATAGTGCTTGTTTAGATGTGAAGGTGAAAATTAGAGATGTATCTATAGAACAAAATTTCTTTGTTAAAAACAGTACTTTTTATCTAATAATTCTTGGACAACCATATATTATTCCTATAAAGATAGAAACCAAGGTATTAGATGATGGATCTATATATGCTTGTATTAAAAGCCAAGATGGTAAATGAGCAATGTAGTTTTTAACTATACTTGCTAACCATAAGTGCCACAGGGATTATCTACGAAGTAGCTCATTATCAACAATCAATGAGGAATTTAAAGATTTTTATAAGATACCATTATAGAATAAGAATATGATAGTACATTGGAGAAGATACTCTTGCAAGGAGAAGAAAATACCTTTTATATAAGAGTTGTAAAATTTTCTAAGAATAAATTTATTGTATATACATAATTTAATGACCTACAGAAATAAGAAAAAAGGGTTGTAAGAAAAACTAAAAAAAATCTAAAAAGAGTGGGTGTACTTGATGAAGATGACAAGATAATAAATATATATATATGTATGGAAATAAGTTTAGAAGATATGTTAGAAAGACTTATAAAGATTGAAGAAACAAATGAAGATGAAGATGAAGTGGTGTAAGTATATTCAAGAGAGTTTTACTCAATCATATAAGCATTTGAGGATTATTTTGATAAGAAAAATAAAACTCATAGCTACACCATTGCCTAGTGATTCTTGAATAATATTCTAATAAAAGAGTATATAGAAGAAAAAAAAAAAAAAAATGGATCAAAAGGGGTGTTGTAAATTTGTATCTAGTCATATTTTGGATTGTAATAAGATTTTATCACAACTCAAGGAAGTCTACTTGACCTTATCAAGAGCTAAATTGACCTTTGGCGTTTGAGAGATTATTACTATAAGACATTTATGTGGATGGTTTGATTGTAAATTAGACCCTATTAAAGTGGATGCCATATAATAGATGAAGGAAGTTTATAACTTACAAACAAAGGTGCAGAGATTTTGAAGAGTTTGTATATTTTATTATGTATGGATTTCATATTATATACATATAGCAGATTTTTTTTATAGTTTATTACAAAAAAAGAAGAGATTTAAATGAAAGAAGACACATATAGAAGCAATACAAAAGCTAAAATAATTATTATCTTCTCCACCTATGCTATATAGAATAAGTTATGAAGATAAAAAATCAATAGTACTTATAGTTGATACTAGCCCAATAGCTATTGGTTGGACATTAAGACAAGATGATAAAAAAGAGAATTAATTTGCTATACAATTTAGATCTAAAATATTAAGTGAAAGACAAAGAAGCTATCCACAAGTAAAACAAAAATTATGGGGGATAGTGATAGCTATGAAAATTGAAAGAGATTATCTAATCAGAATATTAATGATAGTGGAGACATATTGTTTGCCACTATTGGAAATGATATCAATAATTGCTTGCGAGATGTTATAATTGATGGAGGCCTAGTTTCTTGCCTTACTACCATCTTATCTTTTAAATATTCTCTTTTAACAAATATATCCATTACTTCTGAGACCTTCCAATCAATAATAAATCCATTGTCTTCTGTATTATCTTCCAACAATAATTCCAACTTTATTTATAATTCATTATTGGCTAATTGGAAAAATAGCTCTACCTTGTTATTTTCAAGTGTAAGCTTTTCTATCCAAGATAGTTGAAGAAATTGCCTTTTGAATTTTTGAAATAACGGTATTGCAACCAACTTCTTATTGAATTTATTAATCTATTTCACAAATGATTTTTTAAATTATCCATTTAGCATCCTTCAAAGAATACTCATCTTTTAATTCAAAGATGAAATCCTCCCATTTTGCTCCATGAGTTTGAATAATCTCCCTTATATGCTTACAAAGTTTAGGTACAATTACAAGCTCAAATGTTAAGATCCTTCTCCACTACTTTATTAAGCTCCATTTTTTGAGAATAATACTTCAAATATTTAGAGATGTTCTTCTCAACAAATTGATCCAATAAACGAATAACAAATTATAAGGCTTTAGTAGCCAATGCCTCTTTGCGTTCTATTTCTTGTTGTTGCTATATATAAAAAATAAATACTTGAAACATTTGAATTATAGCAAGATCAAGCTGCATTGGTGATGTCCTAGTGTAGTTTCTACTGCTACCACCTTGTTTCCCTGTTATAATAGAAAGCCAAAAAATTTCTTCAAAACTCTCCATTCCAAAAGTTTTTTACGTTGGATTCACCAGGATGTTGTGTGGCGTGAACTTCTATCTAGGAATACACTGTATATTTGATTGTGGAGAATTTATTTAAAACGTATTGACAAGAGTCCAATAAGTGATTTGTCTTTAATAAAAAGAATAAATAATATAAGGATATTACAAAAGATAATTTTTATTAATAAATCCTTTTATATTTAAGTAGGTTTATACAAAAGGCTCAAATTGCCATAAAACCTTTCAAAACCTTTTTCACCTGTAAAGACTTATCTCTATTCAAACTTTAGAATTCAATAACTCTAGATCCAACTATTTAGTTTTTATAAAATTTTCTTTAGAGTGTAAATAATCTTCTTGAGTTTTATTATAAAAAAGAATCTAATATAAAATTTACTTTCAATCATCCAATATCTTAAAAATCCTAAGAAGTACTTAAAATCCTAACTCAGAGATACATGAATACTATTTTTTTCATATCTTATAAACCCAAAATCTTAAAGCCATAAAATTTTTGCACATACTCTTATAACGTAAAAATATACACTTTTAAAAATTTTGAGCTAAAAACCTATCAAATTGCGTAAGATATAGCTCAAAATATAACCACTAATTAAGCAAGGTCACTTACTACCCTTAACTTACAAGCACTAACTTCAACTCCTAGTTTTCCCTTCATCCTAGCTTGGATTTCATCAAGTTGTATATAAAATATGTAGCCAAAAAAGTGCTCATTCTAACTTTGCTTGCCGATCTTCTATTGCTCTCTATATGCACGAGTTATGCTTAAAAGAGTGACAATAGATATAATTTTGATACCTTAAGTTTGAGCACCTATGTCTCTTTCATAAAAGGTCCAAATTATACAAAATTTATACCAAAACCATATCTAAAAATCCAAACTTACTGATCCTAGCCTTTGATATTTGACTCTCATCAAAAATTAAGTCCTAATCTCTAATAAACCCTCAGGCAGCCTCCTTGAAGTCCATTGGGTATGATTTTTGGCCAATAGGAATAAAGACTTCTATCATCCATCTCCATTCATTCACGTGGATGGCCTAACTACCTCCTTTCATATTAAAAATCCTTTTCTAATTCTTTTTTTAATAAGATTTATATAATATGTGTTCTAAATATCAAATAAAAGAAGTAAATAAGATCTTAAGGATCACCAATGTCTAATAAAGGTGATTTAAGATGTACAAACGTTATTATCAATATAAAATCAACTTCAAAATCAGTATCAAAAAAAAAATAAGGTTGTATAAACCTCAATAATAGTCCTTTTAATGGATCTCTTCTAAAGTAGCAATCTAACCACATCCTATAATCAATAAAATATACTATTATAGCTTTTATTTAATTATATAGTAAGTTGTATATTAAATATATATATATACAATTTTTTCACATGGTAGCCAAATCACAACACAATAATGTTGTCATGTTGTATTTACATACAATATGTAAAAATATTATACATTTTTTATTTATTTTTGTTGTCTATATGTGAGTACTAGAGGATATTTTGGAGGATATTCTAAGGGAAGGATTTATTTTAGCCACTTAATTAGAATATTAGGATGGCTATTTGTTTTCTTCCTCCCTTATTTTTATCTTAGAGTAGATTCTTTTGTAATTGGAAGAAAGGTAAAGGCTGTTTTACCTTTTTTGTTGAATTTGAGGTAGCGTTGTCGTGTTGTTATACAATTATAATGTGTAAAAACCAACTAAATTATTTAATATGTTAATAAGTTCTAATGTGATCTAGAATGGTTAGTAAACTAATTTAGATAGAGTTGATAGAAACTATATTTGATTATTATTATTTTTTTTGGCTATAGTGTTTAAGTTATATGAAACCTAGATGTTTAGTATAATGTTCTAAGAGTTGAAATTGGGCCTAAGGATGAAAATCCGAACCACCAATGTAAAAAAATGGATGGATGAAGAGTAGGAATGGGGGCCTTCACCCTCATTGGCCGGTGGTCATGCCCAATGGGCTTCTAGGGGCTGTCCGCCGCCTTCTTGAGGTCTGGAGCGACTTTGAGGCGGCCAATCAAAGAACAAAGGTTAGGATTAGAAAGATTAGGGTTTTAGGTATAATCTGAGCACAAAAATTAGGCAATTTGGAGTTGGGATGAGAAAGATATAGTTTTTTAAAGTTAAGGTGAAGATTTGGTACATACTGTTGCTCTTTTCAAGATATACGGAGTTGTACGAGGGCTTTTGGAGATCAAGAGGTGTGGTTGGAAAGGCGATTTCAAGACCTACACTTTTTGCAAAGAAATAACTGCATTTAGAATTTGGATGAAGGAGATATTGCGGATTGAAGTCAGGGCATTCAATTCTAAGGGAAGTAAGTTTACTATTTGTTCATAGTGATGGTTTGAGCCATATCTTGCTTTCTTGCACAAGTTTTTGGCTCAAAATTTCCTAAGAGGTGTATTATTATGTTGAAAAACTACATACCGAATTTCAAAGCATTTGAATGCTGGAGTTATGAAATATGAAGAATTTTGCATGCGGGTGTCAATTGTGAAGGGTTTGAAACTACCGTAACATTATCAATGATATCTAACCATCGGGAAAAAATTTATAGTTGAAATTTGTTGTGATAGTTGTTAAAAATACATCAGTACTTATTGGAAAATTTGAGCTAGTTTGGACAGTCCAATTAGGAGATATGTACTGTTAGGTTTTGGATAAAATCCTTCTCAAGGTTAAATAAGGTTTTAATATGTTTTATCAAACTTGGGTGCTCTTGTGCATCTAAGACTTTTGTATGTGATGTAATTGGCCCTAAAAAGGCAAAATACATATATAAATTTGGAATTTCTCTCATCTTGCAACTTGTTTGAGAAAATTAGTTACAGCTAGAAGCCCGGTGCTTTCTTGAGGCAGACCCTCTCTTCCTCGAAAGTGTGGTCCCTTATAAGAGATAAGAAAGAAGAGTATGGAGGAAATAAGGCCTATCAAATAGGATTTTGGTTGCCCATGTGGGCATGGCATGGGCTGATATGGAGGGAAAGGGGACGATGCTCCTCTTGTTGGAACCAGTTTTTCAATTTTGAGTGTACGAATTTTGAAGAAGATAGCTCCAAGTGTATTGAAGCTTTTGTTATAAAATTTAGAGGAGTTATTTTTTCAAGTTGTGATGATCCTAGAGCCTACTCACTTGCTTGTTTTGGAATTGTGAGTGAAAAGTTACACTTGTTTTAGTGGAACGAGGTGTGTTGCTATTGAGAAGTGAATGTAGAAACTTTGAGCTACTATTGAAAGTTTTATTTCAATTATTTCTTAAGTAAATTTATAGAGAGTGTGGAAAATTGTGCTAGCTTTCTATCAAGCTATTTTTTGAAGTATTTGGAGTTGGAATGAAAGAGTTGTGAGATTGAGAGTGGAAAAGGATCTGCTGCCATCTAACGAAGAGGGGCAGAGACTTTGTTCAACTATCTGAGTTAGACAGTCTCTTCAATCTTTTTGGTATTTTAAATGCTTATAGTAGCTTATATAAGCTTTTCATGAAAACAAAAAGCAATGGATTTAGAGCTTCTATGAAAATTTTATGAGTTGTGAAGTGATAGGAGGGCAAACTATTGCCAGAGTTTGAAGATTTGTTGGAAATTTTATATATATATTATATATATATATATATATATATATATATATATATATTTTATTTATAAGTATTATATATATATATACTTATATTTATATTAAATATTTATATAATTATTTTATAAATATTATATAAAGTATTTATATAAACATTTGTACAAGTATTATATATGTATAATATATAGGATTATATTTTATATTTATGTAAGATTTGTATAAATATAATATAAGTATAATATTTAATATTGTATAGAAGCGTGAATAAATATTATACAAGTACGTAAGATACTTGCATGGCTTCCTCCTATGTTCTCTGCTAGTTCTAGGAGCAGCTAGGAACCTAGTGTTTTCTCAAGGTAGATTCTCTCTACCAGACAGCTTTCAAAATTCTGAAGATTTATTAAAAAAATTTAATTTATAACTATTCTATAACTTAATATTTATCCAATAGAAGAATCACGGCTTGGATTGGTTGACACTTTATTTACAACGTAAGTATTATTATGATTTGTTCCCTTGTTTGATAAAAGATCACCAATTTTGAGCAATTTTGAAATTTTTATGGAAGCATTTAGAGAACATGACAAGGCTTGTTGGACAACAACTAAGATCCAAGCATTGTATTAAGGGGCATGCTTTGCATCACTCTATACATCTGATTTTAGATAACTAACATGCAATATCAATTGGAATAAAGAAGTTTTAATAAATTAATTCTATTAGGAACTAAAAGATGATATGAAAGATTTGTTATTATTACTTTTAGATCCATAATTATTCAATTAAGCTATTAGCTAAGCCATACAATGTGATAATAAATTATTCTAATGTTGTCAAGATCAATGTTTATAGACTTCAGCAAGATAATATACAATCTAACATACTCCTATTACATTGATAAGCATTCTAAATTTATATTTAGAAATAGAAGATATGTAACTTGATGTAATATGTTTTAAAATTTTTAATCCATAAGAAAAGAAACATTGGATAGAAGAAGGTCTATGCTTGTATTGTAGCAAGGAAGGCTATAAGGTTGGTAATTATCCAAAGAAATAAAATTGACACATTATCGAAATCAAGAGTGCATTTGTTCAAGAAATGAAGATGTTTAGCCACAATAGGGACCATGCGGCTAGATAATTCAATATTGCAAAACTATCCAAGTTCCTCTCTTCTATTCAACCTACTAATTATTTTACAATTCTTTTGTATTTTGGCCATCAAAAGCTTTATACAATCACCTTATTGGATTTGGAAGTGTCTGCTTGTTTTGTAGATGAGGCACTTATTAAGCTTTATAAAATTCTTTTAATATAGAAATCCAAACTTATTCATGTAGAGATAATAGATGGATGATTCTTATCCTCTGATAGTGTCATCAATGAAACCATGCCTATAGAAGTCTTGTTTGAAGATCATAGTAGTCAAATTATATTCAATGTTATTAAGACTCATTTAAATCTTGTTATTCTTGGACTTTTTTGGTTGAAAAAGTATAATCCATCTATAGATTGGAGGTTGCAAAAAATAACATTTTTGATAGAAATTCCTACAAAAAAACTTCATTAAAAGTCACAAGTTGATAAGCCTTTATTTATTAGAATAAGGACTTTTATAAGATTAGGCAAAAAAAATACACTATTTGTAATTTATGTGACTCCAACTAAAGAAGATATGACTTTATCAAGAATTTTTCTAGAGCAGTATAGCAAATTTTAAGATATTTTTCAGAAGAAGAATGTTGATATATTATCATAGTACCAACCATATAATTGTCCTACAGATTTTCAAGAAGGAATGTAACCATCTTTTGGCCTGATTTATAATCTTTAACAAAATAAGCTTTCGGTATTGAAGGATTATATTGATAAAAATCTTGCAAAGAACTTTATCAAGCATTCAAAGTCTCCAATAGGCACACCTATAGTCTTTGTGAAGAAGAAGGATGGTTCTTTGCATATGTGTGTTAATTATTGAAGATTGAATAAGATAATGGTGAAGAATTATTATCCACTATTGTTAATTTTAAGACTTTTGGAACAACTCAACCAAGCCAAGATCTATATTAAAATAGATCTTTGTAGAGTATACAATTTGGTACAAATTAAGAAAGGAGACAAATAGAAGACCATGTTTTAGATAAGGTATGGATATTTTGAATATAATGTCATGTCCTTTGGATTAACAAATACATCCGCTATCTTTTAGTATTTAATAAATGATATCTTTTAAGAACATTTAAACAAGTTCATAGTGATCTATCTTAATAATATCTTGATTTATTCAAAAAATTTGGCAAAACACAAGGAGCATATCAAGTTGGTATGACATAAATTATGAGATACATATTTGTATGCTAAGTTAGAAAAATTTGTATTTCATCAACCAAAGATGGAATTTTTGAAATACATTGTATCTATTGAGGATTTGATGATAGATGTCAAAAAGGTGGAGGCGGTTATGCAATGGACTATTCCAAAGACTGTAAAAGATATAGAATATTTTCTTAAATTTGCTAACTTCTATTGGATCTTTATTAAAAATTACTTCCAAATTTTTATCCTTTTATTCAATTGACACACAAAAATTAATTGGAATGGAGGCCTCAAGCGGAAAAGGTATTCCAAGACTTCAAGATGGTGTTTATCATAGCTCCAATCTTAGTACATCCCAACTTTATAAAAGCATTCTACATGGAAATCTATGCTTTGGATTTTACACTAGAGGTTGTACTTTTGCAAATGGATATAGACAATAAATTCCATCCTGTTGCATTTTATTCTTAAAATTTTTTTGCTACCAAATTAATTATAAAATCCACAATAAAGGGCTTTTTGCTATTGTAGATTCTTTTCAAGAATGGCATCATTTTCTTAAAAGAGTAATGCATCTTGTGTTTGTATATATAAATCTTAAGAATTTAAAATATTTTATATCAGCTCAAATTTTTAATTACTACTAAGCTCAATAGAATATGTTATTATCTTGATTTAACTTTATCATCACTTATCAATTTAGGAAGCAATAAGAGTTGTCTGATGCTTTATTAAAGATATCATATCTGATAATAATGACAAGAGAAGCAGTGTTTGATCAACAATATATAATTTTACTGAAGCCAGAGCAATTTCACCTTTGCACCACTATTACATTGACACCTATTAATTTTAATTTCTCTAATGAAGTGTGTATTGCAACCATTAATGATATTTTGGTCCTTGATATTAAATGTTGCCTCAATAAAAATATTGATAAATTTAAGCTTGAGGAAGATCTTCTATACTTTGAAGAACATTTTTATATTCCAAAAAGGCCTATACAATTGTGTATTCTTCAATCTCACTATGACTTCCGAGCTGCGAGTTTTTTTGGATTTAATAAGACCTTGAAACTTATTTCTCAAGATTTTTAGTGGCTTCAAATGTGAAAGGCTGTGAAGGACTTTGTATTCTCTTATAATATTAGTTCAAGGTCCAAGAATCCTTGACATCACCCTTATGGACTCTTACAACCCTTATCTATTTCAAGATAGTTATAATCTTTCATCATGAATCTATCGCTATTTAATTCATTAGACAATATCTTTGTGGTAGTTAATTGACTTATAAAGATGGCTCATTTCATTCTTTGTAAGAAAATTGCATCTATTAAAGAAATAGTAAGATTCTTTTTTAATAATGTATATCAATATCATGGCCTATCAGATGATAATGTATCCAATCAAGGATCCTAATTTATATCTAAGTTTTAGAGATATCTTTTTGAAATATTGAAGGTAGACATTAAACTTTCTTTGAGTTTCCATTCTCAAATTGACAGCTATTTAGAATAAGTTAATCAAATTTTGGAGTAGTATTTGTAATGTAGCATCAACTATCAATAAGATAATTGGATTTTGTATCTATTGTTAGTGGAATTATATAATTATATTATTAGTGGAATATATAATAATATTATTTATGGCTGAATTTAATAAACATCATTTTATTCTAATTATAAATATGATCCGAAGCTTGATTTATAGAATATGCCAAAGAATAATAATCCAACAGCTAAAAGATTTACAAAGCATCTATTGCAACATCAAACAACCTTGAAGCTTCAATTGAAAAAAATACAACAATTCCTACGTAGTATTGAAATAAAAAATCATGAAAAATACAAGGTTGAAAAGATGCTAGATTCATGGCAAAGGTGGAAAAAATTAAAATATCTTATTTATCAATACACTTATGATATCAATGAATGCACATAGAAACCACCTAAAAATCTTGCCAATACGCCTCAAAACATACAAGAATTTCAACGGTTCTATTTCCACAAATTCAAATATATTCAATGATAACTTTTTGATAAAGATTGGATTTAAGGAATTTTCATAAGAGGGGAAGAGTTAAACCAAAACCTTCATTAGTATGCAATCATTTGTTCTAAGATAGAGTAGTAGAAGCAAGTCAATTACCATGTCCAAGCTTCAAATATTGACAGATTTAACAAAACAAGATTTAGAAGATTCACTTGTTAAACAAACTTTGAATTAATCAATATAGTTTTTATAGCCTTCAATTGAATAAAATAAGGACGATACATTTCAACACCAAGTATGACTATAGTTGGAGACAACATCCAATCATACAAATCTTTATTCCAATGCTTGAGCTTTAGTGATATTTCTTGAGTTTAGAAAGGTGAATCCTTCTAAATTTGAGATCTTGTTTGAAAGATGTTTTAAAGGCCGCAATAAAGATGAGATTTTTAGATGAAATGTTTCAATAATAGAAGTACTAGTTCAAGGCTATAGATGATTTCTTCAAAGACTAGTAGAATCTATTATCTAAAAATGGAGAAAAAAATGCATAGCTTTATTAGTATATATATTTTTAATTTTTTACATATATAAAAAGATTTTTAAAAGATATGAACTTCTCTTAGAATTTGTTGTTAAAAAAAGAGGTGATGTTAGGGATATATACTTTAGAGATTCACAGAACCTTCTATAATATTTTAGATATTTTTGGATTAGTGAAAGTTGGTTGAGAAGCTTCCTAGCTGGTGAAAGTAGCTCAAGAAGCTTTGTAGTTAGTGGAAGGAGTTCGAGAAGTTTCCAAGTTGGTAAAAAAAGCTGAAGAAGCTTTTCAATTAGTAGAAGTTGCTTGAGAATTTTCTTAGTTAGATGGAAGTCACTCAAGAAGCAACCTAGATAAGAATATATATGGGAATCAAGCCTAAAGAGTTTTTTAGTCTCAACAACATATTTTTTAGAGTTCTAACTTACATTTCTTGATATTATTCATGTATTCATTTGATTAATTCAAGTTCTTGTTGGTTTCTTCTTAAAATCTTATTCCAATTCAAATCTCTTACTTTGTATTTTTGTGTCTTTGACATGTAAGGAGCCTCAAGTTAGTCTTTTGGAAAATTATGATGGTACATATTTGAAGTTCTAAAGGTTTATCAATCAAATTTATTTAATAAATAGTTTTATAATTTGATACTTATCTGATAGAAGAATCAAAGATTGGATTGGTTGGTACCTTACTTATGAGTTAAGTATTATCATGGTTTGTTTTTTTGTTTATAAAAAAATTACCAATTTTAAGCAATTTTGAAGTTTTTATAGAAAATTTACAAAAATATTTGAAAAACATGACAAGGCTTATTGGCCAATAGCTAAGATTTGAGCATTGCAATGTCATATGGTATGAACTTCTATCTAGGAATACACTAGGTATTTAGCTGTAGAAAATTTATCTGCAACTTATTGACAAGATTTCAATAAGTGATTTGTTTTTAATAAAAAGGACAAATAATACAATGATATTTAAAAAAAAAATTATATTAATAAATCCTCTTGTATTTAAATAGGTTTATACAAAAGGCTCAAATTGCCACAAAAACCTTCAATAGCTTATTCACTTACAAGGATTTATTTCTTTTCAAACTTTAGAATTTAATAACTCTTAATTTAGCTATTTAGTTTCTATAAAAATTTCTTTAAAATATAGATAATATTCTTAAGCTTCACCATAAAAAAAATCAATCATAGATTTGCTTCCAATTGTCCAATAATTTAAAAATCCTAGCAGATGTTTAAAATCCTAATTCAAAGATACCTAAGCATTATTTTCTTTACATCTAACAAATTCAAAATTTTAATGCCACAAAATTTTTGTACATAGTCTTTTGACATAAATATATACACTTTTAAAAATTTTGAGCCAAAAATATATCAAATTCTCTAAGATATGGCTCAAAACATAACCACTAGTTAAACAGGGTTACTTATTGGCTTTTGATTACAAGCACTAACTTCAACTCCTAATATTTCCTTCATCTTAGCTTAGATCTCATCATATTCTATATAAAATTTATAGCCAAAAAGTGTTCTTTCTAATATCAATTTCCAATCCTTTATTGCTTTTTGTATGTACAAGTTACATCCAAAAGAGTGATAGTAGGTACAATTTTGACACCTTAACTTTGAGCGCCTATATCTCCTTCATAAAAAATCCAAATCATACAAATTTTATACCAAAACCATAGTAAAAAATCCAAACTTGCTGATCCTAGCCTCTAATGTTCAAATACTTTTAAAAAACAATCTCTAATCCTTAATAAGCCTTCGAGTAGCCTCCTTGAAGTCCATTGGATATGACTTTTGGCCAATAGGAATAGAGACTTCTATCATCCATATCGATTCATCCACATGGATGGCCTAACTATTTCTTTTTATACTAAAATTTCCTTTTTAACTCTTTTTCTAATAAGATTTACATAATATGTGTTCTAAACACCAAATAATAGAAGTAAATAAGATCTCAAGGATCACCAATGTCTAACTAAGGTGACTTAGGATATATAAATGTTATTATAAATATAAAATCAACTTCAAAAATACTATCAAAAAATAAAATAAAATATATCAACCTCAATAATAACCCTTTTAAACAAATTCTTTCTAAGATCATAAATCTTTATTTTCTCGTAGTGTCACCTATGAAACAATACCTATAAAAGTATTGTTTGAAGACTATAGTAGCAAAATTGTCTTCAATGTTATTAGGATTCTTTCAAATTATGTTATTTTCAAAGTTTCTTGGTTAAAAAAATATAATCCATCTATAAATTAGAGATCATGAAGAAAAATATTTCCAATAGAAATCCCTATAAGAAAACTCCATAAAAATTTATTAGTTGATAAGCCTTTATTTGTTGGAGTAAGGGCCTTTACAAGATTGGCCAAAGAAGATACACTATTTATTCTTTATGCGACTTCAATTAAAAAAGATATGACTTCATCAACAAGTATTTCAAAACAATATAGCAAATTTTAAGATGTTTTTTTAAAAAAAAATATTGATATATTATTGAAGCACTAACTATATGATTGTGCCATAGATCTTTAGGAAGGAACGCACTTATCTTTTTGGCCCAATTTATAACCTCTTTAAAAATAAACTTTTGATATTAAAAGATTATATTGATAAAAACCTTGGAAAGAACTTCATCAGGCATTCAAAGTCTCTAGTAGGTGCACCTATACTCTTTGTGAAGAAAAATGATAGTTCATTGCAAATGTGCACTGATTATTAGAGATTGAATAAGATAATGATGAAAAATTATTATTCACTAGCATTAATTTCAATATTTTTGGAATAACTCGGCCAAGCTAAGATTTATATTAAGATAGATCTTTGTGGAGTATACAACTTAGTATAGATTAAAGAGGGAGATGAATAAAAGACCATATTTTGGACAAGATATGGATATTTTAAATATAATTTCATGCCCTTTAGATTAATAAATGCACTTATTATCTTTTAGCATTTAATGAATGACATCTTTCAAGAATATCTAGATAAGTTTATAGTGATTTATCTTGATAGTATCTTGATCTATTCAAAAAATCTATAAGAACATAAAGAGCATGTAAAGTTGATATTACAAAAGCTAGAAGATGGAGGTTTATATGCCAAACCAAAGAAATATGTATTTTATCAATTAAAGATTAAATTTTTGAGATATATCACATCTATCAAAGGTTTGATGATGGATTCCAAGAAGATGGAGGCAATAATATAGTGAGCCATTCCAAAGACTATAAAAAATGTATAATGCTTTCATAGATTTGCTAATTTTTATTAAATCTTTATCAAAAATTATTCTCAAGTTGCTGCTCTTCCTATTCAATTGATATGCAAAGACATGGAATATTTAGAATACTTAGAATACTTTAAATCAGCTCATATTCTTAATTACTGTAAAACTTGATGGAATATGTTATTATTTCAAATTAACTTTATTATTATTTATTGACTTAGGAAAAAATAAAGATTGTCTGATGCTTTATTAAAGAGATCATATCTTATACCAAAGGCAAGAGAGGTAGCATTTGATCAATAATATGCAATTTTATTGAAGCCGGAGTAATTTTGCCTTTATGCGACTATTACATTGGCACTTATTGATTCTAATTTCCTCAATGAGGTGCATATTATAACCACTAATAATGCTTAGGCTCTTAATATCAAGTATTGTCGTATGTCGTGAAGTCTTATTTGAGAATGCTCCGAGTACCTGGCTATGGAAGATAAAAAGAAAATATGTAATAATAATTAGTCCTAATCTTTCTAATCAATCTTTAAATAATGCTTAATTAAACTTTTACTAAATCCTGGTCAAATCCTAAAATAAATCCTAACATCCCTAAAACAAATCCTAACTAAATCTTAATCAATTCTAGTCAAATCCTAAAACAAATGCTAACTAAATCTTAATCAATCTTGATCAAATCTTAACAAATCCTAAAACAAATCCTAACTAAATCCTAGTCAATCCTCATCAAATCCTAAAATAAATCCTAACAACCCTAAAACAAGTCCTAACTAAATCCTAGTCAATTATGGTCAAATTTTAACAAATTTTAAGACAAATCCTAACTAAATCCTTGTCAACCTTGGTCAAATCTTAATAAATCTTAAAACAAATCCTAACTAAATCTTAGTCAATTTTGGTCAAATCTTAACAAATGCTAAAACAAATCCTTACTAAATCCTAGTCAATCCTGGTCAAATCCTAACAAATTCTAAAAAAATTCCTAACAAATCCTAAAACAAACTCTAACTAAATCCTAATCAATCCTAGTCAAATCCTAACAAATCTTGAAATAAATCCTAACAAATCTTAAAACAAATCCTAACAAATTTTAAAACAAATCCTAACTAAATCCTAGTCAATCCTAGTCAAACCTTAACAAATCCTAAAATAAATCCTAACTAAATTCCAGTCAATCCTGATCAAATCCTAACAAATTTTAAAACAAATCCTAATAAATTCTAAAACAAACTCTAACTAAATCCTAGTCAATCCTAGTCAAACTCTAAGAAATCTTAAAATAAATCCTAACAAATCCTAAAATAAATCCTAACTAAATCCTAGTCAACTTTGATCAAATCCTAACAAATTTTAAAACAAATCCTAACAAATCTTAAAACAAATCCTAACTAAATCTTAATCAATCCTGATCAAATCCTAAAATCCTAACTCCAACCCTAAATCCTAATCAAATCCTAATCAAGCCCTATGCAATTCCTAAGGCAATTTAGAACCTCAATAACTATTAATTAAACCGTTGATATTACTTAAAAATTTACACATTCTTTAAAAACTAAATTAACACCAAGCACATAAATTTAGAAGAGGATCGAATTTACCAGCAAGAAATTCAACTCAAAATTTCAATCAAGTGTTGGCCGGCCTCCTTCTCCTATCTTAATGCTAATAGTCTAGTACTAATATCTCCTTCTTATACCATTTACTTGCTTCCAAATTTTATATATATATAGGAAATTAAATCTTCCATATACACACATAAATTTCTCTCCAATCCAACTAGTAGATTGCTATAAATCTTAGGAAATCTAACTAATCTTCAATTCCCAATTTCTAAGATTCCAATCCACATAAACTTTAATAATCTTTGATTGAACTATTAGATCAATCTCAAATTCACAAAACTCTACAAGTACTATTGTATGTACCAACTTACAAAATATCATTTGTAGATCTATATACAATCTTGTAGAATGCTCAAAAATGTAAATCCCAATATATTTCACAAAATCAAAGTCACCAAAATCAACCCTGACTTTACAAAGCCATTACAAAGTCATTACCAATTCAAATAACTTCTAACTAATGCTTAAAGAAAGATCCTCTAGTCTGCTGTCTAATTCTATCTTTTGATCTACAAAAAGTCCCTTGATCCACCGTAGGCATGCAATTTTGTGCCTTGGGATCTAATTCCAATCCTAGCTAATAATTGGATCTTTTTAGGTATCTATTTTGAGATTTTTGTAATAAATTTTTTTGAAACCTATTCTCAACTCCTTTTTAAAGATGCCTATATTGTTTATTTTTCTAATCTACTTTGTTTTGGCTTATTTATGGCTATACAAAGTAATTAGAAGTCATTTCTATAAAAAGTAGCATTAACATCTTTTGATTTTTTTCTACCTCCTTATCTATTATTTATTTTTTTAAGATAATTTTCTCAAATATTTTCAGTTGAGCTTTTCTATAATATAATCACTCTTTTCTTCTTTCACCTAATGGTCAAATTACTACAGGACAACATAGCCTCAATACAAATGTTGGTAAGTTTAAGCTTGAGAAAGACCTTCTATATTTTAAAGAATATTTGTATATCCTAAAAGGACCAACACAAGTGCGTGTTCTTCAATCTTACTATGACTTCTCAATTACAAGTTATTTTAGATTTAATAAGATCTCAGAACTTATTTCTTAAGATTTTTGATGGCCTCAAATGTAGAAGAAAATGAAAGACTTTGTACTCTCTTAAAACATCTGTTCAAGGTCCAAGAATCCTTAACATTGTCCTTATGGATTCTTATAGCCTTTGCTTGTTTTAAGATACTTATAATTTTCTATCTTAATGGATTTCATTATGGATCTAATGCCATCCAATTCATTGGACAACATCCTTGTGGTGGTTAATTGATTTACAAAGATGGCTCATTTTATTTCTTATAAGAAGATTGTTTCTAGTGAAGAAAAGACAAGGTTATTTTTTGACAATATATATACTAATATTATAGCCTGTCAGATGATATTTTTTTCAATTAAGGATCTCAATTCATATCTAAGTTTTAAAGATGCCTTTTTGAAATATTAAAGGTGGACATTAAATTTTTTTTGGCTTTCTATCTTCAGACTAACAACCAAACAAAACAAGTTAATTAAGTTTTAGAGCAGTATTTATAATGTAGCATCAATTATCAATAAGATAATTAGATTTCATATTTACCATTACCAAATTTTATATATAACAATATTATTCATGATTCAATTCAACAAACACCATTTTATTCTAATTATAGATACCATCCAAAGCTTGATCTATAGAGTATTTTAAAAAATAACAATCCAATAGCCAAAGGATTTATAAAACATCTATTGTAACACCAAACAACCTTAAAGCTTCAATTGCAAGCAGCTCAAGATGCTTACAATATATTTGAAAATAAATTCACGAATCAATTGCTTACTTTTTATATTATAAATAAAGTATAGCTTCTTTGACGGAACATTGAAATCAAGCAGTGTCATGGTAGAAAGAATCTGTCTCAAGAAAGCGCTGGGCTTCTAGCTGCCACTAATTACTCAATTAAGATACAAGTATAACAAACCTTCCAAATTTATATAAAAGATTTTTTTATAGGGCTATTACATCCAATATATAAGCCTTATTTCCTCAAATCACTCAAAACATAAAAAATGCTCTAAAACCCTCATTTCCTTGTAGGGAGGAAATTTTTTCCAAACTTTATTAATTCAAAACTTTTAATCTAATTGTTTAAATTAACTCAAAATTTACATGAATTATTGATGTATGTTTAACAACTATCACCACAAATTTCAATTGTTGAATCTTTATTGATCTTTAGATATTGCTAAAACACTAGCAATACCTTCAAATCCTTATTTACAAACACTTGTATACTAAATTCTCCATATCTCACAAGCTAAAAGTCCAAATGCTATGAAATTTTGATATATAGCTTCTTAGCATAATAATACACCTTCTTAGAAATTTTTAGACAAAAATTCATCTAAAAGCTCAAGATTTAGCAAAATCCATCACTATGAACAAAATAGCCTACTTACTGCCTTGGAATTCGATCTATTGTCTTTGACTCCTAGTAGCTCTTTCTTTAAAATTCTAAATATAATAATTCTTCTACATCAAATGTAGATCTTAAAACCACCTTTCCAACTACATCTCTCGATTTTCAAAAGCTCTCATATAACTCCTTGAATCCTCAAAAGAGTGAAAGTAGGTACTAATTGTATATCTTAATTTCAAGTGCCTACTTCTCCCTCATAAAAACTCCAAATCTCTTGGTTTTTATACCAAAATTATAATACAAAAAACAAGCATTTTAATCCTAGTCTTTTATTTTCAAATGACCTCTTTAAAGTTTGTGAGTCCCACTAATGGATCTTAATTGGTGGATTGGTTAAAAATATAGTCTTAAGTCATTTAGTTATACAAATATGATGGTTAGAGAGTCTTTTTGACTATTTAAATATTTATTAGAATTTAGAAGTATTTATAAATATAAAAGTCTTATTAAAAGAAAAGTTACAAAAATGGAATCTTAGTAAGTCTTGGAGGCAATTATTTTAGTTGATTTAGTATTTTTACTTATTATTAAGTATTGAGAGTTAGTTATTAATACCAATGTCTACATTGGCCTTCTAACTATATGTATTACTTATTAAAAACCTATAAATGATACTTAATAGGTAGAAGAAGCATGAGAAAGAAATCTCATGTCTTTTTAATTATTTTTATAGAAAATAGAATTTTAAGTTGATTTTTTTTGATTTTATTATTATAAAAAATTTAAAAGATAGAATAAAATAGTCTTAAATTGATATTATCATTTTAGAAATATTATAGAGATTTTTAGAATTTATTTAGAATTTATTTAGAATTTTTAGAGAGCAATTTTGAAGACTTTGGTAAAAATGAGTTTTACCACCTTGGGAGCCATTATGAAGAAATGGAGCAAGATTTGAAGGCCATACTAGGTTCCTAGACTAATAGGGTGTTTTTGAACACCATGGTGAAGTCAAAAATGAAAAACTATTAGTTCTACTAATATAAAATAGGAGGACCAGCATCTAGTTTAGTTCTTATAGGAAGGGAGGTATACAAGTCCCATATGGGTTGTGACACCTTGGATGTAGGTAGGAGGATAAGACTAAGGCCTCATGGCCTCTCTAGGACACCCATATACACTACTTATGAGCCTTGGTGAGATTCAAATCCATGATCTTGTAACAAGTTATCCTTGAGGTAAAAATTTCTACTTAATTTTTTCTATTGTTTACCTTCTAACTTTGAATTATCATAACTTACTCATAGTAACTTAGATTTACATGTTTTTTATATCATTGAAAAGATAAAAAAAATTATCTACATAAAAGTATAATTTTTATTTTTTACTTTCACTTTTTATTAGATAAAAATCTAGTGAACAGATTGTGACTAGTTTTATAGTGTGCAATTACTTAATTACACATATTTTACTTATTTTGTATTATTCTTCTCCTTCATTGTTGTTTATTGCTCCTTATACTTCACACCACAGTTTATAAGCAACTCTTAATTGAGGCCACCTTATAACTTGAGTTGAGGAGTGAATTTCACCCTTATATAAATGGTGCATTTGCCAGGAGGTGGTGCTTCTAATTGTGTGTGTGAATGTGGAGTTAGTATGTTGTAATTCACATTTTGCTTAGTCTTTTTTGAGTGAGAAGTTCAAAGTTAATCTTTATCATTGGTAAGATTTCTACATCTCTTCTTTATTGGTGTATAAAAAGCTTTTCAAGTTCTCAATTCATAAGATATTCAAAAAAATTTATTACTAAGTGAATGTTGATTTACTCTCGGGTTTTCATCAATCAGTTTTTTTGTATTGCATACTTCAAGTTGAAACTTTCTATGTTGGTGTATCTTGATGTTGGCTTTCTAAGAAGCTATTGCATGTTCAATTTGGACTTGATTTGAATTTGTAGTGAATTTTATACTAGGAAGTGGTTCACTGCCTTGGCAGTTTCATGTACCTCATGTTTGGAAAGGCATTTCTTAGTGCGTGGTGACTATTTAATAATGGAATTTTTGGTGCATAAGCACTTTGAAGTTAAGATTGTAGTGGTGCAAATTTCAATGCTATTGAACAAGAAGTGAAGTTTTAGCGATTTTTGGAGTGGAAAGAGGTTTCTACCTTAAGTGGAATACGATTGAAGTTAGTGATTTCTATCTCTTCAATCATTTACATTGTTGATTTTATGTTATATTTTTAATTGCTGTATTTTAAGTTTTATCCTAATTATATTAAACTATAATAAAATTAAATATACAAATAAAATAAAATAAAACAAATAATAAAAATAAAAAGAAAATAAGTAAGAAAATAAAAATAAATTAAAAATTAAAAATAATCATAATATGAATAAGAATAATAATATATATATATATATATATATATATATAATAATAATAATAATAATAATAATATCATTAAATTAAAATAATTATTTTATAATTATTTTATCAATATTTTAATATCATATTAACTTTTATTTTAACTTTTATTTTTTTTTATCTTATTTTATTTTTTTTTATTTTTTTATTTTTTTATTTTTATTATATTTATTTTATTTTTTATTTTTATATTTTTATTATATTTATTATATTTTATTTTATTTTTACTTGTCTTTTTATCTTTATCTTTCTTGTTTAATAATTACTATTACTTTTATATATTAATATTATTTTTTTTCTTTTATTTTATTTTATATGCATAATAAATTTTATAAATTAATATAAGTTTAATATATTTTTATTTATATATTAATTTATTTTTATGTAATATTTTTACTTCTAATTTGAAATAATATTTGGTTAATTTAGTATTAATGTAGTATTATTTGGTGGTTCTCTTTAGATTGGTTGTCACTTTGGAAGCATAAAGAGTAGAGTTTAAATACAACTTTAAATCTAAGAGTGTTCTTGGTAAGTTCTAAACCTTAGCTTTTTAATTATTTAAACTTTTAGGCAAAAGCAAGGAAGGAGTACGGCCAGGAGAAACTTGGTGGGTTCTAAACCTTAACTCTTTCTTTTATTTGAAATTTTAGATATTTTTAGGAAGGAACACGGTGGAACTTGCTATCCTACATGTAACATCTTAACCATTCTATCACCTTGTAGTGTAATTGAATATTAAAACATTCAATTATACATACAAGGAATTTTTCCAATCTACCTCTTTTGTTAAGAAAACCTTATTGTGTTTGTCATAGGCACTTTAATTTTTAGATGTTTTGTAAGAAAGTGAAGTTGAATTGATGGCCGGCATGACTTCTTTTTGGCGTTGAATCTGTACTTGTGGGAAGTAATGATTCCCATGAGGCATAGTTAATTGTTACAGGTTACCCTACAGGTTGCTTTTTATCCAATTCATCTAATTTTTGTGGTATCCATGTGGTAAAATTTTTAATTTATTTGTACTACCTTTGGCCTTATTTTCCAATCTCTAAATTATAAATTAAGTCCAATTAACAAGTGATTCTGCCATATTAAGATTGGCACGAGATCTTAATTTGGTATTTAATTGAACCTCTTATATCACTTGTAAGAAAAGTTTAATTATTAGGTGATACCATTAATTTGAGATCGGCATAAGATTTCATCTTGGTATATAATTAAACCATGTGCCTTATAAATAGGTAAGAAGAAAAAAGATTTTATATTAATTCACAAAATAAAAAAATAAAAAAATTAAAGTCTATTTGTTTTGCTTTAAACCACCCACTAGGTCTTTTTTTGTAAGGGAGTTATATAGAAACCATACACTTAGTTGTATGCCACTTAAAATTAAGTTTAAGGTAGTTCATCCTCTTATTCACCTTGTTTTGCAATTTGGACGTGTTTTACAATCCGAAATACATATTGAGCCTATAGTTTTAGAATCCATGTATTAGAAGAAATTTGCGACAAGATGTCACAAGCTTCTATTGGGATGGAGCACAGAAGAAGACAGCCTTTAGAGCCTCAAGTAGAGCCTTTATCAATTTCTACTCCAAGGGCTAGTATAGTCAATGAAAAAAACCACAACTTCCAAACTAATATCCAAATCGATCCAATGATGTTATCTAGGGGATTACCAATTGTAGTACCTTCAAAATTACAAGGGGTATCAATTCCACCTAACCTTCCAAGATTTAGTGGATCTATCAATGAAGATCCAGCAACCCACATAGAAAGATTTGTAGAAGTACTTATCACCTGTTTAGTAACCAATCATGGTTATTATTTAATATGGTTTCCAATAATCTTGATAGATTCTGCATATGCTGTCAAGGATAAGAACTTGATGAAAGCAAATAAATATATAAAAATTCTATTAAGAAGAATAACAAAATAGAAGCAAGGAAGCATATATATTAAAAGAAACTAGAATGGCTATTGCCACAAGATAAGAAAACTATAGACTCTTGAATCTAGACTAGAAGCAAGAAAGGAATTGACAAGAGTGAAGAAGGCTTCACTCTTGCCTCTATAAATACTATCTAATTAAGAGCTACATGGTGGTATTCTATAAGACCTCTTATACTTGTCTAATTTGTAAAACACGTGTCAAACTTGCACGATAAGTTTTCTACATGTACGCCACATATTTGGCTTGTTCCGCAAGCTACCAACATGTGTGACACATGACTAGCTTATTCTACAAGCTATCAATATGTGCGCCATGTGGCTAGCTTGTTCTACAAGCTATCAACATGTGCGCCATGTGGCTAACTTGTTGACAAAGCTTTTAATCTACCAATCACCTTTAGACATGTATAAAAGTGATTCTACGTTTATAAAGCTTCTAGGAAGCTTGTCTATCAGATATTATTAAATTAACTTATTTTACTTACTTCTATTGGTTTATATTAATTAGGTAATTACTAAATTAAATCTTATGTCCATGATATTACCTCCCTTTCTAGGGACGAGTTCCACAAGGAGCGATGATTACATATTGAAAAAGTCCAAGATACGTCAAATTGTGCTTGCCACATATTCTAATCTTTATTCCCTTCAAAGGTAGTTGATAGGTCTTTTCAGCCATCAATGATGTTCTATACCAAGACGAGAGGACCACCGTATTATTTGATTATTATTGAAGCCTTCATAACTCCCTTTAAAAAAAACATTAGGAATACCATCAGGAATAGTTTCTACCTCTAAAAGTATCACCAAACATCAGGAGTCTCTTCCAAGGTCGTGATATCAAACATGTTGTATTTTGCTATCAATCCAAGGAAGGACATGTCATTCTTGAGGGTCTTCATGTCTATTCCGTCATCTTAAAGGTTGTAATAGTCGTAATATTTGGTTTGATAAATCAGCAAATGATGGCTCTTGAGCTCAATTTGCTCGTTATTAATCGTCTATTTCTTTAGTAAAAATAAATCTAAATAAATAACAAACAATTATACAAGGTAGGATGAAACCTCTTTAGAACCTACTTTGCTTTATAACAAAGATTTTTTTGATTTTTTTATATTAGTTTTGACGGATGCCGTTGATGAAATGCATTGACTTTTATTGATGCATTTACTAGGTTCTTGGATGGCTCCCATGTGCGTTCACTAATATCATATCCACGCTTATGCACAAGATATTCTAATCAATTTTGGTGTCGCCTTGAATCTAAAATCTCTTCAACCTCAAATTCTACATCATTGTCCACTTCTATAAGAGACGGTGGTATTTGTCTTTTTTTTTATATATCCACTGTCTTGTATCGCTTGAATAGTGACACGTGGAATACAAGATGGATTTTCATGGATTTCGATAGGTGTAATTGATATGCAATTAGATTGATTTGTTCAGAAATAGGAAAAGATCCAAGTCTACGATAGTCCAACTTATCACAAAGACAAGTAGTTTTCATATTGCGATGAAGTAACCATACCTTGTCTCCCATGTTGAATTATAGTTGTTCTTTATGATATGCATTTGCATTTATTTTTTGTCATTCTTGAGCTTCTTTTAATTGCACCTTCATTATTACATGTAGCTTTGATAAACGATTTGCCAAATCTTCTGTCATTGGATTATCAACTTTTAAAAAATCAAAAGCATCAAGTTGTAGGTGGTAATCATAATTGGCAAAGAAAGGTGTTTGTTACATAGAAGAATATATTATATTATTATAAACAAACTCTGTCAATGGCAGAAGAGCTATCCAATCATCTTATTGGTAGTTGATGGTACACCTTAAGTATTGCTCCAAGACTTGGTTCACGCGCTTTGTTTGTCTGTCAATTTGAAGATAAAAAGCTGAAGATAATTTTATGTCCACTTTTAAGATCTTAAAAAGGGTTCTCCAAAATCTTGACATAAATTGAGTTCTCTTATTTGATATAATATCCTTAGATAATCCATAATAGCAATAGATATTATTAATGAAAAGCTTAGCTGTTTCTTTACTTGTAATAGATTTTGTGCATAGCACAAAATATGCAATCTTGGTGAATTGATCTACTATCACAAATATAGAGTCATAAGATCTTGAACTTAGAAGATCTATGATGAAATCCATAGAAATAGAAGACCATAGTTGTTCTAGAATAGGTAATGGCTGAAGAAGTCTAAAAGATCGATGACAAGGAGTCTTTGATCTTGAGCAGATATCACATGATTGTACAAAGTCTTTGACTGCCTTTTACATTTGACACCACTAAAAATCACTTGATATAAGTTTCAAAGTCTTATTGTATCCAAAATTATAGATAATATAATATCTTTAGTACACAATATCTTTAGTACAAAATAATACGGATTTAGTTTTCTGTACTAAAGATATTTTACAATTCTTAACAAATTATTCATCTAGAAAGCATGCTGAGGCTCTTGAATCTAATAAGGCAAAGGCTTTGTAGTTTTTTGGTCCTAAATATATATCTATTATAAAACAAGGAGAGGATTTTGAGGGGAGAATAGGACCTTCACTAGGAATTCTATAAGATTCCAATTGCACAGTCCCTATTGTAGCTAGACAAATTCATTTTTTAACATGTTGTCTTTTTTGACAACCGTAGTCCTCATTTTGTAGTTGTGTCATTTCTTCGGACAATATTGAGCAGTATGCTTAAGTTTTCTACAATATAAATATAATCCTTCTTGACGACACCGAATCTTTTCTTGTTTAATAAGAGATTTATAATGTACTACATCAATTTGCATGTCTTCTATGTTTGAATGTACATTTGATGAGGACATTAATGTTGCCATTGAATAATAACATTGTCGGGTAGAGAGAATTCACCTTAGAAAAATACCGGGTTCTTAGCTGCTACTAGAACTAGTAGGAAATATGAAAAGAAGCCGTGCAAGTATCTTCTATATTTGTATTATATTAGAATATAATCCTTGTACAAAAATAGAGTATAATCCTTGATATAGTACTTATAAAAAATAGAGTATAATCCTTAATATAATACTTATATAAATACTTGTATAAATATTATATATAATATTTATAAAATACTTATATGAATACTTGATGTAAATATAAGTATATATACTTATAAAATAAGTATAAACAAAGTATGTAAATACTCAAGTATTATACAAGTTATACAACAAGTTGAAACTAATAAATCACTAAAATTTTATCCAAAGCTCAAATCAAGCATTCTTATAGCCTATAAAAAGCTAATAACTTATTGTAACACATATCAAAATTTTACAAATAGATGTCTTAACGTTTAAAAGTTATGTCTAAATGAAATAAGCACTAAAATTTCCCAGCAAATACAAAGGCAATAAAGCTCCTCTTCACTTCAGCCTTTGTTGTGGTTGCTTCCCTTCTCCAAATTAGACATGCAATAGCTTTTTAGAAAGCTCACTTCATCATCTGACTTGTCTTAAAATTTTGCATATATACCTCTCAAACTTTAGATTTTATAGCTAGTCGAATCTACTCCTCAAACCCTAGTGACAATTTATCCTCTTGACACTTCACGGCTTCATAGAAGTTCTAAATATATTTATTTTTGTTTTTGTAGAAAGCTTATATAAGCCACTATAAGCACCTAAAATATCAAAAAGATTGAAGAGACTGTCTGACTTGGGTGGTTGAACAAAATCTTTGCTCATCTTCATTGGATGGTAGCAGATCCTTTTCCACTCTCAATCTCACAACTTTCTCTCTCCAACTCCAAATGCAATAAGAAATAGCTTGATAAAAATCTAACAAAATTTTTCACACTCTTGACAAAATTCACTAAGAAAAAGTTGAAATCAAACTTGTAGTGGTAGCTCAAAGTTTATGCCGTCACTTTTTGATAGCATCAAACCTCACTCTACTAAAACAAGCATAACTTTTTGTTCACAATTCCAATACAAGTAAGTGAGTAGGTTTTAGAATATTTATAACTCAAAAAACAAACCTTGAAATTTTCATTACAAATGCTTCTATCTGCTTGAAGCTATCTCTCTCCAAAGTTCACTGCTCAAAAACTACCAAATCCTAGGTCCAACAAGAGGAGTATTCTTCTCTTTTCTTCCACATCAGCCTATGACATGCGCACATGGGCAGCCAAATCCTATTGGTCAAGCCCTATTCACCCCATACTCTTCTCTTTTATCCCTCACAAAGTCCATGCTACTTCAAAATCAATAAGAAAGATAAAACAACCTTTACTTTTCTTTTAATTACAAAAGAATCTATTCTAGGATATAAATAAGGTAGGAATCAAAACAAATAGCCATCTTAATTCACTAATTAAGTGGCTAAAATAAATCCTCTCTTTATAATATCTTCTAAAATAATCTCTAGCAGTCAGACATGTAATAACAATAAATACAAGATATATAATATTTTTACACACTGCACATAAATGCAATATGACAACATTGAGGCTCCCTTGTACAACTCTCGGATCGATATTCAAAAAGTTGATTGTCACACTTTACAATAAAATCAATTATTTGACTCAATGTTTAGGATGGAATAAATTGAGTATTAATTTTTTTACCTTATATTGTAATCCATAGACAAATTGGCTGATGAAAGCAGCATCATTCTACTTAATATCAGTCGCTAGTTGTCAAAATTATGAAGCGTATAACGACATTGATTGATTGTTTTGTCATAGGATGCAAATCTTGTTAGTTGGAATACGGATTGCATCATGTTCTCTATACATAGATCAAAATTCTACTAAAAATGCTTCCAAATTTTCTAATATTGGATCACGTCGTTCAAAAAAAGATGAAAATCATAATAAAGTAGAATTTGAAAGTAACGTTTCAATAAACCTAACTTAAAATCCTTGCATAGGATAACTTTGAGGTTGAAGTTCAATCACCAATTGTACCTCATTAACAAATCCTTGAAACTTAGATCTTGTGCCATCAAACTTCTGAAGCAAACAAATTTTTAGTTCTCTAATGTTTGAATGGTGTTCCATCATAGGTGAAATAGTATGGTTTGGTGTAGATATTGATGCAGCTCCAACCATCTCTATATCTTCACTTCCTACTAATCTCGTTGCTCTTTGTGGTGGTAAACTAAGTTGATGCATTGCAAGTATAAGCTCTTTCATTTGTTCTTGCATTTGAACCATTGCACTCTTCATTTTTGCAAGCACTGCCATGATAATATAATAGGAAGGAAGATATCTACTCTCACTTTGAGAAGTACAAAATAACACACTCAAAAGAAAAAATTCTAGAAACAATATCAGTTTAGAAGTGGATACTCCTCAACTTCTAATATGCTTATGTCTTATCAAGAGAAAGGAGTAATCCACTTTTAATCAAGAAAAGACAAAGCTCTGATATTGTATGTGTACTCTTGTCAATTTTCAAGGACAAGAACTCGATAAAAAAAAAAAAATATATGAAACTTCTATTAAGAAGAATAACAAAATAGAAATAAAAAAGCATGTATATTAAAAGAAATTAGAATGGCTATTGCCACAAGATAAGAAAATTATAGACTCTTGACTCTGGACTAGAAGCAAAAAAAGAATTGACAAGAATAAAGAAGGTTTCACTCTTGCCTCTATAAATATTATCTAATTAAGAGCTATATGGCAATATTCTATAGGACCTCCTACATGTTGTCGTGTTGTAACACATTTATATAGTAAAAAGTATGAATAAGGATAAATTCTACTTAATACTTAATTATCTTGGTTTATTAGAAGCTTAAGATATTTAAGAAAAGATTTATAAAAGCCTCTTAGATTAATTCTTGCTCTAATAGCTAAAAGATAAAAGTTAGTTATTAAAATTTTCTTCTAGGTTGTAGAAACCAATTCACGGCTTTTAAAAAAGCCATAAGTTAATAAAAATAGGATAAGAGAAATAAAAAGTTAGTATGATAGATATCAAGGTTGAATTGAAGATAGGATTAAGTTTAAAAATCCTTAAAATAAGTTAGGTCAATACCTAGGGGGTGATCAGATATAAGATAAGGTTGAAATCAGATCTTTAGCCATGTAAACAACCACCAAAGGCAGGAATTTGGGACATTTGATGATTGGCAATTAGGATTGGATAGCTAGCTTGAAGCTTATTCCAAAGGCATTTAGCATATTACCATAGGGTTTTAGAAGACTTGGCAATTGCTGTTCAAAGTTAGTATTTGTATTAGTGTTTTGGATTTTATAGAAGACAATAATGGCTTGCATTCTTGACTGATTTGTGCAATCTATGTAGCATCTATAATTCAAAATATGATATTATCTAGATTGTTGGATGTGCTAAGTGTGTACAAAAGTTTGTGTTAATCTAGCAATACAATCAAGAGATATTTGGGCTTTGATACAAAGGATTGTCGGAAGTTGGTAGTTTAGGATTAGATAAGGTTTTTGTGATAATTAAAGATCTACCAATTGGATCAATGTAAATTTTGGCATGGTGATAGAAGACTTATAGTTCAAGCTACATACCAAGTTTGAGCTGAAGTTAATAGTAGAAGAAGGAGAAATCACCACTAGAATTTTTGCACCAATTTTCAAATTGGCGGTCGAGTATCATTAGTGCGATTTTTGGGTAATTTTTTGCAATCTGTAATTTGGATTAGGCTGAATTTTTCTAAGCATGTAGAAGGCTTATACTAGCATTTTTGTGCAAAATTTCACACTAAGTGGACGATTGGATTAAATGTTATAGCTTATCAAAGCTCACTGATTAGGATTAGGGCTTACAAAGAAAAATAAAAATTGCTTAATTATAAAAGAAACAAGGAAATTGGGATATATGTACGGTTGATGTTACTAAGAGGAGTGTTTTTAAATACTTTTGAATTAAAATTCAAATTATATTCCTCATACATGCATGAAACCTATTAAGATTTCTTGATTATTTACAAACACAACTTTACCTTCTACAGCCAATCACCACTTATGTCGTATTACGTGTTGTCTCGGTTGAGAATGCACCGGGCACTTGGCTGTAGAAGGTAAAGTACTGTTTGCAAATACTCAAGAAATCCTAATAGGTTTCACCCATATATAAGGAATATAATTTGAGCTTCAATTCAAAAGTGTTTAAAAACACTCCTCTTAGTAAAATCAATCTTACATATATCCCAATTACCTTATTTTCTTTATAATTAAGCAATTTTTATTTTTGTTTATAAGTCCTAACCCTATTTAGTGAGCTTCAACAAGCTATAATTTTTAATCGAACCGTCTATTTAGTGTGAAATTTTGCACACACATGCTAGTATAAGCCTTTTACATGCCTAGAAAAACTTAGTCCAGTCCAACTTACAGATTGCAAGAAAACGCCCAAAAAGCACACTGATGATGCTCGGCCGCCAACTTGAAGATTGATGCAGAAATTCCAGTGGTGATTTCTCCTTCTTTCACCATTAACTTCAGCTCAAACTTGGTGTATAGCTCAATCTACAAGTTTTCTATCAGCATACCAAAAATTACGTTGATCCAATTAGTGGATCTTTAGTTATCATAGAAACCCTATCCAACCCTAAACTGCCAACTTCCAACAACCTTTTGTATCAAAACTCAAATATCTCTTGATTGCATTACTAAATTAATACAAAACTTTGTATATACTTAGCACATCCAACAACCCAGACAATATCAAATTTTGAATTGTAGATGCTTCACAAATTTTACGAATCACTGGACAATGCAAGCCATCATTGTCTTATATAAAAACCCAAATCACCAATACAAACCCTAACTTTGAATAGCGATTTCTAAGTCCTCTAAAATCCTATGGTTACAAGCTAAATGCCCCTAGAACCCCTTTCAAGCTAGCTATCCAATCCTAATCGCTGATCTTTGAATGTTCCCTTTTCTTGCCTTCGGCGGTCGTTTTTGTTCTTAGAGGTCTGATTTCGACCTTGTCTCATATCCGGTCTTTCCTTGGATATCAATTCAACTAAATTTAAGGATTTTTAAGTTAAATCCTATTCTCAACTTAATCCTAATACCAACCATAATAACTATTTTTCTTTTCTATCCTATTCTAATTAACTTATGGCTTTTCAAAATTAGTAAAAGAGTTTGTATAGCCTAGAAGAAAACTTTAACAATTAACTTTTATCTGTTAGCTATCAAAACAAGAAAATAATCTAAGAAGCTTCCATAATCCTTTTTTTAAGTATCTTAAGTTCCTATTGAACTAAGATAATTAAGTATTAAATATAAATTTCTCTTATCTATACCTTTCACTATATAAACGTGTTGCAACATGACACCGGTGCATTTCCGAACAAGACAACATGTAATACGACAACGTGTCTAATTTACAAGACACCTGTCAAACTTGCACGACAAGTTTTTCACATGTACGCCATGTACTTGGCTTATTTCGTAAGCTACCAACATATGTGATACATGGCTAGTTTGTTCCACAAGCTATCAACATGTGCGCCATATGGCTAGCTTGTTGACAAAGTTTTTAACCCATCAATCACCTATAGACATGTATAAAGGTGATTCCATGTCTATGAAGCTTCTAGGAAGTTTTTCTATTAGATATTATTTAATTAATTTATTTTACCTACTTCTATTGATTTATATTAATTAGGTAATTACTGGAGCAAATCTTATATCCGTGACATATGCTTGGTATAGATCTCATATAGAGGGGACAATCACCAAATAGAAACAACTCCTAGCAGCATTCTTTCATCAATATAGGCTTGTGATTGGCCAACAACAAGGCCTTTCAGCCTTGACAAACATTAGACAAGGTCCTTTAGAAGATATTACCTCTTATGTAAGACGATTCTAGATAGTATATACTCGATATGTTGATAATTTATTAAGCGAGGACACCATAAGGCACTACTTTATCCAAAGTTTTGCCATACCTTCTACAATTTGGGATATTTTAAATAAGAGACCTAAAGATTTAGAAGGAGCCATTCAAGCTGCTTCAGAAGTGGAGGTTATTGATAAAGAAAATGATCATATGCTTAGAAGGACAAAAGAACCAATACTCGCCTTTATACTTTTGCAACATCAACCTATAGAATTCCATCAACCTCTAGCTTTAAGCTACTTACAACCTTCTATATTTTCTTTGCCAATTAGCAATCTAACACCTTTAGCTATACAACCTCTACATGATCAAGCTCAACCTAAAATCTTTTATGATAATAGATTGGAAGAATTCAAAAGTGAAGTACGGCAAGCCAATAAAGTGTTCAAAAATGAGATGATGAATACTATGAAAGCCATTAGTGAACAAATATCTTGCCTTATTAAAAATCAACCTCCAATTATAGAGCCTAGATATCATGAATTGGGAATTCATACCTCTGGATAATGGTGTATAAATTGTAGACAAGTGAACCATACGGCACAATTTTGTCTACAATTCCTACAACAACTTAGAGAAAAAAATCAAGCCCAACCATGTAAGCCTCCTCATCAATTGAAACAAGTAGGTTCTAATTTTCCTTCAATTCAAAGAAATAATATAACTTTTTGTCCTACTTGTAGAAAGCCACATCGAATAGGTCAATGTTGGATTGAAAATAGAGTTGTATGCTCTAATTGTGGAGGTTCTCATCCTACGGATCGTTATAGAAGACTCAACCAAGTCATTTCCTCAACTTCTTTCTCAAAGGACTATAATAACCAAGTTGAAGGAAATATGCGAGGAGTTAGATTTGCAGATCCTATTGTTATACAAAGTCCATCAAATATGTATTATGATCCTTTAAGCAATGGTCAAAATCATCACCCTTCAACAATAGTTTAAACCAATTATGAGACATTATAAGGATATGTAGCATATATCCAAAATCAAAACCAAAATCAACAGCCACAAACTTCTCAAGATATTAGATACCTAATAGTTCAACTTGATGTACCTTCTACATCAAATTTACCATCTCCTCAATCTCACTTGGTGCAACTAGACAACAAGGAGATCTTTAAGGACAATGCGTATTTATCTTCTTTGGTTGTAATCAGAAGTATGAATGCCAAAAAACCAATAGATTTAATACAACTTGAAGAAGATGAGGTATCTATAGATACTTTAGAAGAATCATCAAAATTTGTGGAATGGTCAAAAATTACTCAAGAAATAATTAAAGAAATATAAAACAACCAACCTTCTTTTGTAATTGAATCTAATGAAGAAGAATACCAATTTGTAGGCAAGGAAGGACCTTAGACTTCTAGTACCTTTTTGAAACAATTAACAATTAATAGAACATTCAATCATGCAAAATCTTATAATATATGGCAAGATCTTTGTAAAGCTAGAGCCAACATTTCTTTTAGACAATTGATTTAGATAGCACCAAATATCAAAAAAGACCTCAAAGAAGGAATAATAGTATAAAAAAAAATTAAGAATATAGAAAGAATAGCTCGAATTGAAATTAATGATCTAGAAGACAATATCTCCTTGGGAGAAGAGAATGACAATAGAGAATATGGACCTATTGAGATAGATATAGAAATTATAGATAAAATAATTTCTAAGGTCATAATAGATGATGGAAGTAGCATCAATATTATGCCTAAATCTACTATAAAAAAATTGGAATTAAAAATCACTTCCAAGGCAAATATGAAGGTCAGATTAGCTGATCAAAGACCTTTTCAATCTCTAGGTCAAATCCATGACCTCCGTATGCAAGTAGGAGGTGTAGATTATCTGGTATCATTTTATATGATACAGTTATATAAAGAAGCAGATAGTTACCCTTTCTTATTAGGAAGAGGATGGTTGAGGCAATCTAAAGGAGTAACAAATTGAAGGGCTTCTAAGCCTTATTTTACTTTTGGACCTTTAGACAATCATACAACAACTATAGTATTTAGTCACTTTAGACTCCAAGTTCTGGTTCTATTAGAAAAAACACTAACATCTAAAGAAGTCAAGCAAAGTAGTTTTATCCAATCCAATTCACCATCAACTATAGCACCAATAAAATATATTGGCCCTGGATTATATGAATATGAAGATGAGGGTGATTTTGCCAAATGGTTAGAAGTAAATTCTTACAAAGAAAAAAAGATTCATATTCAATTTGTAGAATTTCAAGCTTCATCCTTACATATTACTATTGACAAAAGATTGGATGCTTCTCAATCTTTGGAAGACCAATTAGAACATTTAAAAAAAAAACTTAGTGGGAATCAAAGATTACAACCCAACATATAGAAACTTCTCAAAGAAGAAATCTTTGATAATAATTCTGTCAAATTCAAAACATTAGATGGAGAAGACTTTCCTACATGAACTAATGGAAGTCATTGTAAAGAATACAAGGTGTGAACATTGGTTAAAACACCAATATACTTTATCATTTAGACAGTGATTTTAAGTTCCATCTTAATAGAAAATAGGCATTGAATTAGTAACTAAGCAAGATATTGCTATATGTAGAACTATGTGAAATTGGAAACAACCAAATGCCTTTTTGTTCTAAGTCAAAGTCTTAGTATTTTTTTTTCTCTCCTGAATTCTATTTCTTTAAATAGATTATAATATCCAAGTTATAAATTTTCTATCATTTTCTTTATAGATCGTGCCAAAGGTAAGAGTTGGATTCTTTCTATTCTTATAAATAATCCTAGATGGTTGCCATATGTGAGTCCCACTAATGATGATGATGTCTTAAGTCATTTAATTATACAAATATGATGGTTAGAGAGTCTTTTTGACTATTTAAATATTTATTAGAATTTAGAAGTATTTATAAATATAAAAGTCTTATTAAAAGAAAAGTTATAAAAATAGAATCTTAGTAAGTCTTGGAGGCAATTATTTTAATTGATTTAGTATTTTTACTTATTATTAAGTATTGAGAGTTAGTTATTAATACCAATGTCTACATTGGCCTTTTAACTATATGTATTACTTATTAAAAACCTATAAATGATACTTAATAGGTAGAAGAAGCATGAGAAAGAAATCTCATGTCTTTTTAATTATTTTTATAGAAAATAGAATTTTAAGTTGATTTTTTTTGATTTTATTATTATAAAAAATTTAAAAGATAGAATAAAATAGTCTTAAATTGATATTATCATTTTAGAAATATTATAGAGATTTTTAGAATTTATTTAGAATTTATTTAGAATTTTTAGAGCAATTTTGAAGACTTTGGTAAAAATGAGTTTTACCACCTTGGGAGCCATTATGAAGAAATGGAGCAAGATTTGAAGGCCATACTAGGTTCCTAGACTAATAGGGTGTTTTTGAACACCATGGTGAAGTCAAAAATGAAAAACTATTAGTTCTACTAATATAAAATAGGAGGACCAGCATCTAGTTTAGTTCTTATAGGAAGGGAGGTATACAAGTCCCATATGGGTTGTGACACCTTGGATGTAGGTAGGAGGATAAGACTAAGGCCTCATGGCCTCTCTAGGACACCCATATACACTACTTATGAGCCTTGGTGAGAATCAAATCCATGATCTTGTAACAAGTTATCCTTGAGGTAAAAATTTCTACTTAATTTTTTCTATTGTTTACCTTCTAACTTTGAATTATCATAACTTACTCATAGTAACTTAGATTTACATGTTTTTTATATCATTGAAAAGATAAAAAAAATTATCTACATAAAAGTATAATTTTTATTTTTTACTTTCACTTTTTATTAGATAAAAATCTAGTGAACAGATTGTGACTAGTTTTATAGTGTGTAATTACTTAATTACACATATTTTACTTATTTTGTATTATTCTTCTCCTTCATTGTTATTTATTGCTCCTTATACTTCACACCACAGTTTATAAGCAACTCTTAATTGAAGCCACCTTATAACTTGGGTTGAGGAGTGAATTCTATCCTCACAAAGTTGCCAAAATCCTTGTTCTTATTACGGGCAGCCTCCTCAAAGCCTATTAGATATGACAATTAACCAATAGGAATGAAAAACTTCACTTCTTGTCTTCATTCATTCATTCTTTGTCTTCATCCTTCCAAATAAGCCTCTTAGTAGTTTAATTGTTCATTTTTAGGTCCCAATCTTTTCTCAAAGCTTCATACTAAATATTTAGGTTTTATGTAATTTAAATCCCATAACCAAACTAAGTAAAAATCTAAAATAAAATTTCTTATATCGACTCCTTTTAATTTATTTTTTTAATCATTCTAATACATATTATAATTTATGAATATATTTTATATTTTGATTAATTTTTATATATTGTAAGCAATTATAATATGACAATGGCCATGCAATAAATTGGACTATCGGAGGTTAGGACCATTTTCCATCCAAAAGCAAATTAATCCAATAGCATATTGCTTAGAACTACAATCTTCTATGAAGGTACATCCAATCTTTCATATCTCTCTTTTAGAATCTTATAAAAAGTCACATATTTTAGAAAGAATATAATAATTGCCACTTAATATTGAAATCAAAGATCATAAAAAATATAAGATCAAAAAGATTTTAGATTGTGAGCCAAAAAATAATTTCTTCACATTAATTTACCTTAAAAATTTAGAAAAATTAGAAAAATTTAAAGATTTAGAGTTAGAAGGATAAAATAGAGAGTTAGTATGATTAATTAATAAAAATAGTAATTAAGAAAGAAAAAAAATAATAATAATAGATAGAGATATAGTAGTCACTATTCTTACATGAGAAGGGGATAGAAATTAAGATTAGTGAGCAAAAAGAGGAAAAGAGAAGAAAAAACATGGACCTCGAAATGATTAGAAATAGAAAAAATTTATTTAAAATAATAAATATTAATGGAATTAGTATTTTTGTATAGAAATGGAGTAGGGAAGGATCATAAATTAAGTCCTTATAATCCTCCATAAGTATGAGTTTGAAACTTTAACAAACAAAAAAAAAAAAAAAAAAAAAAAAAAAAATTGAAAGCAAGTTTAGTAAGTTCCTACAATCCTGGCCTGTTGGTTGAGAACTAGCACAAATCCTATTGGAGTTGGTAAGGCAAGAAGCTACGAGGGCTTGAATTTGAAGAAGGTGCATAGTGAAGTAGCGGATGGCTAGTAGCAAAGCAAAGAAATAAGGTTTTGAGTCATAGCGTAGGATGGACATATGATCTATTGAGTGTGGTGTATCGGCAGTTAGATGAGGTGAGCATGCCAAGCAGTGAATAGGATCAGCAAGAGCAAGAGGTGGCAATGTAAGGATAAGCACTAGTGTGGTAGAGTAGTTGGTGGTAAAAACTGAGAGCAAGGGATGGATTATAGAGAAAGCTACGGATATTGTCAAGTAAGAGCATGAAGCCAAGGAATGGAAGTGGTTGGATTGAGTTAGAGGGCGACATATGATGAGTATGAATATATAGAGCACTGAAGGTAGGCAGATAGTTTTGTCGAGTTCTTGGGGCCTTAGATTAGTTATGTAGTTTTTATAATAAGAGAGGCTGATAAAGATAGGATTGGCAGGGTTTGAAAATTTAGTGCTAAGCCTACTATAGGAAAGAAGTAAGAATGTAGCAGTTGAGTCTGGAGGGAAGAAAATTGCAGTGCTAGAGTAGTGGGATATCAGCGGCGGAAGAATGGGAGCCGACAAAGAGAGAGAAGTATGACTGCTATTATAATAACAGAAGCAAGTCCTAGGAGCAGAGGAGGAGATCAAAGTAAGTTTGCAAAGAGTCCATAGGGCAAAGATATAGCGGAGAGACTACTCCAAATACAATTACAACTACCAGAGTGTAGAGTGAAAAAAAATTAAACAAATTAAAAAAATTAAAAAATAAAATTAAGAGATTTTATGTTTAGGTAAGATCACACCATAGGGTTTTAAACGCATATTGAAGGTGGTGAGATCTTGCTTACATAAAATGGTATGTTTATTGGGAGAACCTTGGTTTTAGGATTTAGAATTAAAAGCTAAGATTAATTATATTTATTATTTTTGGTTGTTAATTTTTTGACTTTGTCATAGCCATTATTATATTATAATTGCTTATAATATATAAAATCTAATCAAAATATATAATATGTTTATAGATTCTAATATGTGCTAGAATGGTTAAAAAAGTGAGCTAATAGAAGTTGATGTAAGAAACTTTATTTTAGATTTTTACTAAGTTTGATTATAGTATTTAAATTATATATGACCTAAATATTTAGTATAAAGCCTTGACAGGGAATTAGGGTCCAAAAAAGAACTAAAGTACATTTGAGCTTATTAGAAAGGATGAAGACAAATTGTGGATGAATGAAGGAAAAGAGTGAAGTTCTTCATTCCTATTGGTCAATGGTCATGCCCTATAGGCTTTGAGGATACTATCTACAACAAGAACAAGGATTTCGGCAACTTTAACGAGGGCATTCAAAAATCAAAGACTAAAGTTAAAAAACTTATTTTTCTTGAGATAAATTGATAAAAGAATAAGTTACTAAGTAAAAGATATTACCTTAGAAAGATTGCTAATGATCAAAGGATTATCTCTTAATAAGTGGAATGGCCAACTTAAGAATTAGGATATACTAAAAGAATATGCTAAAAGAATATTGATATGCTAAAGGCATATTGGATATGCTAAAAGAATATTGGATATGCTAAAAGTATATGTTCAAAGAAGATAAGATGCTAAAGGATATATTTAATATATCCTTTGATGAATGTAAAAGCGTAAAGATGGATGTTGTCATTAAAAGCAACAACCACCACCTATAAGTAATGGATGTTGGAAGAGAGAGATATCTCATTCAACACTTTTCTTATGTGCAACCTTGTTGATTTCTACTTACTTGTGTTATGCTTATTGTGATTCTTCAATAGTTTTTTGTACTATAATTTTGATATAAGACTTAAGAGATTTGGAGTTTTTATGAGGGAGGAGTAGGCACTTGAAGTTAAGTTATACAAATTGTACCTATTGTCACCCTTTTGAAGATACAAGGCGTTGTATGAGAGCTTTTGGAAATTAAGAGGTGCGGCTAGAGAGGTGATTTCAAGTTCTACACTTGATATAGAAAAATTACTAAATTTAGAATTTTAAAGAAGAAGATATTGGAAGTCAAAGACAGCAAATTATATTCCAAGGTAGTAAGTAGGCCGTTTTGTTGATAGTGATGGTTTTTGCCATATCTTGAGCTTCTAGACAAATTTTTGTCTGAAATTTTTTAAAAAGATTTATTATTATGTCAAAAAGCTATATATCAAAGTTTTATAGTATTTGAATATTTTTTTATGAAATATGAAGGATTTAGTACATGGATATTTGTAAATAAGGATTTGAAGCTATTATTAGGATTTTGGTAATATCTAAAGATTGATAAAGAATCAATGGTTGAAATTTGTAGTAATAGTTGTTAAAAATATATCAATATATCATGTAAGATTTGAATAGATTTGAACAAATGGATTAAAAATTATAGATTATTGAAATTTGAAAAAATTTCCTTTTTTTATGGATGAATGAGGATTATAGAGTATTTGTTATATTTTGAGTGTTTTGAAGAAATAAGACTTATGTATTAGATGTAATAGTCCTATGAAAGAGGCTTTTATATAAATTTGGGGATTTTGTTATTTTAGATCTTAGATGAGTAATTAATGGCAGCTAGAAGCTTCGCACTTTTTTGAGGCAAATTCTCTCCACCACGATACCATTGTGGTAGAGGATTGAGGCACTATAGAATATTGGAGGGCATTAGTGGCAAAATTGGGGTCGTAAAAGAAGGAGCATGGCAAAAGGTGTATTTTTAAACTCATCTCAAATGATTAGATAGAATATCTTGTAACCTTTTCTATCAAATCATTCCTAGTGGGGAGTTAGAATTGGAATTCGTATAGGGCTCATGAGTGAAAAAACTAACTTGTAAGGGCGTGGAGATAGCTTAATCTATGTTTTCACTAATTGTTTGAACGAAGAAAAATTCAAGCTTTTCGTAACGTATTTATTATTGTTGTTCATACAATAGATAATTTCTTAGTTAAATATCAAATTGGAATCATAGGAAGATTTTTCAAATTCTATTTTGATACTTGGTGATAGTCAGCCCCACGTAAAGCTTATCTGTATAACAGTAGAAAGAAAAATGTATAGAGGTGATATTCTAGCTTTACTCGGATATTTTTTTTTTGTCATTTACTAGTTATTATTAGAATTGATCCTAACTGGAGACAACATCAAGAAACGGGGCTTGAAAAAAAGTTTAAAAAGACATGGTGAAGCCAAAAGAACTTTAGGGAAAACTAGTAAGACACTAGAAAGAGAAGACCAAGTAAAGTTCTAAAAGGTGATCATTACAATAACAGCTAAATTTGAAGTAGTGATAGAAGAGATTAATCAAGGACAAGGGGATGAAGAACCATCATTGAAAAGATCTAGTAGAAGACTAGAATTAGATTCTTTTTCAATCTTCTTTAGATCCCAATTGGTTAATATCTTCTTTAATTCTTCTTTGGACCCCAATTGTGGTGATAGAAGAGATTAATCAAGGTAGATAATGGACAACCTTTAGAAAAACTAGTTGATATGGAACCTATGGTAGGGACAATTCTTCAAAAGATAGCTCAAAGACCACTAATTGACATATTGGTGATGCCATGAGGCTTATCTATTATGGTGCCAAGAGACTTAGCTGCAACAAGCATTCTTGCACATCTACCAAAATTTTATGGCACAAAAGATGAAGATCCATCCTTGCACATGGAGTAATACATCAAAATTTTAACCACTTTATTAATCACCAATCCAGGTTATTATTTGGTTTGATTTCATATTATGTTATATAGTGTCGTGGTCGAGAGAATTTGCCTCAAGAAAGTGTTGAGCTTCTCGCTACTACTAATTACTCAACCAAGATTCAAAATAACAAAAATCTCAAATTTGTATAAAAGTCTTTCTTATAATTCTATTACACCTAATACATAAGTCTTGTTTCACAAAACATTCAAAATATAACAAAATACTCTAAACCCTCATTCACCTGTTTGAAGGAAAATTCTTTTCAAACTTTAATAATCTATAACTCTTAATCTAACTATCCAAATTTACTAAAAAATTACATGAAGTACTAATGTACTTTTAACAACTTATTTAACAAATTTTAACCATTGATTTGTTATTGATCTTTAGATATTACAAAAATCCTATGAGTAGCTTCAAATCCTTGTTTATCAATACCCATGTACTAAATTCTTCATATCTCACAAACTAAATGTCCAAATGCTATGCTCCTTGTAGATCTATTTTTGTATAGATTTTACTTTGATTGAGCTGATTAAGAAGTCCAAGAATCAAAGATAGAAGATATTTATTCTTGATTGTAATCTTGTTGAGCCCTTGAAAATCTACACACATCTATAGTGATCTATCTTTCTTCTTTACAAATAAAATAAGAGCTCTTATTAGGAATTTTGAATGGCGTATAAAATTCTTGGCAAAGTTTTCATCAATGTGTTTTTTGAATTCAGCCAATTCATTTTATGATAAAGTATAGATTGGTCCAAATAGAGATTGAATCTTCTCTTTGAGATCAATGGAGTAATTATATGGATGATACTTCGGAGGAATATCTGCATTCTTCTTCTCAAAAATATCTTGATAATCTTGATATTTGCTTAGAATGCCACTTGAAGTCTTTCCACCATCAAAAATGGATGTAGCATAAATAGCAAAAGATGATTCTTTTTTTGTTGCATTCATAAAAGCTTTTGCACCTACAAGTATGGATTTTATTATACTAGACTTATGGCTTGTCACTTGGTTAGCAAGACTCTTATTAATGCTTTGAAAAAAATCAAGTTTATAAAAAATCCAATCTATTTGAAGATTATATTTTTTTTAACCATGATAAATTTAAAATGATTGGATTAGAGAGAGATTTAATTATATTAAATATTACACAATTATTATGAATATTTATTATTGTGCTGTAATACAATTATGTAGTAATAAATATAAACAAGAATGATTTCTACTTAATATTCAATTATCTTGGTTCAATAGGAACTCAAGAAACTTAAGAAAGATTTTATGAAAGCCTCTTAGATTATTTTCTTGTCTTAATAGCTAATAGATAAAAATTAGTTATTAATTTTTCCTTCTAGATTATAAAAATTCTTTCACTATATCTAAAAAGCCATAAATTAATAAAAATAGGATAGAAAAAATAAATAGTTAATATAATAGATACCAAGATTAACTTGAGGATAGGATCAAGCTTAAAAATCTTTAGAATAGGTTGGATTGATATCCAAGGATTGATCATGTATAGAACAAGGTCAAAATCAGACTTCTAGCTAAAAAATCGGCCACCAAGGGCAAGGTATTAAGTCATTTAAAGATCGGCAATTAAAATTTAAGAATTAGCTTTAAATTTTTTCTAAAAGCATAAGACTTATTTTCATAGAGCTTAGAAGGACTTAACAATCATTATCTAAAGATAAGGCTTATATTAGAAATTAGGTTTCTATGCAATAAAATTAGGGCTAGCACTCTCAGCTATTTTCTACAATTGATGTGACATCTATAATTAAAAGTTTGATAGTGCATGGTTGATTGAATGTGCTAAGATTGTATAAAAATTTGTAACAATCTAATAGTGCAATCAAGATTTATTTGATCTTTAATATGAGGAGATACTAGAAGTTGGTAGTTTAAGATTATTTAGGATTTCTACAATATCTAGAGATCTAATAGTCAAAATAAGGTGAAATTTGGCATGGTGTTAGAAGACTTAAAGATCAAGATACACATCAATTTTGAATTAAAGTTAATAGTTAGAGAAGGAGAAATTGCTGCTGGAACATTTGTATCAACTTTCAAGTTAGCGGCCAAGTGATATTAGTGTGGTTTTTGGTTGATTTTCTACAATTTGTAAGTTGGATTCAATAAAAAAAATTTAAACATATAAAAGACTTATATAGGTATTTTTGTACAAAATTTCACACCAAATTGATAGTCAAATTAAAAATTATAGCTTGTTGAAGCTTACTAATTAAGATTAGGACTTGCAAAGAGAAATCTTAGTTACTTAATTATAAAAATAACAAAGTAATTGAATTTTTTGTATAGTTGAAGTTATCAAAAAGAATATTTTTAAGCACTTTGTACTAATTTAAGTATTCTTATATTGAAATTCAAATCATATTCTTCTTCTTTATGGATAAAACCTATTAAGGTTTCTTAAGTATATATAAATCACAACTTCACCATCTACAGCCAAGTGCTTGGCTCATTTTCAATCAAGACAATACATAATACAATATAAGTGATAAAACCAATGTAAAAAGTTTGGAGTGGAAGGTGTTGGATTTTATTTGTAGTTATTTAAAATTCATAGCATAAGAAGGCAAGAAGGTTGAATTTGAAGTTTTTGATAGAGCTTTGGATGGTGCTTCAAGTGGATCTTCAAGTGAATTTTTTTTGATAGACAAGATATGTATCTAGATCCAAATACTACAAATATACTTCAAGTATTTATATTATTTAAACAATAGCAATAAGGCAATGATCATAAGGAGATTTTGACTATTAAAACATTACAAGCAGTGATTAATAAGGTTGACCAGTTTGATAGAAGAGATATTTTTAAATATTTATAATATTATATGCTGAAAATGGAATCAAATCAAGTTTTTGAAAAAGATATGATTTTATTATTTGAGCTTGCTACAATGTTGGAAATAAAAAAATATGTAAAATCGATTATACAACAATTTAAAAGTTATTAGGAGATATTCTCTTACACATTGAGAGATGAATATTTCTTGAAAGACTTTGATTGGGTCACTAAAAAATCATTTTTGGAATGGATTGAGCACCCTAATAAGAAATTGCAAGCTACCAAATTATTAAAGGAGTTTAAAAGACAATATTCTTGGTTATTAAAAATAAAAAAGTAACATTGGGACTAAACAAGGTTGAATTGCAAGAGAGGTTAGAAATTCTTCTTGAGGATAAAGAAGATAATGAAGGGCTGATAACAAAATAGAAAGAAGTTAAAGATGCAATGGGATTACTTGCAAAAAAAGAAAAGAAAAAGGATAGGATTGATATTCAAAGACTTATGTAAGTATTTAAAACTCAAGTACCTACTTTACAATTTTTGATAGACAAGATATGTACCTATTGTCTAACCTTCAACAATTACAAAAAAAGAAGATGTGAGAATTGAAAAAATTATATGTGGAATGTAAGATCTTTAAATCAAACTTGCAATACTTGAAGAAAAGACTTCTACAATGAATTCAAAAGCTATTTTTAAGCAAGGATATGTCCAAAGATATATTTGGTGTCATGATGATTCTCATTCTTGAAAAGATTGGGGTGAATTCAATGAAATGGTGCAATAAGGTATTATTTTTTGAGAAGATGGAAAAGTGGCATTAAAAGGTACTAGTGGTTTTTTCCAAATTAATTTTAGTAAGATAAGTATAAAAATATTGATTAAAGATTATTTGGTAGCAAATGGGGTTGTAACAATGGAAGTTGCAAGTTATGGTGTTAGAATAGATAATAATGGAAAACAAGATTTTCTTGAAAATATTATATCAAGTTGACTTTGGTCTTTTGCCATTTCTATAATATATAAATAAAAGATGCCATAAGAAGCTTTATTGAGGACTGTTGTAATAATTTGTGGAATTATAGGTTGGAAGGATCATATACAAGCTTTATCACTGCATGCCTATATTGCTAAGAGCCAATATGAAGCTTTAATAAAAGAAAAGAAAAGACAGGATTTTAATGAAACAAGAGAAGGAAATTCTTCCAAGAGGCAAACTTGAGGAAATAAGGCTCATGAGATGGCTTCTCAAGAGTTACTAATGAAAGATGTTACATTAGCATTAAAAAAAAATCAAAAGATACAGGAGAGAAAGATAAGTCGACAACTTATAAATCGCTTTCTGATATTAAAGCAACAATAGATTTAAAAGGCGTGCTCGAGGAGCATGAGCTCAATGCTAAGGTTGAATTTATATTGAAAGAGATTTTGGGAATTGCAAAGAAGGAATTTCATAATGTCATTATTAATACTATTAAGCAGAAGAGGCAATTAATGGATGAAGCTGGATCAAATCATGCTATTGATGTACATGTATGTGAAGATGAAGAAGATGAATTTGATATTTATTGCAAACAATCAACAAATAGAAGAAAGAGTCATGATCAAAGAGCACGTTTTGATAATCAAGGTAATAAAATAAAATAAAAAGATTTCAAGTCATTATATTCAAAAGCATTGAACTAGAGTGACTATAGCAATATTAGTGAAGATTAGAGATATGGATGAGTTGGTTGTTGCTTTAATTGACCATGATTTAGAAATAAATCTTATTTCTAAGGATCTTTATATGAAGTAAAAGTGGCCAATTGATATGGAATATAGATGGATAATATGGGTAGCTAGTGATACATGAAGTGAATTATTTGGTGCTTGTCTACATGTGAAAATTTGGATTGATAATGTTGCAATAGAGCAAAACTTCTTTGTTTAAGATACAACATCTTATCTTCTTATTTTGAGACAACCATATATTATTATAACTCAGATGGAAATAAAAGTGTTTGATGATGGTTTAGCTTGTGTACAGATATGCAATGAAGATGGAAGAAGGGCAATACAGTTTTTGATTGGATTAGAAGATTCTTTGGAATTGATTGCATGAATTCAATTAGAAGATGATGATAAGGTTGTGCAAATTCATTTAAGAAAAATTTATTCTATACTTGAATCTTTTCAAGTACCAAAGATTATAATTGAAATAAAATATAAGATAGTAAATAAGAAGGTGAAATATATTGCTAGACTTTTGCCAAAATATTCTAAAGAATAGATGGAAAAAGCATCAAGGAAAAAGAGTTTAAGGGATCCAAGGAATATTGAACACAAGTTTACTAAAGAGACTTTTGAAAAATTGAAAATTGGTTTTGATGGTTCTTTGTTGTCAAAGGAAATTGAGTATTTCAAAGAGATGTTAATAAAATAAGGTAAATCATTTGTCTTTGAATTTCATAAAATTGGATGTATGGATCCAAATATAATAATTTCTATAGTTATTTTTACTATACTACATGTATCTTAGAATTTGAAGTCAATCTCAATACCAAGGACATATTTGCCAAGTTTAATGGAATTATTGAAAGAAAAGATAAAGATGAAGATTTTGGAGCCCTCTTTTTCATCATATTTTAATCGATGGTTTATAGTGCCTAAGGAAAATGGATCATTACGATTTATTCAAGATTTGCAATCAATAAATACAATGGCTATCAAGAATGGAGGAATTGGACCAATAGTGGATGAATTTGCTAAAGCATTTACAGAAAGGATAATCTATTCAATAGATGATTTGTATTCAAGCTATGATTAATTTCAACTTACAATAGAGAGTAGAAACATGACAACAATGAGAACACCACTTGGACTAGCTAGAATGTATATTCTTCTTAAAAGTGCTACTAACTCACTTGCATATATGATGAATAGAACAAATAGGGTGTTGAGAGATTTTATTCTTGAGAAGACTATGCCTTTTTTAGATGATATTCTTATAAAAGGATACAAAGAAGAAGACAAGGATGAAACTTTAGATAAGAGAGGATGTTGCAAGTATATTATTGATTATATATAAGATTGTAAAAAGATATTAACTCGGCTCAAAGAAGTTCATGTTATCTTATCAGATATAATATCTATGTTTAAAATACAAGAAGTTGTAATTGTTGGACATTTATATGGATTTTATGGAAGGAAACCAAATCTAGCTAAGGTTGATATAATTGGAAGAATGACAAAAAATTATAATTCTTTAATAAAGGTGTAAAGGTTTTTAGGTGCATGTATATTTTACCATATTGGAATTCCTCACTATGCTTATATAGCAATCTATTGTATGAATTATTACGCAAGGATTATCAATTTAAATGGAAAAAAAAATATATCAAAGTAATACAAAGATTAAAGGATTTATTGACATCATCTCCAATATTGAGAAAAATTGATTATAGATACAATAGACCAATGATTCTTATATTGGATACTAATCCAATTGCTATTGGATGGACTATAGCTTAAGATGATTCAAATAGACGTAAATTTTTAGTTTGATTTGGAACTAAGGTTTTAAATACTTATCGGCATATATATTTACAAGTAAAAAGGGAATTATAGGGAGTTGTTTTAGTTATGAAAGCTGAAAAAGATTACTTAATTGGAGCAATGATGGTGATTGAAAGAGATTTTTTGCCTTTACTTGGAATGATTATTAATTGTACAACACCGGATATTGCAATATTGAGATGGATTGCTTATATCAAGTCATTAAATCCGGAGTTTGGACATGTTGCAGAAAAATACAATCTAGTAGTAGATATACTATTTTAAATAAAATATGATAGAAAAGATAAAATAATTAAGAATATTGATGATGTGGATATAAAATTTTATTTAGTTTAATAATTAAATAAGAAAGATGAATAGTTAGATTAAGAATTATAGATTATTGAAGTTTGAAAAAAATTCCCTTCTTACGGGAGAATGAGGGTTTTAGAATATTTATTATATTTTGAATATTTTGAAGAAATAAGACTTATGTATTGGATGTAATAATCCTATAAAAGAGGCTTTTATATAAATTTGGAGATTTTTATTATACTTGGATCTTGGTTGAGTATTTAGTCGTAGCTAAAAACCCAACACTTTCTTGAAGCAAATTCTCTCTACCAAGACAATATATTAATGAGGAATTCAATGTAGAACAACATTCTAATACAATTGCTAACAATTGCTTCATTGAAATTGAAGGTTTAATTTCATCCAAATCTTTCAAAATATTATATGGTTCTATATTGATACAATTGTAAGGGCTCTCTTCTTTTTTCTGGATTTTAACTTAACTCTTTGAGATAATATATCTTGTTTTACGGAGTTCAAAATTAGAATGGCTACATAAACTTTTTTAGAATAGTTGTCCATGAGAGGATCTTTCAATAGATAAGACAACTCTTGAAACTTTACAGATAATGATATTAGTTTAGACTAAATCAATAATTCGGTAATAGGGACATCATTGGATTGCATAGACAGACTAGGTTCCAACATTGGTAATATTTTTGGTACATGTATTAGATTTGGAATTCCCACAATTGAATTGAATTCGTCTTTTACAACTAATGCACCCAATTGTTGAATTGGATTTTTTTTTTTTTGCTGGACTTTGGTAAGTACTACATGAATGCATTCTATCCAATTTATTAGAGAATCTTGTGGGGCTCGATTATTATCCTCTATCTTACTATGTAGCTGGATCTCTTAATCACAATTATTAAAATTAAACAAAGTATTGCATTGTTGATATGTATATCCTGATTGCTTATAATTTCTTCATATTGGAGCATATTCATCACTTGCTCTTGGATTGGGACATTTACTGGGATAATGTCCTAACTACCTGCAAAAATAATATTATAGTAGTCTTCTTTCAACACCTTTAGGAATATTAGGTGTTTCTACTACTATATGCCGGTTGAACTTGTTCCAAGTTGGATAGGTAAATGATCCTGGTTGTTTAATTGGTACTATAGAATCTGAAATTGGTTTTTAAATGGGTGGATATTAGAAATACCAGACAATATCAAATTTTGAACTGTAGATGCTTCACAAATTTTACGAATCACTGGACAATGCAAGCCATCATTGTCTTATATAAAAACCCAAATCACCAATACAAATCCTAACTTTGAATAGTGATTTCTAAGTCCTCTAAAATCCTATGGTTACAAGCTAAATGCCCCTAGAACCCCTTTCAAGCTAGCTATCCAATCCTAATCGCCGATCTTTGAATGTTCCCTTCTCTTGCCTTCGGCGGTCGTTTTTGTCCCTAGAGGTCTGATTTCGACCCTGTCTCATATCCGGTCTTTCCTTGGGTATTAATTCAACTAAATTTAAGGATTTTTAAGTTAAATCCTATTCTCAACTTAATCCTAATACCAACCATAATAACTATTTTTCTTTTCTATCCTATTCTAATTAACTTATGGCTTTTCAAAACTAGTAAAAGAGTTTGTATAGCCTAGAAGAAAACTTTAACAATTAACTTTTATCTGTTAGCTATCAAAATAAGAAAATAATCTAAGAGGCTTCCATAACCCTTTTTTTAAGTATCTTAAGTTCCTATTGAACTAAGATAATCAAGTATTAAATATAAATTGCTCTTATCTATACCTTTCACTATATAAACGTGTTGCAACACGACATCCATCCCCTCTGAATCTGCGCATCCTTCGGTATGCGCCAATGAAGCATATGTCATAGTTGGCATCATACCATCTCTTCATTTTCTGCACCAAGTTCTTCTTCATCATCCATTTCAATATTATTGTCTTTTTCAAAGTCATTGATGTCTTCAATATGATCTTCCACGTTTATTTCTCCATCTCGTCTTTTGAAAACTTTTACTCACTTCCCAGCAATAGGTATCTTCAACCTTGTACCATCCAATTCCTTCAATAAATATGTGGCATTGTCTTGAATTGTTACCACTACATAGGGTCCAAACCAACGTTTTGAAAATTTTCGTAAGGTACTATGCTGGTTATCCAAACTGTTGTCATAAACAAGTACCCAATCACCTTCTTCAATTGCTTTAGGCCTCAATCGATGTCGTTTATCAAACCAAGCCTTGTTCTTTAGCCTTGCCTTTTGCAACCGTTTTAATGCTAGTTCCACATCTTCTGATCTTTGTTCAAGCTGTCGAATTCTAATAGCCAGTAACTCTTCTCTTGTTAGTCCATCTTTCCAAGGTAGTACACTCCAAGTTGGAACTTGTTCTTCAATTGGCATAATAGGTTTTTGACCTGTCATGAGTTCCACTGGCATATATCCTGTCACAGAACTATGAGTTGTTCGATCAGCCCATAATGCATAAGGTAGAAGTCGAGGCCATTCTCTCACTCTTCCATTGCAAGCTTTAACCAAGGCTTTTACAATTGGTGGATGTCCACGTTCACTCTTTGCATTCCCTTCTGGATTATAAGCCGTGGTTAATGATAATTTAACTCCACATCTCTTGAAGAATTCACGAGCTTCATGTATATTTAATTCTCCACAATCTGCAGTGATCTTTCCCACACATCCGTAGCGGCAAATAACATCCTCAAGTAAAAACCTGCAAATTCCTTCTGTAGACTTTGTCCTTAAAGGCCTGCCTTCCACTTGGTTTGATAAATCCTCACAAGCCAAAACTAAATACCTCATTTGCCATAGTCCCATTGGCATAATAACCAAATCCACAACCCATTTAAAATGAATAGCCAAAGGATATGTTGGATGCAACCCATCTCGATGTCGTATATTCGAATACATTTGACAAGCCACACAAGATTCTACAAATGAAGTTACATCTTGATACATATTCTTCCACCAATATTGTTCCTTCAATTTAGCAAAAGTAGCCCAAATTCCTCTATGGCTTGCCCATAAACTATCATGAAATTCCTTGAGTAATTCTTGTTGAACTTCTTTGATACCTACTACTCGTTGTGGCATACCAATGTTTGATTTTGGCCTCTTCCATAGAAATCCCCCTTGTAATATGAATTTGTATGCTTTTCTCCTGATCTGTTTAAATTCTTCAACTGACCAATTATCATGCTTAGTTAACGTGCTCAAATAATATCCAATATCCAATAAATCTCCTTCATAGTTTTCTTCATGAAATGGCTTATTTTCTTTGTTCAATTGTGAAAATGAATAAAATTTAATACCCACATCATCAATATCCTCTATCATTTTATCTTCTCTATTATATCTTGCTCGAGATAACATATCTGCTATGGTATTGTCCTTTCCCACAACATGCTCAAACTCCGGATTTAATGACTTGATATAAGCAATCCATCTTAACATTGCAATGTCTGGAATTGTGCAATTAGTAATCATTCCAAGCAAAGGCGAACAATCTGTTTCCACCACTACTGTTGCCCCAATTAAATAATCCCTTTCAGCTTTCATAGCTGAAACAACTCCCCATAATTCCCTTTTCACTTGGAAATGTGCACGTTGGCGTGCACTTAAAACCTTAGCTCCAAATCGAACTGCAAATCTATATCCATTTGAATCATCTTGACCCACTGCCCATCCAATGGCAATTGGACTAGTATCCACTGTAAGAATCACTGGTCTATTGCACTTATAATCAATTTTTCTCAATACTGGAGGTGATATTAATAATTCCTTCAATATCTGCATTGCTTTGATATGCTTTTCTTCCCATTTAAAATGATAACCTTTGCATAACAATTCATACAATGGATCCGCTATATGAGCATAGTGAGGAATCCAAATACGATAAAACACACATGCATCCAAAAACCTACGCACCTCTGTTAAAGAATTACAATCTTCTTTTATTCTTCTAATCACATCAACTTTGACTGAATCTGGTTTTCTTCCATAAAATCGACATAAATGTCCAACAATTACAACTTCTTGTACTCCAAATATAGATTTTATACTTGATAATGTAAGATGAACTTTTTCAAGCCGAGTCAATATCTTTTCACAATCTTGTATATGATTGACAATATACTTGCGACACCTCCTTTTATCTAAAGTTTCATCCTTGTCTTCATCTTTGCACCCTTTAATAGGAACATCATCTAAAAAAGACATAGTCTTCTCAGGAATAAAATCCCTCAATACCTTATTCATCCCGCTTATCATATGTGCAACTAAATTAGTAGCACCTTGAGGAAGAGTACACATTTTAACCAATCCAAGTGGAGTTCTCATTGTTGTCATGTCTCTACTTTCTTTTGCTAGTTGAAATTGGTCATAGCCAGAATACAAGTCACCCATTGAATAAATTACCCTTCCTGCAAATGCTTCAGCAAATTCATCTATTATCGGTCCAATTCCTGCATTTCTGATAGTCACTGCATTTATTGGCTCCATATCTTGAATAAATCATAATGATCCATTTTTCTTAGGCACTGTAAACCATCGGCTAGAATATGGTGCAAAAGAAGGCTCCAAAATCTTCATCTTCATCTTTTCTTTTAATAATTCTATCAAACTTGGTAAATGTGCCCTTGGCACTGGAATTGGTCTCAAATTCCAAGGTACATGTGGTATAGTAAAAATAACCATAGGAGTTATAACATTTGGATCCACACACCCAATTTCATGAGATTCAAAGGCAAATGATTTATCTCGTTTTGCTAGCATTTCTTTGAAGAACACAATTTCCTCTGGCAACAAGGAACCATCAGAACCAATCTTTAATTCTTCAAAAGTTTCTTCAATAAACTTATGCCCAATATTTCTTGGATCCCTCAAGCTCTTTTCTCTTGAAGCTTCTTCTACCTGTTCTTTACAATCTTTTGGCAAAGGCCCAGCAGTGGGTTTTACCTTCTTATCTACTGTCTTGTATTTTGTTTCAACCATAATCTCTGGCGTTTGAAAAGATTCAATCATATCATAAACTTTTTTCGAATGAATTTGTATAATTTTATGATCATCACCTAATCCAATAGATGTAATCAGTTCTAAAGGATCTTCCAATCCATTTTCTTCATAAATACCAATAATCTTTTTATTATCTTCTAATATTTTTAATCCATATAATTCTCTTTCAACAGCACATAATCTTTTTCTCTCATTTCTTTTTAAATCCTCAATCCTCTTATACATAACACTCCCATTTTCAAAAATGCCAATAAATCCTGCATCAAAGGTACATATATCTTGCAAGAGTACCTCCCCTTTTGTACCTCCATAATCCCGCTTTATAGTAGTACTCCTCAAAAATCCGTAAATTCTTCAACGACTCTTGGCAATGGTTTTTCTCTCAATTTGTCTCGATTACGTTCATGATTTAGAGGAACAGTCAAAAATTGTACTGCCTTTTTTCTATCTTCACTACGAATCCGTGCATAAGTTGATCCATCATCAAGGACTTTTGTTTCCATTCGAGTCGCAATAATGTACGGTTGTCCCAATATAAGAGGATAAGTTGTTGCATCTTGAACAAAAAAATTTTGTTCCATTGCAACATCACCAATCCGAACCTTCACATCTGGACAAGCACCATACAATTCACTTCGTTTATTATTAGCTACCCATATTATCCATCCATGCTCTATATCAATTGGCCACTTCTGTTTCATGTAAAGATCCTTAGACATAAGGTTTATTTCTAAACCATGGTCAATCAAGGCAACAACTGGCTCATCCATATCTCCAATCTTTACTAATGCCTCTGTAGTTGCTCTAGCCCAATGCTTTCGAGTATAATGACTCAAAATTTCTTTCTCCTTATCACTTGGATCATCAAAATGTGCTTTTTGATTATAAGTCCTTCCTCCATTTGTTGATTGTTTATAACAGTTGTCAATTTCATCTTCTTCATCCTCACATATGTGCGCATCAATAGTATAATTTGATCCAGATTCATCCATTAATTGCCTCTTTTGCTTAATACTGTCAATAATGACATCATGGAATTTTTTCTTTGCAATACCCATTATTTTCTTCAATGTGAATTCAACTTTAGCATTAAGGACACGTTCTTCAAGCACCCCCTTTAAATCTGTTCCTGCTTCAATATCAGAGAGAAGTTTGTAAGCCGTTGACTTACTTTTTTCTCCTAAGTCCTTTGATTTTTCTTTTGAATATATCGAAGCATCCCTTGTTGATAATTCCTGTGATGCCATCTCACAAGCCTTATCTTCCCGAGTCTGTCTTTTTGAAGAATTCCCTTCTCTTGTATCGTTAGAATCTTGTCTTCTCTTTTCTTCTATCAAGGCTTCATGTTGATTTTTAGCAATATAGGCATGTATTGATAAAGCCTCTACATGATCCTCCCAACCCGTAGTTCCACGAATTATTGCAGTAGTTCTTAATAAAGCTTCTCGTGGCATCTTCTTCTTATGCATTGTAGAAATGGCAGAAGACCAAACCCCACTTGATTCAATATTTCTAGAAAATTCTTGCTTAACATTATCATCCACTCTAATACCATAACTTGCAATTTCCATTACTGCAATTCCATTCGCTGCCAAATAATCCTTAACCAATGCTTTCATACCTCCCTTACCAAAGTTGGTTTGGAGAATATTCCCAATATCCTTTAACACCACCTTTCCATCTTTCCAAAAAATAATGCCTTGTTAGACCATTTCATTAAACTCACCACAATCCTTTCGAGAATGGGAATCATCATCACACCAGATGCATCTTTGTACATACCCTTGCTTAAAAGCAGATTTTGAATTCATTACAGAAGTCTTCTCTTTAAGCCTTGCAAATTTAATTTGAAGATCTCGCATTCCACGTATAAGTTCTCCAATCCCCATATCTTCTTTTTTTGACGTAATTGTTGAAGGTTGAATAATAGGTGCCGTCAACCGTGAAGTGGACACTTGAATTTTAGGTACCTACACCATTCTTTGGATACCTCCTCTGTCCTTCCTCCTTTCCTTTTTTGCCAACAATCCTATTGCATCCTCGACCTTCTTCCAATTTGTTGTTAATCCTTCATCTTCTTCTATATCTTCAAGAGAAATCTCCAACCTTTCTTGTAATTCTCCATCTGCTGCTTGAAGAAATAACTCAACCTTGTTTGGTTCCAAAGTTATCTTTTCTATTTTTGATAATCGAGAATATTGTCTTTCAAACTCCCTTAATAATTCAATAGCTTGCAATTTCTTGTTAGGACGCTCAATCCATTCCAAAAATGATTTCTTAGTGATTCGATTAGAATCTTCTAAGAAATATTCATTTCTCAGCGCATAAGAGAATTCCTCCCAAGAGCTTCCAAATTGCTCTGTAACTGATTTCACATGTTCTCTTATCTCTGGTATTATAGCAAGTCCAAATAATAAAATCATGTCCCTTTCAGAGACTCGATTCAATTCCATTTCCCGCATATAATACCTCAAATACTTAGATATGTCCTTCCCATCAAACTGGTCAACCTTATTAACCACTGCTTATAATGCTTTGATTGCCAAAGCTTCCTTTCAATCCTTTTCTTGTTGCCGTTGCATAATTCATGTAAAAGTTTGAAACATATTTGCAATGTTTGGATCTAGATACATACCTTGTCCACCAAAAGAAGCTCCACTAGAAGATCCACTTGAAGCTCCACTCAAAGCTCCATCAATAGCTCCAAAATCCACCTTTTTGTTTTCTTGTGCCATTAATTCTAAATAACCACAACAAAAGCCAATACCTTCTACACCAAACTTTCATGTCGGATTCACCACTTATGTCATATTACGTGTTGTCTCGGTTGGGAATGCACCAGGCACTTGGCTGTAGAAGGTAAAGTACTGTTTGCAAATACTCAAGAAATCCTAATAGGTTTCACCCATATATAAGGAATATAATTTGAGCTTCAATTCAAAAGTGTTTAAAAACACTCCTCTTAGTAAAATCAATCTTACATATATCCCAATTACCTTATTTTCTTTATAATTAAGCAATTTTTATTTTTGTTTATAAGTCCTAACCCTATTTAGTGAGCTTCAACAAGCTATAATTTTTAATCGAACCGTCTATTTAGTGTGAAATTTTGCACACACATGCTAGTATAAGCCTTTTACATGCCTAGAAAAACTTAGTCCAGTCCAACTTACAGATTGCAAGAAAACGCCCAAAAAGCACACTGATGACGCTCGGCCGCCAACTTGAAGATTGATGCAGAAATTCCAGTGGTGATTTCTCCTTCTTTCACCATTAACTTCAGCTCAAACTTGGTGTATAGCTCAATCTACAAGTTTTCTATCAGCATACCAAAAATTACGTTGATCCAATTAGTGGATCTTTAGTTATCATAGAAACCCTATCCAACCCTAAACTGCCAACTTCTAACAACCTTTTGTATCAAAACTCAAATATCTCTTGATTGCATTACTAAATTAATACAAAACTTTGTATATACTTAGCACATCCAACAACCCAGACAATATCAAATTTTGAATTGTAGATGCTTCACAAATTTTACGAATCACTGGACAATGCAAGCCATCATTGTCTTATATAAAAACCCAAATCACCAATACAAACCCTAACTTTGAATAGTGATTTCTAAGTCCTCTAAAACCCTATGGTTACAAGCTAAATGCCCCTAGAACCCCTTTCAAGCTAGCTATCCAATCCTAATCGCTGATCTTTGAATGTTCCCTTTTCTTGCCTTCGGCGGTCGTTTTTGTTCTTAGAGGTCTGATTTCGACCTTGTCTCATATCCGGTCTTTCCTTGGATATCAATTCAACTAAATTTAAGGATTTTTAAGTTAAATCCTATTCTCAACTTAATCCTAATACCAACCATAATAACTATTTTTCTTTTCTATCCTATTCTAATTAACTTATGGCTTTTCAAAATTAGTAAAAGAGTTTGTATAGTCTAGAAGAAAACTTTAACAACTAACTTTTATCTGTTAGCTATCAAAACAAGAAAATAATCTAAGAGGCTTCCATAATCCTTTTCTTAAGTATCTTAAGTTCCTATTGAACTAAGATAATTAAGTATTAAATATAAATTTCTCTTATCTATACCTTTCACTATATAAACATGCTGCAACACGACAACGTAAATCTCAAATGCATCATTAGATTGTTACAAATTTTTAATCAATTTTAGCACACTCAATCATCCACACACAATCAAATTTACAACCATAGATGTTACTTCAATTGTATGCAATAGCTAAAAGTGCTAGTCCTAATTTTAATACATAACATCTTAACCTCCAATATACACCTTAATTTTAGATAGCAATTACTAAGTCTTTCTAAATCCTATAATAATAAATCTAATTTCTTTAGAGCGAGCTTAAAGCTAATCCCTCAATCCTAGTTGTCAATCTCCAAATGATTTGACACCTTGCTCTTGGTGGCCATTTTTGTAGCTAGAGGTCTGATTTTGATCCTATCTCATACACGGTCAATCCTTGAGTATCAATCCAACTTACTCTAAGGATTTTTAAGCTTAATCCTATTTTCAACTTAATCCTTATATTAACCATATTAACTATTTATCTTCTCTATCCTATTTTTATTAACTTATGGCTTTTTCAAAATAGTAATAGGGTTTGCACAATCTAGAAGGAAAATTTAATAATTAATTTTTATCTATTAGCTATTAAAATAAGAAAATAACTAAGAGACTTTCATAAATCTTTTTTTAAGTAACTTAAGTTCCTATTGAATCCAGATAATCAAGAATTAAATAGAAATTATTTTTATTTACACTTTTTGCTATATAAATGTGTTACAACATGACATCCACTTCCTTTGAACTTATGCATCCTTCAATATGCACCAAATGAACCATATGTCACAATTGGCATTATACCATCTCTTCAATTTCTATACCAAGTTCTTCTTTATCATATTCATCATCCATTTCAATACAATTATCTTCTTCAGAGTCATTTATATCTTCAACATGATCCTTCACATTTATTTCTCCATCTTGTCTTTTGAAAACCTTCACTTACTTCTCAGCAATAGGTATCTTCAACCTTGTACCATTCAATTCTTTCAATGAATACGTGGCATTGTCATGGACTGGTACTGCTATATATGGTCCAAATCAACGTTTTAAAAACTTTCATAAAATATTATGCTGGTTATCCAAATTGTTGTCATAAACAAGTATCCAATCACCTTCTTCAATTGCTCTATGCCTCAATTGATGTTGTTTATTAAACTAAACTTTATTCTTTAGCCTTGCCTCTTATAATCATTTTAATACTAATTCCACATCTTTTGATCTTTGTTCAAGTTGCCGAATTTAAATAGCCAATAACTCTTCTTTTATTAATCCATCTTTCTAATATAGCATACTCCAAATTAGTATATATTCTGCAATTGGTGTAATAAATTTTTGACTTGTGATGAGTTTTACTAGCATATATTCCATTACTAAACTATATGTTGTTTGATCAGTCCATATTGCATAAGGTAGAAGTCAAGGCCATTCTTTTATTCTTCCATTACAATCTTTAACCAAGGCTTTTATAATTGGTGGGTGTCCATGTTCACTCTTTGCATTCTCCTCTAGATTATAAGCAGTAACCAATGATAGTTTAATTCCACATCTTTTAAAGAATTTGCAAGTTTTATGTGCATCTAATTTTCCATGATCTGCAATGGTCTTTCCCACACATCCATAGTGACAAATAACATCCTCAAGTAAAAATCTATAGATTCCTTCTGTAGACTTTGTTCTTAATGCCTTGCCTTCCACTTAGTATGATAAATCTTCATGAGCCAAAATTAAATATCTCATTTGCTATAATCTCATTAATATAATAACCAAATCCACAATCCATTTAAAATGAATAGCTAAGGGATATATTGGATGTAGACCATCTTGATGACATATATTCAAATACATTTGATAAGTTATACAAGATTCCATAAATAAAGCCTCATCTTGATACATATTCTTCTACCAATATTGTTCTTTCAATTTAACAAAAGTAGCCCAAATTCCTTTATGCCTTGTCTATAAACTATTATAAAATTCCTTGAGTAATTTTTGTTGATCTTCTTTAGTACCTACTACTTGTTGCAGCATTCCAATATTTAATTTTGGCCTCTTTTATAGAAATTCTCCTTATAATATGAACTTATATATCTTTTTTTTTATTTGTTTAAATTTTTTAATAGACTAATCACTGTGCTTGGTTAATGTGCTCAAATAATATCTAATATCTAGTAACTCTCCTTCATAATTTTCTTCATAAAATGGCATATCTTTCTTGTTCAATTATGAAACTGAATAAAAGTTTGTACCCACATCATCAATATCTTCAATCATCTCATTTTCTCCATCATATTTTGCTCGAGATAGCATATTTGCTATCGGATTATCTTTTCTTACAACATGTCTAAATTTTGGATTTAATGACTTAATATAAGCAATCCACCTCAACATTACAATATCCGGTGTTATATAATTAATAATCATCCCAAGTAAAGGAAAATAATTTGTTTCAATCACTACCATTGCTCTAATTAAATAATCCTTTTTAGCTTTCATAATTGAAACAACTCCTCATAGTTCCCTTTTTATTTGTGAATATGCATGTTAGTAAGTACTTAAAATCTTAGCTTCAAATTGAATTGCAAATTTGTGTCCATTTGAATTATCTCAACCTATAGTCCATCTAATAGCAATTGGACTAATATCCACTATAAGAATCACTAGTCTATTGCACTTGTAATCAACTTTTTTTAACATTGGAGATAATATCAATAAATCCTTTAATCTTTGTATTGCTTTGATATACTTTTCTTTCCATTTAAATTAATAATCCTTGCCTAATAATTCATACAATGGATCTTCTATATGTATGTAGTGAAGAATCCAAATATGATAAAATATACTTCCATCTAAAAATCTTTGCACCTGTTAAAGAATTGCAATCTTTTTTCATTCTTCCAATTGCATCAACTTTGATTGGATCTAGTTTACTTCCATAAAATCCACATAAATGTCCAACAATTATAACTTCTTGTATTTCAAATATAGATTTTTCACTCGATAATATAAGATGAATTTCTTCAAGCCGAGTCAATATTTTTTTACAATCTTGTATATGATTAATAACATACTTGCAACATCCTCTTTTATCTAAAGTTTCATCCTTATCTTCTTCCTTGCACCCTTTTATAGGAACATCATTTAGAAAAGGCATAGTCCCCCCAAGAATAAAATCTCTCAACACCTTGTTCATCTCGCTCATCATATGTGCAATTGAGTTAGTAATATCTTGAGGAAGAGTACACAATCTAATTAGTGTAAGTGATATTCTCATTGTTGTCATGTCTCTACTCTCTATTCTAAGTTAAAATTGGTCATAGCCTGAATACAAATCATCCATTGAATAGATTGCCCTTCTTGCAAATGTTTCAGCAAATTCATCCACTATTGGCCTAATTTTTACATTCTTGATAGTCACTGCATTTATTAGTTGCATATCTTGAATAAATCATAATGATCCATTTTTCTTGGGCACCGTAAACCATTGACTAGAATATGGTGCAAAAGAGGGCTCCCAAATCTTCATCTTCATCTTTTCTTTCAAAAATTCTACTAAACTTGGCAAATGTGTCCTTCGTATTAGAATTGGCTTCAAATTCCAAGGTACATGCGGTATAGTGAAAATAACCATAGAAGTCACAACATTCGGATCTACTCATCCAATTTTATGAGATTTAAAGGCAAATGATTTACCTTATTTTATTAATATATCTTTGAAATATTCAATTTCTTCTAACAATAAAGAACCATCAAAACCAATTTTTAATTCTTCAAAAGTCTCGTTTGTAAACTTGTGTCCAATATTCTTTAGATCCCTTAAGCTCTTTTCTCTTGATATTTTTTCCATCTGCTCTTTAGAATCTTGTGGTAAAGATCCGGCAACGAATTTTATCTTCTTATCCACTATCTTATAATTTGTTTCAACCATAACCTCTAGTACTTGAAAAGATTCAAGTATAGAAAAATTTCTCTTAAATGAATTTATACAATCTTATCATCATCTTCCAATCCAAATGATGTAATCAATTCCAAAGAATCTTCCAATCCATTCTATCCATAAATACCAAAAATCCTTTTATCATCCTCTAATGCTCCCAATTTGTATAATTCTTTTTTAATATCACATAATCTTTTCTTTTCTTTTCTTTTCTTTTTAAATCTGTAACTTTTTTATACATTATACTTCCACTTTCAAAAATATCAATAAAACTTGTATCAAAGGCATCTACATCTTGCTAGAGTACCTCCTTTTTAGTACCTTCATAATCCCACTTTATAGTGGTACTCCTCAAAAGCCCGTAAATTTTTCAACAATATGATTGTCCCAAAATAAGAGGATAAGATGTTGCATCTTGAACAAAAAAATTTTACTCCATTGTAACATTACCAATCCAAATTTTCATATCTGGACAAGTACCATGTAATTCACCTTATATATTATTAGCTGCCTATATTATCCATCCATGCTCTATATCAATTAGTGACTTTTGCTTCACATAAAGATTCTTAGACATAAGATTTATTTCCAAATCATGGTCAATTAAAGCAACAACTGGCTCATCTATATCTCCAATCTTTACTGATGCCTCTATAGTTATTCTAGCCCAATGCTTTCAACTGTAATGACTTGAAATATCTTTCTTCTTGTCACTTGGATCATCAAAATGTGTACTTTGATTATAACTACTTCTTCTACTAATTGATTGTTTATAATAATTGCCAATTTCATCTTCTTCATCCTCACATATATGTGCATCAATAGCATGATTTGATCTAATTTCATCCATTAATTACCTCTTCTGCTTAGTATTATTAATAATGACATCATAAAATTCTTTCTTCACAATACCCAAAATCTCTTTCAATGTAAATTCATTTTTAGCATTGACCACATGTTCTTCAAGCACCCCTTTTAAATTTGTTTTTGCTTCAATATCAAAGCGAAGTTTGTAAGTTGTTGACTTATCTTTTTCTCCTAAGTCCTTTGATTTTTTTTTAATGATATTGAGGCATCTTTTATTGATAACTCTTATAAAACCATCTTCTGAGCTTTATATCCTCAAGTTTGCCTCTTAGAAGGATTTTTTTCTCTTATGTCATTAAAATCTTGTCTTTTCTTTTTTTCTATCAAGGCTTCATATTGGCTCTCACTAATATAAGCATGTATTAATAAAGCTTCTACAAGATCTTCACAATCCGTAGTTCCACAAATTATTGTAACAATTCTCAATAAAGCTTCTTATGGCATCTTTTTTTTATACATTGTAGAAATGGCAGAAGACCAAAGTCCACTTGGTTCAATACTTTCAAAAAAATCTTATCTGCCATCGTCATCCACTCTAATACCACAACTTGTAACTTCCATTATTGCAATTCCATTTGGTGTCAAATAATTCTTAATTAATGCTTTTATACCTCTTTTATTAAAATTAGTTTGAAAAAAATCACCAATATCTTTTAATGCCACTTTTCTATCTTTCTAAAAAATAATGTCTTGTTACACCATTTCATTGAATTCACCACAATCCTTTTAAGAATGAAAATCATCATTACACCAAATATATCTTTGCACATATCCTTGCTTAAAAGTAGCTTTTGAACTCATTGTAAAAGTCTTTTCCTTAAGCCTTGTAAGTTTAATATGAAGATCTTACATTCTATATATAAATTCTTCAATTCCCACATCTTCTTTCTTTGATGTAGTCATTGAAGGTTGGACAATAGGTACTATTAATTGCAAAGTGGGCACTTGGATTTTAGGTACTTGCACAATTCTTTGAATATCAATCCTATCATTTTTTCTTTCCTTTTTTGTAAGCAATTTCATTGCATCTTTAACTTCTTTTCATTTTATTATCAATCCTTCATCCTCTTCTTTATCTTGAAGAAGAATTTTTAACCTTTCTTGTAATTCTCTATCAGTTGCTTGAAGAAATAACTCAACCTTATTCAGTCCTAAAGTTATCTTTTCCACTTTCGATAACCAAGAATATTGCCTTTCAAATTCTTTTAACAATTCAATAGCTTGTAATTTCTTATTAGGGCATTCAATCTATTTTAAAAATGATTTTCTAGTGACCTAATCAGAGTCTTCTAAAAAATACTCATTTCTCAATGCATGAGAGAATCTCTCCCAAGAACTTCCAAATTGCTCTATAATTAATTTCACATGTTTTCTTATCTCTGACATTGTAGCAAGCTCAAATAATAAAATTATATCCTTTTCAGAGATCCAATTCAATTCTATTTCCCGCACATAACATTTTAAGTATTTAGAAATATCCTTTCCATCAAACTGATCAACCTTGTTAACTACTGCTTGTAGTGCTTTCATTGTCAAAGCCTCCTTGTGATCATTGCCCTATTTTTGTTGCATAAATAATGTAAATGTTTGAAGTATATTTGCAATGTTTGGATCCAGATACTTACCTTGTTTACTAAAAAAAAAACTACTTGAAGCTCCACTTAAAGATCCACTTAAAGCGCCATCCAAAGCTCCATCAAAAATTCCAAATTCCACCTTCTTGCTTTCTTGCGCCATTAATTCCAAATAACCAAAATAAAATCCAATGCCTTCCACTTCAAATTTTTATGTCAGATTCACCACTTATATCATATAATGTGTTGTCCTATTTGGAAATGCACTAGGCACCTGGTTGTAGAGGATAAAGTTGTAATTCACAAATACCCAAGAACCTTGAACAAGTTTTGTCCATATAAAAAGAATGTGATTGAATATCAATATGAGAGTGCTTAAGTCAATAAAAAGTGCTTAAAAATATCCTTCTTGATAACTTTATCTATATATAAATCCCAATTGCTTTATTGCTTGTCACAATCAAGCAACTAAGATTTTTCTTTACACGTCCTAGTCTTATTTAGTGAACTTCAATAAGCTATAACTTTTATAATCTAATTATCAACTAGATGTAAAACTTTGCATACAAATGCAAATATAAGTCTTATATATGCTTAAAAAGTTTCAACCTAACCCAACTAACAGATTGTGAAAAATCAACCAAAATCCATGCTGATGTCACTATGCCGCTAGCTTGAAGGTTGATGTACATATGCTAGTGGCAATTTCTCCTTCTCCAACTATTAACTTTAGCTAAATTTTAGTATGTAGCTTGCCTTTCAAGTCTTCTAACACTATGCCAAATTTCACTATGATTTCATTGACAAATCTTTAGATATTGCAGAAATCCCAAACAATCCTAAATTGCCAATTTCTAGTACCCCTTCATACTAAAGATCACATAAATCTCAATTGCACTATTAGATTGTTACAAATTTTTATTCAATTTTAGCACACTAAATCACCCACACACAATCAAATTTATAAATACAGATGTCACTTCAATTACACACAATAGATAAAAGTGCTGGTCCTAACTTTATTATATAATAACTTTATCTCTAATACAAACCTTGACTTTAGATAGCAATTGCTAAATCTTCTTAAATCCTACAGTAATAAATCTAATCTCTTTAGAATAAGCTTAAAGCTAACCATCCAATCTTAGTTGCCAATCTCCAAATGATCTGACCCCCTGCCCTTGATGGCCGTTTTTGTGGCTAAAGGTCTGATTTCGACCCTATCTCATACATAGTCGACCCCTGGGTATCAATCCAACTTATTCTAAAGATTTTTAAGCTTAATCCTATCCTCAACTTAATCCTAGTATCAAGCATATTAACTACTTATCTTTTCTATTCTATTTTTATTAACTTATGGCTTTTTAAAAATAGTTATAGAGTTTTTATAACCTAAAAGAAAATTTTAATAACTAATTTTTATCTATTAGCAATTAAAACAAGAAAATAATCTAAGAGACTTTTATAAATCTTTTTTTAAGTATCTTAAATTTTTATTAAATCAAGATAATCAAGTATTAAGTAAAAATTATTCTTGTTCATACTTTTCATTATATAAATGTGTTACAACATGACAATAGAGAAAGATTATCTGCATGAGTTTTTAATATTAGGATCACACAATTAATTATTTTTAGATCAGTAGAATTCAATGAATATCTAATTATTCCAAAATAACTTTGATCTCTTCAACTTCTTATTATTTTGCAGTATAAATTATTGCAATCCTATCTTCTATAATCTTTCCATTTTATTCTCCTATTTTTTTCTAATTTCATAATAACATACAATATTATATTATCTTAAGAAACTACATACAATTGCTCCATATTTCAATCACTCAAAGTAAATTCTCAATAAGAACTCATTCCAAAATAAATCATCTATTCGATATTCTCTGTCACCGTTCAGCTGTCACAACCCATACGATACAATATCATCATTCACAATTAAACTACATTAATATTTTCAGTCTTCGGCTTCCAATCCGCTATACAAAACTCAACAATTAACAACTTTATTTTCTTACTCAGCCACATATAAATCAAATTTATATTTTACTACCGTACTTGTCAATTTACATTGTTCAACAATCAGTATGAATATCAGTCTTTCAACTATAATCTTATCACAAAAAAAAACCAAAAAAAAAAAAAAAAAAAAAAAAAAAAGAGGTAGCATTAAGCTTATCCCGGCTCTTGATTCTCACAGTCTAGTCCTCTCTACTTCTTCTTCAATCCATTTATACTTACCTCCCAATGTTAACTACTTTTTCTAACTACATCATATATCTTGCCTTCTAAACTGTCCATTTATCGATTTATTGGCTTTCCTTAACTCTACATACTATGCATTGTAAAACAAAAAAATCCTACTCATTCTACATTTATGAAACATTTCTTAAAAATTATATTCCAACCTCTTCATCTACATTGTTTTTCATTACTGTGATTCCTTGTATATTTAATGTCATAGTATCTCTTATAGATTGCTATTTTTTTTTTTATTATGTTAATAATAACTTCATAAAATTCAACCTTTGCAATCCTAAAAATTTCACCAATTATAAATTCAATCTTTCTTCTCAAAATCCATATTATTTGCTTAACAACTTATTTTGTATTATCTTATTTTTTTTCCTCTTGTAATCTTTTTTTATAGTTTTTTATTATTTTCATCTCTTCTTTATTTTTTTTCTATTAATATTTCATATTGACTCCTTGTAATATAATCATGCATCAATAATGCATCTATTGAATCATTCTACCTAATAATTTGCCAAATATTATTGCCAACTTGTTTTAAATCATATGTAATTTTTTTTTTTTTTTTTTTTTTTTTTTTTTTTTTTAACATAATTAATTGTACTTGCTTACAAAGAACTAGATTCTCTTAAAAGTTCAAGATTTATGCTTAAATATTTTCTTTGATTTGCTTCTATCTAATATATAGATGCTTCATTACTTGAGATTGTATGCACTTTAATAGCATCTTCCACAAATATCTTCATTCTTCTTTTAACAAAATTTGTCTCCAATTTTTTTTCACTTTTTTTTAATTGTATCATACCATCTTTGAAAAAAACAACTTCTTTACATAGCACCTTTGTATTATCTTCACACTCCCTTTTAAAATGATCCATGCTATTACACCACATATACCTATATAGTACACTTTCTATTGGTCCTAATTTTTGTCTTATTGATACTTTTGATGATTGATCCTTCTCTTTAAGTTTTACAAATTTTATTTGAAAATCTTTCATTCCATATATGATTTCATTTATGCTCATTTTTTTCTTTTTTTGATATAAAAATTGGAGGTTGAATTATAGATGTAAGATGGATAGTAGGTATTTTTATCTTAGATGCTTATAATGGTCTTTGAATACCAACCCTATTCTTTTTCTTTTCTCTTTTTGTAAGTAATCCTTTTGCCTCTTCCACTTTTTTTCAATTTAATGTCAATTCTTTTTTTTCTTCTTTGTTATCTTTAAGCAAAATTTCCAACTTTTCTTGTAAATTTCTATGAGCCGCTTAAAAAAAAAACTCCTCTTTATTTGGATCCAATAATTGCCTCTCCTTCTTTAATAAATAAAAATATTATCTTTCAAACTCTTTTAATAATTTTGTTGCTTAAAGATCCTTCTTAGATCTTTCAATCTACTCAAAAAATGATTTCTTTATAATCCAATTGCTTTCTTTTTAAAAAAATTCATCCTTTAATGTTTAAAAAAAATTCTCCTATAAACCTCCAAAATATCCTATAATGGATTTTATATGATTTTTTGTCTTTGATATAATAGCCAATTCAAATAATTGAATCATCTCCTTTTCAAAAATACACTTTAATTCTATTTTTTTTTAACATAACACCTTAAATACTTTATAATATCATTTCCTTCAAATTAATCAATCTTAATTGCAACCGCCTATAATGCTTTGTTTGCCATACCTTCTTTGTGATCTTTAATCTATTGCTCTTATATAAATAAAGCAAATACTTCAAACATACTTGCAAAGTTAGGATTAAAATACATATTTTGTCCTCCTTTATTATCTCTACTTGTAGCTGTACTTGCAACTTTACTAAAAGCTCTAATTATTGTACCATCTATAACTCCTCCTTCAAATTTCTTACCTTCCTTCTCTAAAATTTAAATAAATTAAGAATCCAATTACCTTCTATCTTAAGCTTTTTACATTGGATTCATCAAATATATTGTATTATATGAAATCTTATTTGAAAATATATCCAATACTTGATTTGTGGAAGGTAAAAAAAAAATTATAACAACAAGTCCTAACAACTTTAATTGAATCATATATAAAATATAATTAAAATTAAATAAATATAATCAAATATTGATCAAATTTAATTAAATTTTTATAAAAATTATTTAAAAAATACAAAAAAAACCTAAAAAACTTCTAAAAAAATTATTAAAAAATTATAAAGAAATCCTAAAAAAATCTAAAGAAATCTAAAATAAAATCTAAAAAAATAATAATAATAAAATTTTAAAGAAATCTTAAATAAATCCTAAAAAAATAAAAAAAATAAATCCAAAAGATATCCTAGTTAAATCCTAAATTCTAAACTAATTCTAATCAAATCTTAATCAAATCCTAATCAAATTCTAAATTTATCCTAATAATCCTATAGTACATTGAAACTTCAATAATTAATAATCAAACTATCGATTTTGCTTTGAAATTTATACACCTTTCAAAAATTAAATCAGCAACAAGCATAAAAATTTTGAAGAAGATCCAACTTACCAAATAGAAGATAAATCCAAAAATCGGCTTAAATGTAGACCAACCTCCTTTTCTAATCTTGATGTTGATCCCCTAGCGCTAATATCTCTTTCTTGCATTGTTCAATTTCTTCTTAAATTCACAAATATATAGGAAATTAACTCAATCTTTTATATATATAACTTTTATTTCAATATAGTTGATAGATTACTAAATACCTTAAAAATCCTTACTCACCTTCAAATTCCAATTTTAGAGACCTCGACCCACTTGAACTTCAATAACTTTTAATCTAACTATTTAATCAAGCTTAAATATATAGAATATATTAACCAAAACTATTATCAAAAATCTAAAAAAATTTACTTATAGGTCTACTACCAAACTCACAAAATTTTTAAAAATATAAATTTCTTTTATTTCAAAAAAAAATCCAAGTCATCCAATACAATCTTAATTTTAAAAAGCTCTTACAAAGTTAATATCTATCCAAATTACTTATAATAAATGATTAAAGAAATCTTCTAAAGTTTGCTCCCATATATAACTCTTTGATTTATAAAAGAACTCCAAAAACAACAATGAACTTTAATTTTGTACCTTAGGATTTGATTTTAACTATGATTAGCGGTTAATTCTTTTTGAATATCAATTCTTATTTTTTTGAGATAATTTCTAATAAAGGCTATTTTTTACTCCCTCTTAAAATACTTATATTATTTATTTTTCTAATCTATTTTGTTTTGCCTTATTTATGGCCATTCAAAGTAAGTAGAAGCCCATTTTGTCAAAAAATAATATTAGCACTAAAAGATTTTATTACCTTCTTATCTTTTATTTATATTTTTTTATTATATCTTTTTAATTAGGCTCTTCTATTATAAAATCCATATTCTTATTTTTTACTATGTAGTCAATAGCGAAAGTATTTGAAAAACATTATAAGATTTATTCTCAAATAACAAAAATTTGAGCCTATCAATAGAGAACATGTTCTACATTTGTTTATGCTTTGGAATTTTAACAATTAACATGTAATATTAATTGGAATAAAGATACATTGATGAAGCATTTTTATTGGAGATTAAAAAATAATATAAATGATCTATTAGTTTTTATATCTGATCTTCAAATTTTTAATGAAGCTATTAGTCAAGTTTTAAAGTACAATAATTGATTGTTTCAATGTAGCCAAGATAAATATCCATTGCATGCACCATAAGATTAATAAGACTAATAAGACTAATAAAACTTGGCCATAAGATTAATAATTGCTATAAAAAGTATTAGCATACATATTAAATGAGGAGTGTAGCCACAAGATATTTTACAAAAAAATAAGGACTTCTAGCCACAATAGAGACTATGCGGTGTTGAGTGGCATGATCTTCACTAGATATATTAGATACCTAGCTGTAAAAAAATTTGTCACAACTTATTGGCAAGCTTCCAATAAGTGATTTATCTTTAAAGAAAAGGACAAATAATATGAAGATATTACAAAAGAAAATTTATACTGGTAAAATTCTTCTTGTATTCAAATAGGTTTATATATAAGTTCCTTCTATAGCATATAAAATTTTCCTAATATCCCTTTCTTTATAAATTCACAACTAATCAGTTATTGATAAATTAGATTGCAAATAATCTTCAAGAAAAATCCATAATCTCCTTCAAAAACTCCATCTTCATATCAAAGTTTTGTTATAACTCCATATATCTATTTTTCCACCTTCATAAAGTCTTGGCTCCTAAAAAACCCCTTTAGTTTATACAAAAGTCTCAAATTGCAACAAAACCCTTCAATAGCTTATTCACTTACAAGGATTTATTTCTTTTTAAACTTTAGAGTTCAATAACTCTTGATCCAATCATTTAATTTCTATAAAATCTCCTTCAAAGTGTAAGTAATACTCTTAAGCTCCATGATAAAAAAGAATCGATCATAGATTTGCTTCCAATTATTTGATATCTTAAAAATCCTAGCATGTACTTAAAATCCTAGTTCAGAAATGCTAGAGTACTATTTTCTTCATATCTCACAAATCCAAAACCTTGATGCTACAAAATTTTTGCATATAATCTTGTGATATGAATATATACACTCTTAAAATTTTTGAGCTAAAAACTTATTAAATTATCTAAGATATGGCTCAAAACAAAACCACTAATTAAGTAGGATTACTTACTGTCCTTTGATTATAAGCACTAATTTCAACTCCCAATATCTCTTTTATTCCAAATTAGATTTTATTAAGCTATATTCAAAAAGTATAGCCAAAAAATTGTTCTTTTCAATCCTAATTACTGATCATCTATTGCTTTCTACATGCGCAAGTTATGTCCAAAAGAATAGCAATAGATACAATTTTGATACCTTAACTTTGAATACCTATATCTCTTACATAAAAAGTCCAAATCACACAATCTTTATACCAAAACCATAGCCAAAAATCCAAAATTGCTAACTCTAGCTTCTAATATTCAAATTCTTCTGAAAAACAAATCCTAATCCCTAATAAGTCCTTAAGTAACCTCCTTAAAGTCCATTGGATATGACTTTTGGCCAATAGGAATAGAGACTTCTATCATCCATCTCTATCCATCCACATAGATGGCTTAGATACCTTTTTATACTAAAAATCTCTTTTCAATCTTTTTTTTAATAAAATTTATATAATATGTGTTCTAAACATTAAATAAAAGAAATAAATAAGATCTTAAGAATCACCAATGTTTAATCAAGGTGACTTAAGATATACAAAAGTTATTATCAATATAAAATCAACCTCAAAATTACTATCAAAAAAAAAAAAAGTTGTATAAATCTCAATAATAAACTTTTTAATAGATTCTTTCTAAACTAATAACCTAACTATATTTTAAAACTAATAAAATCCACTGATATGGCCCTCACTTAGTTATATAATAAATTATACATTAAATATATATGTACAATATTTTCACATGATAGCCAAATCACAACATGATAGCAATTAGATTCTTTTATTTTACAAAGCAAAAAAGGTTTTATATTATCATCTAATCTTTTTTGTTGTTTTATCATATCAACTTATTTAAATGTCCAAAAATTCAAAATCCTTGCTATAGTAGATTCAAGAGCCTTTGTTTGCTTTAATGACTTAGAATTTTTAAGAATCCATAAAAATTTTATAGTCAAGAAATCCAAGGCTATTCATGTAGAGATTATAGATAGTCAATCTTTATCCTTTGGAGATATTACTTATAAAACTAATCTATTGGAAGTAACATTAGAGAATCATAGTAGTCACCTTATATTTAATATCATTAGATTTTAATATAATTCCATCATTTTAAAACTTTCTTAGCTTGAAAGATATAATTCTCATATAGATTAAATATCTTATGAAATAGAATTTATTATAATATTATAATTAACTATTATTAAATATAATAAAAAATATCATACACCTTGTATATTTAAAATCATAATATTTTTTTTATTGAAGCTAAAGCTTTTATGAAAGCAACCAAGAAGGATTTTTTTTTTTTTTTTTTATGTAATTTCAACATTGGAAGCAATAAATATTCAAATAATCCTTCAAAAAAAATATAGAAATTTTCAAAATGTTTTTAAAAAGAACACAAATATCTTATCAAAATATTGTCTATGTGACTACATTATTGATCTTTAAAATGGCACACAACCACCTTTTGGTCCAATTTATCACTTATCACAAAACAAGCTTATAGCACTGAGGGAGTATATTAATGATGTTATATTGTAATATGGTTGTAGAATGAAAGAACAAAACAAAATATATATTATAGAGAATCTTAATTAAAGATTACATTATAAAATTATTTTTAAAAATATATGTAAAAATTTTAAAAAATAGAGAGGTAATAAAAATATTTAGCATTAATGTTATTTTTTTTATAAGAAGGGCTTCTATTTACTTTATAGGACCATAAACAAGACATAATAAGATAGATTAGCAAAATTACTACTATAGGCATCTTATGATCAAAGCAAAGAATAGTTTTTAATAAAAATTATCTAGTAAATCCCTAGATTGATACCCAGGGAGGGCTAGTTATGAACTAGGATCAAAATCAAACCTTAAGGTACAAAATCATGCACCTATGGTAAATCAATTCTATTTTTGTTGATTAAAAAGTAGAATTTGAGAGTAAATTCAATATAGCTTTTTTGAGCATTGATTTTAAGATTTTTGAATTTATAATGACTTTGTGAGAGCTATATAAAGTTAGGATTCTATTTGGATAACTTTGAATATTGAGAAATAAAGTGGATTTGTATTTTTGAGCATATTGAGAATTTTGTAATAGATCTACAAGTGAAAATTTGTGGATTTGTACATATAATTGTGTTGGAAGTCTATTGTGAATTTGAGCTTAATTCAATTGTTAGATCAATGGTTATTAAAGTTTAAATTAGCTAGGATTTCAAAAATTGGATATTTAAGGTTAGTGAGGATTTTTATAATTTTGAGCAATCTTTTAGTTAGATTGGAATGATTCTTTTTCAAACTGATAGTTAATTTAATTTTCAGCATTTTTATTAAATTTTAGAACATAAAAATAGTGCAAAAATAAGATATTGATATTAAAAGATCAACATTAAGGTTGGAGAAGGATAGTGACCAACACTCAAGATGATTAGGAGCTTTTTCTTTCAATCAATAAATTCAATCCTTTTACAATTTTATTTGCTAGTTTTCAATTAGAAGATTAAAAAATAAATATTTTTTGAATAAAGATCAATAATTAATTTGATAATTATTGAGATTTTAAATCTACTATTGAATTTGATTAAGATTTCATTAGGATTTATTAGGATATTAGGATTTTATTAGGATTTTATTAGGATATTAGAACTTCATTAGGATTTATTAGGATATTAAGATTTCATTTAAGATTTGATTAAGATTTGATTTAGAATTTGATTAAGATTTGATTTAGGATTTGATTTAAGATTTGATTAAGATTTGAATTAGGATTTGATTTAGGATTTGATTAAGGTTTGATTTGGGATTTGACTAGGATTTGAATTATAATTTCATTAGGATTTTATTAGGATTTGATTAAGATTTGATTAAAATTTAATTAAGATTTGATTAAGATTTAATTAAAATTCAATTAAAATTTATTTAGGATTACATTAGGATTGTTAGATTTATTATTAATTACAATACATAAGTGTATCTTCTATAACCAAATGCTTGGTGCATTTTCAAATAAGACAACACATAATACAACAATGAAAATTTAGCAAAGAATTTTATTTAACATTCAAAATTTCCTATTGGTGCACTTATATTCTTTGTAAAGAAAAAAGATGGATCTCTATAGATGTACGTCAACTACCATGGTCTCAATAAAGTGACAATAAAAAATCATTATCTTTTTTCATTGATATTTAGGCTCTTTGACCAATTAGATCAAATTAAGATTTATACTAAAATAGATCTTTGTAAAGCTTAGAATCTAGTATACATCAAAGAAAGGGACAAATGGAAGATTGTTTTTAATACAAGATATGGATACTTTGAATATAATATCATGTCTTTTGTCCTTACAAATGTGCCACTAATTTTCTAACATTTGATGAATAATATATTTTATAAATTCTTTAATGACTTTGTCATATGCTATTTGGATGATATCTTAATTTATTCTAAGGCTCTAAAAGAACATAAATAATATATTTGTCCTGTCTTATAAAAATTATAAGCCTCAAAGATACAAGAATATAGAACAAGAGACTTGAACTAGAACAAGGTTTCAAGAAGAAATCAACAAGAATTTGAATTAACCAGATGACTATACAAACAACACTAAGAAAGGTGAGCTAGAACTCTAAGAGATGCATTGTCAAGACTGAAAAATTCTTCAGCCTTAACTCCCATATATATCCCTATCTAGGTTGCTTCTTGAGCAGCTTCTATCAAACTAAGAAACTTCTTGAATAGCTTCTACCAACTGGAAAGCTTCTCAAGCAACTTCTATCAATTGGAAAGCTTTTCAAGTTCTTTCCACTAACTATGAAGCTTCACAAGCTACTTTCATCTACTAGGAAGCTTTTCAATAAACTTTCACTAACTCAAGAAACTCTAAAATATTCTAAAAGGTTCTATAAACTTCCAAAGTATATGTCCCTAACATCACTTCTTTCTCTAGCAATAAGTTTCAAGATGAGCTCATACCTTTGAAAGTCTTTTATATATGTAAAAAATTAAGGATACACTATATTATTGAACTTATATATTTTATTTTCTATTCTTGGGCAATAAGTTCTATTGGTCCTCAAAAAAATTGCCTATGGCCTTGAGCTAGTACCTTTGTTGTTGAAACATCTTATTGAAGGATTTGATTTTCATTACGGCCTTTAAAACGTCTTCCAAATTAGATCTCAGGCTTAAAAGGATTCAACTTTCTAAGCTCAAGCAATATCACTAAAGCTCAAGCATTAGAATCAAGACTTATATGATTGGATGTTGCTCCTAATGGCTCCAACCATGATTGTACTTGGCTCCAAAATGTATTATCCTCACTTTACTCAATTGATGGCTATAAAAATTATATTGATTTATTTAAAATTTGCGTAGTAAGTAAATCTTTTTAACCTTATTCTACTAAATTTTTCAACACTTGAAAGTTGGATATAGTAACTAAGTTGCTTCTACTACTCTATCTTAGAACAAATGACTGCATATAGATGAAGATTTTAGTTTAACTTTTCTCTTCTTATGAGTATTCTTTGGATTCAATTTTTATCATAAAGTTGGAATCATATCTTTTTTAGTTGGAATTGCATAAATAACAAATGGTGTATCTTTTTTGGCCAATCTTATAAAAATCCTTACTCTAACAAATAAAGGCTTACCAACTCATGATTTTTTATAAAATTTTCTTGTAGAAATTTCTATTGGAAATGTTATTCTTTGCAATCTCTAATCTATAGATGGATTATGCTTTTCAAACCAAGAAAGTTTGTGAATAATACAATTTGAAAGAATCCTAATAATATTAAATACAATTTGACTGCTATGATCTTTGAAAACACTTCTATAGGCATGATTTTATAGATGTACTACTAGAGGATAAAGCTTGTCTATCTATTACCTCTGTATGAACAAATTTGGATCTTTGTACTAAAAGAATTTTATGAAGCTTAGTAGATGCCTCATCTATAAAACAAGTAAATATCCTTGAATCCAACAAATCAATCGTATGAAGCTTTTGAGGTCCAAAATACAAAAAAATTATAAAACAACAAGTAGGTTGAATAGAAAGAGATGAATCTTAATAGTTTTGTAATGTTGAATTGTCTAGCTACATGGTTCCTACTATGATTGAATACCTTCTTTTTTCTAAATGATTGCACTCTTAATTTTGGTGATGTGTTGATTTTGTTTCTTCAAACAATTATCAACTTTGTAGCTTTTTCTCCCATAATATAAGCATAGATCTTCTTGCATCCGACACTTCTTTTCTTATAGACTAAGAGGTTTAAAACTTATTATATTAAGTTGTATATTTTTTACTTTTAAATATAAATTCAAAATGCTTATCAATATGGCAAGAGTGTATTGGATTATATATTGTCTTATTGAAATCTATAAAAATTAATCTTGATGATATTAGAATAATCAATCATCACATTTCATAGCTTGGCTAATAGCTACATTGAATAATTGTAGATCCAAAAGCAATAATAACAAATCCTTAACATTATCTTTTAATTACCAATAGAATTAATTCATTAAGGCTTTTTTGTCCCAATTGATATCGTACACTAGTTGCCTAAAATTGAATGCATAGACTAATACAAAGCGTGCCCCTTGATGCTATCATGGTAGAGAGAATTTATTTCAAGAAAGCACTGAGCTTTTGGCTGCCACTAATTATTCAATTAAGATCTAAGTATAATAAAAATTCCAAATTTATATAAAAGTCTTTTTTATAGGGCTATTACATCCAATACATAAGTCTTATTTCTTCAAATCACTCAAAATATGACAAAATACTCTAAAATCCTCATTCATCCATAAGAAAGGAATTTTTTTGAATTTTAATAATCTATAATTTTTAATCCAACTATCCAAATCTAATAAAATTTACATAAATTATTGATATACTTTTAACAACTACTACCACAAATTTCAATTGTTGATTCTTTATCAATCTTTAGATATCGCAAAAATCCTAATAGTGGCTTCAAACCCTTCTTTGCAGATACTAATGTATTAAATTCTTCATATCTCACAAACTAAAAGTCTAAATACTATGAAACTTTGATATATTCCTTTCTAATATAATATTATACCTTCTTAGAAATTTTTAGACAAAAATTCGTCCAAAAGCTTAAGATATGGCAAAAACCATCACTATCAATAAAATGGTCTACTTATTGCCTTGGAATTTTATCTACTGTCTTTGACTTCTAATATCTTCTTTTTTAGAACTCTAAATGTAACAATTCTTTCATATAAGATATAGATCTTAAAATCACCTCTCTAATTGTATCTCTTAATTTCCAAAAGTTCTTATATAATTTCTTGTATCTACAAAAGAATGACAATAGGTATAAATTATACACCTTAATTTCAAGTGCCTACTCTTCCCTCATAAAAATTCTAAATGTCTTGATTTTTATATCAAAATTTCAATACAAAAAATAAACTTTCTAATCTTAATCTTTGATTTTCAAATATTCTCTTTGAAATCACCAAAACATTTGTTCTCTCCAAAAGCAGCCTCCTCAAAATCTATTAGGTATGATCATTGACCAATAGGAATGAAGAGCTTTATCCCTTGCCTTCATTCATATATTCTTTACCTTCATCCTTCCAAATAAGCCTCTTAGTAGTTTAATTTTTCATCTTTGGCCCCTAATCTCTTCTCAAGGCTTCATATTAAACATTTAGGTCCTATATAATTTAAATGCCATAATCAAACTAAGTAAAAAATAAATAAATAAAATTTCTTATATCATTTTTTTAAATATTTTATTAACCACTTTAACACATATTAAAACTTATGAATATATTATATATTTGGACTATTTTTTTATATATTATAAATAATTATAATACGACAATGTAATGCTTGGATCTTAGCTATTGCTCAATAAGCCTTATCATGTTCTCTATATGCTTCTGCAAATGATTCCATGAAAATTTCAGAATTTCTCAAAATTGGTGATCTCTTTTCAAACAAGGGAACAAACCATGATAATACTTATTCCATAAGCAAGGTATCAATCAATCCAACTTGTGATTCTTCTATCAGATAAGTATCAGATTATAGAACCGTTATCAATCAAATTTGGCTAAGAAATCCTCAAAACTTTGAACGTGTATCATCATATTTCTCTAAAAGATTAACTTGAAGCTCTTTACATTGGTGAACAAGTGGACTTTCTTGGCATAGCATAGGTAGTATTTCATTTTCAAGTGCAAAAGCTAGAGGTGGGTGCAGTTTAGATTGTGGTGTTTTAGATGTTATATCATTATGAAGTTTTGTAATAATCTCTTCAATCTCTGCAGTCTTAGAAAATAACGTAATAAGAGCACTTATAATGGCATCTAACTTGGATTCAAAAGATTTGGTCATACTAATATCTTAACTTCTAGTCATTCTAAGAGAAAAAAAAAAAATGAATCTATAAAAAGATAATATTAGTTTAGAAGAGGGTAATCCACAACCTCTAAAATGCTTCAAGACCTTCAAGAAGAACAGTGATCTGCTTTCTCATAAGAAAAATAAAACTCCAATATTATGATGAAAAAAATATTAGTTTAAAAGAAAATAATCCGCAACCTTTAAGGCATTGATATACCTTGAAGAAGAGGGATAATTCACTCTCTAACAAAAAGGATTCAATTTTAATATTTAAAATAAAGGCAACCTCAAGAAATTATCAAAGATACAAGAATATAGAGTAAGAGACTTGAATTAGAACAAGGATTTAAGAAGAAACCAATAAAAATTTGAATTAATCAAATGAATACACAAATAATATCAAAAAAGATGAATTAGAATTCTAAAAGATACGTTGTTAAAACTAAAGAACTCTTCAGTCTTGACTCCTATATATATTCCTATCTAGGATGCTTTTTGAGCACCTTCTATCAAACTAAGAAGCTTCTTGAGCAGCTTCTACCAACTGGAAAGCTTCTCAAGCTCTTTCAATTAATTATAAAGCTTCTCAAGTTACTTTTATCAATTAAGAATCTTTTCAACTGCCTTTCATTAACTGAAGAAGCTTTAGAATTTTCTAAAAGGTTTTGTGTTCCTAACAATAAGATATTAGATTATATACTAAATTAAAGAAATATATATTTTATAAGTTCTAAATAAAATTCTTTGACTATATCATCTTAAATAAAAACTTAATGATGGATCCAAAGAAAATTATGGTCATTAGCAACTTGACGATTCCAAAATTGGTATATGATATCCAATATTTTTTTTTATTTATAAACTTTTATAAAAAATTTATTAATAATTATCTTCAAATAGCTGCTATGCTTATATGATTGACATATAAGAATAAGCTCAAATACGGATGAGAAATTAAAAAAGCCTTTAAATGCTTAAAGACAACATTGATCATAACTCATGTCTTGATTTATCTAAATTTTTTAAGCCATTTTTTTATAAAAACCAATGTCTTAGACTTTGCATTGGAAGTAAACTTATCACAACTTGGAAGAAAAGAGAGACTCTATTTAGTTGCATTCTATTCTAAAAAATTCTTAATTGCAAAGATTAATTATAAGATCCATAACAAAAAAAAAATTCTTATTATAGATTTTTTTTAGAAATAGTGCCATTTATTTAAAGAAGCTTCACATCTAGTGATTGTTTATATAGATCATAAGAATCTTGAGTATTTCATGTCAACTTGTGTTTCAAATTGTCATCAAGCCCGTTCAAGCATGTCTCTATCCCGTTTTGACTTCAACATCACATATTAACTTAAAAAGAAATAAAGATTGTCAAATATTTTATTAAGATAATTATATCTTCTACCAAAAGAAGAAGAGGTAGCATACAACCAACAAAAAATAACACTTTTGAAACTTGAGAAATTTTATATTTGAGCAAATGTTGTATTAATTATAATAGATTTTTTATTTTTTCATTAGGTTCATGCAACCTTAATTACAAATCTTCTTATTTTTTATATTAAATATTATTTTAATAACATCTATAATGATTTAAATAAATTCAAGTTTGAAGATGATCTCATTTACTTTGAAGAATATTTATATATCCAAGAAGGACCATTGGGTCTTTTTGTTTGTTAAATGCATCATGACTATCCAATTGCAAGACATTTTGGAATTATTAAGACATTGAAATTTATTTTTAGAATTTTTTGGTAACTTCAAATATAGAAAGTTATTAAGAAATTTGTCTTCTTAACAATATATGTTTTAAATTAAAAAATCTTCAATATTGCCCATATGGACTTTTTCAACTGCTACCAATTTCAAAACAACCATGGTCTTCTATTACTATAGACTTCATCACAGACTTCTTACCATCAAATTTTTTTGATACTATGTATTTAATTTTTATTTGATTTATTAAAATGGCATATTTGTCTTTTACAAGAAGATCATTATTAATAAAAAAATAACCAAATTCTTTATTGATAATATCTATTGATATTATAGATTGTTAAATGATATTATATTAGATCAAGGATCTCAATTTGTTACAAGTTTTAGAAGTCACTTTTTAAGATTCTTTAAATAGATAGTAAGTTTTCTTTAATGTTTCATCTACAAATCAATAGCCAAATAAAGCAAGGCAATCAAATCTTGGAGCTATATTTACGATTTACCATCAATTATCAACGAGATAATTTGATATCTCACTTGTATCTAATTAAATTTGCCTACAACAATATGGTTCATGCATCTACTTAACAAAGTCCATTTTACTCCAATCATAGCATCCATCTAAAATTATATATATTATTTGTTGATAGGTCCAAAAATCCGGCAACAAATCATTTTGTAAGTCGAATAGCTGACATCTAATCTACCTTGAAACTTTAATTAGAAGAAATTAGAATATATTCTAGAAAGTCAGTTGATACACAAAAGATAAAACAATCTCCATTTCAAATTAATAATAAAACATAGTTGCTTTGATGTAATATAAAGATTATTTGACCATAGACTATTGAAGGTTGGGACCATTTTTTATTCAAAAATAAATTAATTCTTAGTTATTTATTAATTGGAACTACCAGCATCTATAAAGATATATATTATTTTTTACACCTATGTTTTAGAATCTTATGCATATTAAAAAGAATACAATTACCACCCCCTTGTGTTGAAGTAAATAGCTATAAAAAAATTTGAGGTGGAAGAAGTACTTGATTTGACGCTAAAGTAAGGATAGTTGGAGTATTTTGTACATTGGCGTGATTACAATATTAATGAGCATGTATGAAAACCAATTTCAAACTTAATCAATGTGTCGCAAAAGGTACAAGAATTTCATAAATTACATCCTTTTAGATCTAAAGTGGCAACACATGTTAGATAATTCTTCCACTTGATATATCCAAATATAATATATTCTAGGCTTTGTAATTTTTATGTAGTAAAAATAGAAGCAATTCCAAAAAAATTAATACTTAACATTCATATACATATAAACTAACAAATTCAAAAGTAGTTCCAATCCACCTTAAAGTTGTGATACATCTTTGATTTAGCTTGCATAGTTAGATATGGATAGTTAAGAAGACAATACCATGCTAATTAGGCCATCTTAATAAATATTTCATGTAGTCGACATCAAGATAAAAAACCACTTGAACCAAGAAGATGTTGAAGAATATCTAGTAATTGCTTTATAGTAATCATCATAGAAATAAAACCTACTTATAAAGGACATCCTAAAATAATTTTTGAAGGACATTTTTGCATCAAAGACACAAAAATTTAAGCTTGATCTATGATAGGTTTGATAATTACAAGAAGATCCTAGTAGATCTTAGTAGATTTCAAGAAGATTCCAAAAGATCCTAAAATATTCTAAAAAATATTATATAATTATAAAAGATTCTTAGATACTTAGATATTTTAAAAAAAGTTGTAAAAAAAAGATCTTATGCTTGCTTCACCTCCAAGCATCAAGAAAACTCTTCAAAGACCTTTTTTACACCTAGTATATACAAGAATCAAGGCTAAAGGGATCTTTAGCCTCAATATTGCAATCCTTGTGGCTTAGCTTGGACCTTCTAATCTTATTCTTTTGCCTTATTGTAGCTCATGGCTTATAATATAAAATGAATCTTTTTTTTCAATTCTTTGAACTCTTGGAGTCTTATTTTGGTATATTTATAAAATAATTTATATTTAAAATAAATAGAAATAGTTTTTTTTATTATTAAAAATAAATTTATCTTTTGAGTATTTAAATATTATTATATATTGATAGCCTCTTATAATCCTTTATAAATTTAAAAAATATAAAGATATTAGATGCATAATAGCAATGTTCTTATTTTAAGTAATAAAGCCATTTATTATAGATTTTTCTTCTATATTATAATCTAATATCAAATTATTAATATCAAATATTAAAGAATTTAAATATGAAACTATACTTGAATATTTAGATTTATTTGTAGATACATATGTGCTCATATGTAAGAATAAATTAATGTTATATTTCTTTAAATGCCCATCCATTATGAATTTATCCAAAATCATTAGTCAATTCTTATTTCATTTATGTATCTTAATGAATAAAATAAATAATAGAGAGATTAATATTAAAAACCACATATTATAGATTAATACTAAAAACTACATACTATAGGTTTTAACTATATTCTATATTATCTACTTTGCAAAAAATAGATGGTATTCTTTTATTTTAGTCTTGTTATTTTGATGATATTTTAAAGAATAAATCCCTAAGATAATTAATTTTCATCTTCTCTATAAGCATTTAAGGATCCATTGCTTAAACATGTTATCCATAAAGCAAATCTAGGGACTCCAATATTATTTTTATTAATAATATAATCATATATTTTTAGTAATTTAAAAATTAATTTTTTTGTTACTAATCTAATTTCTTTAACACAAGGATACCTATGTTTCAACAAAAATTATTTTCTCTTAATGGTATTTTTTTTATTATTTATTTAATAATTTAGAATCAATTCTAATGGATTTAAAAATCAAGAATCTATTTTATTTGAATCCAAGATTTATTAAAAACTTTTAGCACAAATCACTGTAAAACGCCAACAAGTCCTGACCCAACTTTCTGCCAAAGCTTTAAACATCCATAATCTAAAAAGAATTCTGATAACAACGAAGCGCAAAACATCAAAAGAACCAGCAGCAAGTTTCCAAGCTCCACCCTCCAGACACAAGCCGAGCAAAGCATGCATCCTTGACAGCTCCAGACACATGTAGTCCATGTAGTCGAATGTGGTGGATGTTCTAACACCCCCTTTAAACGTCTGTACTAATCTATTTCACTAATGTTAACATAACCAAAAGAGAATGATGAAGTTAGTTTACGAATAGTGCTTATATATCTTCAAGATCTGCATCACGTCCGAGAGTTCTAACAAGGGCACGGCCTTGTCTGCGCTTTGGCGATGGTTCTGGCCCTAAAAAACCTCGTGCAACAAGGCGAGGCTTGAGCCATAAAACTGGTACCAGAAGAGCCTCCTCTTGACTTATGAATCTGTTGGGCAATCTCAACTAGGTCATGACCTAGGTAAGCGACAAGACTTCTTGTACGATTGTAAAGAAAAGACATTTCCTTGTCCATTTCTTCATCATGAATCGCTCTTGGAAGGAAAGTGGCTCAGTGGTACAGATTTCAAGTAGAGCTATAATGGAAGCATTATCTTATAGACAACAATCTCCCATGCAGATGAGATTACAATGTAAGTTATATACCTTGCCGGAATCATTGAGATTTAGGTAGTAGAAGTTATACAAAGGAAGAGGCAACAGCACCGCAGCAGGGCGACACTTCAACTATTGTTGCAACAATGTTCAATATCGATGCAAAATTGTGCAGATGAGGTTCAGTTGGGCCAAAAGATGAGCATTTGGTCGGTATGATAAGCTCATTCTAAGCTTGTTCCAATAAAGGTGGATTGAATAATGTTGGAGCTAACCACGAGAGGATGAAAACGGGGACAAGAATAGGAAAAGAAATACTGTACATTGCGGTACAAGTAATGTATTTTCACCGAGGTGAATGCGTAAATATCAGTTGCATTTAATACCAGTTAACACTCTTTGTAATGTAGTGGAACTGATACTTTTTGTTCCATTTTGCACAGAGGAAGGTTGCTAGAATTATTACTAATAGTTAGTATAGTAATGCTATTAATAGGTAGTTATATTTGATGTTACAAAATAGTTATAGAATTTGATACTTTGTATAGATTAAACACCTCTTTGTATGGAAGATCTATCTTCTTGTTCCTGTAAACTTTTCTGAAACGGAAGAGAAGCAGTAGCTCTGTAGCTTATACTCCTTAGTAACGTACTGGTACACATCTATAAAGGTGCGTCCAGACAGATCAAGCACTATGTAGTCATTGAAGCCATATGCTGCACTGCTCTAGTTTACAACTATCCTTTCAGTACCCATGTCGCTAACTCTGGAAGCGGAAGGTAGACTAATGAGTTTTCTTCATAACCTTAGTACAGTAATATTATTAATAGATAGTTATATTTGATGTTACAAAATAGTTACAAAATTGACACTTTGTAGTATCATAAAACTAATATTTTTTGGAGTTGAGCAAGAAAAGCTTGTTATGATTATTATTTATTAATAATAAAAATATATACACCATTAGTAGTAGGATAGGTTGTAATAATAAATATTCATTAATAATTAATATATTATTATAACTAATATTATGTATTTATATTTATTATTATAAAAAAATAATAATTAATTTTTTTAATTTATAAAGAATTATAAGACTATTACAATCTTTAATGTAGTTTTTTTTATATTATTAATATATAATTAATATTTTATTCATAAAAATATACATATATATATATATATATATATAAGTTGTATTAAGAATTTTTATAAGCTTAGTTAGATCTAGAAAGACTCCAAAGTGTAGAATTTTTTATTTTGATGATTAATGAGGTAGTTGAGATATTTTGAAAGCTTCTTTGAAATCTTGTATTTTGATTGGATTATACATATTTAAAAAAAGAAGTGAATTTTATTTTATAGACTTATCTAAATTTTTAATTTTTAATTTTATTTTTCTAATCTAATGCTTTATTAAAAAAATTTGAATGTTATATTTTTTATTGAAATCTTCTATACATTAAGCTTAATACCTTCTTCTAAGAAGCTCTACTACAGTCTATTAGCTAGAATTATATTACTTTATCTATTTATTTCTTTTTTATATTTCTTTTTTAAGAATCAAGTTAATCTATTCTTCCAAATAGTCCAAAAATATACACCAATAATTAAAAGCCATAATACTTTTATATTTTTAATTTGATTAAAAGGCTCTCCAAATATTATTTATTAGAGATAAAATAATAGATATAGTATATATTTTTAGGCCTTGTTTGCCAAAGTAATAAAAAAATAGTGGCTTTCCATTCTCATACCTATTGTATTTTTGGACATTTCTAAAATTTGTATAAGGTTGTTTCAAATACTTTTGGAGTACATAAAGAGCAATAATTTTCAATATTTAATAAAACATCATTTATTTAGTAAAACATCATTTATTCTGTGGCAAGATCCAAAATTAAAGAATAATATATCTAATATCTTTTCAATAATATTGGTTTAAAGAATAATATATCGTTAATATTGATAGTATATATTGTTAATATTGATAATAATATTAGATATATTAATATTTTATCTAATATTAGATATATTAGATATATAAAAAATAATATTAGATATATTTCTAATATATCTTTGTTACCAATATATCTAATATTAGAATATTAATTAATCTTGGTTAATATTATTAAAAATATTATTAATCTTGATTAATATTGATAAAAAATATTGTTAATATTGGTAATAATATATTTTTAATATTGGTTTCAAATATAAAATATTTTTTTATCTAAAACTAATATTATTTTTTATCTAAAACCAATATTATTTTTTACCTAAAACTAATATTATTTTTATCTAAAACCAATATTATTATCTCATATCAATATTATTTTTTACCTAAAATTCTTAAGTATCTTAAAATAATATTTAAGTCTACAATGAAGAAATCTTGAAAATATAAAAAATAAAAATAAAATAAAAATAAAAATCTTTCATATATTGCTCAAAAATTAATATGTCAAAATTAATGATGGATATTTCTAATTAAATAAAGATTATATATATATTTGTACCAAAAATCTTTTTTTTTGTTGCATACCAAATTTATAGAGATAAATGAGAATTTCTTTCAAAGTAATTATGTCTATTGGATTGATATTTAATTTACTCTATACAAAAATATTGAATATTGAGTAGAAATTGTAAATAGATTTGTGTTTAAGATCCTTTGTCAAAATTTTCTAAGCCTTATATATTTATTTTTAAAATCTTTAAATCAATGGAGTATATAATGGAGGATTTAGTCATCTAATTTATATTTAGAGACCATCTATTAATACATTTAAAAGATTGTATTAATTATATTTTATATAAAATTAAGTTTAGTAGAAAAATATAATAAAATATAAATATAAAGCTTTAAGTATTTATTTGATTTACCCATTCATTAAAAGTTATTATCAAGTCATATAAGTTTAAATCTGTATTTTAGATTCATTAATTGGCAATCTATCAAGGAATTCCAACTTTAATATTGATTTTTTTATATGCTTATGGAAAGTTCTTAGCTTATAAAGAATCATTTTTTTTTTAATATTAAAGTGTATAATTAAGGCTAATGTAACATAGTTGACAATCAAAATTCTTCTAGCTAAATTAAACTTATTACAACACCAATATTTCTAATTCCTTTTGCACATATTAAAAAAATCTAATAAAATAAAAGCTAAATTCTATTCCAAATAAAATATCATAAAATAGACTTAAATTGTTTATCTTTTTAGGCTTTAATCAAATCTAACTTGAGTAAAAAAATAATAATTTGCTTTAAAGATTGCTTTGAATAATAATTTGCTTTAATAATTTGCTGTAAAGATTACAATCTCAATTTGTAGTGTACTTGCCTATATCAATTTTCATTATGTGAATTTTTAAAAAAAAAAACATCAAACCCATATGGACCATGTCCTTTCCATCATGCTTAAGTTCTCCATTCTCATTATTATATATAGATTTTAATCTTTTTAATGTATAATAGATTTTAATCTTGCATGGATCTCCAATTGCAATCCATTTTATTATGGCTTTTGCTTGTTACCTTTCTGCTTTACATTGCTAATAATTGGAGAGAATTCTCTTGCTGATGTACTTTGTCCATGTAGAAATGTGCTCACATAATGGTGAAGAGCCGGAGCTGGAGTTGCTGCCGTGGGGGCATGAACTGTTTTTGTGAGATTTGTTTCGATTGAGAAAAGGCTTGTATTTCTGGAACGGCTCAATGCGGTCCAAAAGTGGCAAATCCATGGACTGGTGTGTGGCAAAAGCTTCAGATGGTTTGCTTTAGTAAGAAGCTTGAACTAGAGACTGCTTATACATTCCTGTACATGTAGGTGGTAATTTCAAGCAACACCATGACTTGAATCTGGACGAAGACTAAAACCCTGACATTCCAGAGGTCCTGATTAATGCAATTTTGGTCCTGAAAGTGTTCATCTATTGTTGTTTTTTCCTTGGTCATCTTTAGAATCGTAAAATTTTGCCGATAGCCTGCGAGCTCGGTTTTTTTGTGGAGGAAACTTGTCTTGAGGCCCTTCTAATACAAATGTAAATGATGATGTTCCTACAAATGATCTTAAAGATAAAAGGGAACAGATTTAATTAGGCATGCGGAGAGATTGTGCTTATCCTTGATTTTCATCGGCACTTGTCGGTGTCGGTGGTGCAGGCTCCGCATGCTGCCGCTGATTTACCGGTTGAAAAAGATCCTTCATGAGAACTACGTTGCTAATTGTTACTCGGGGTCTTCCAGTACTTTTTCTTAAAGATACGGCAGTAGAACATTTGAAGCTAGCAGGTCTTCGTTCCTTAATTAATACCAACATTACCTCGAAAATTGCAACTGAATCCTGGCAGTCATGACATGAAACTCAAATTTGATTTATCTGATGATTTTGTTGTTTTGACAACATAGAATCCGGTCACGATGATTCATGAGAAGATTATAAGACTTCATAGATTATTTCCAGTCCTTGGGCTGGTTGTTTAAGCTGTTTCAACTGTTATGATGGACGCCATTCAGGTTGCAACATTAAAATTACTACTTGGAGCCACAGAAAAAGCTACTTACTTCGTTCCTTTCATTGAATTCTTCGTCAACTTCCTTGATAATATTGTGACTTAACTGGGTGATCCCTAAAACTTAGAAGGAACAGCTGTAACTGAGATTCACGTGATCAAGGTGTTGTGTTAAGAATTATGAGGTAGATCAACAAGATTGTTAACAGAGCATAGATTTTTAGAGGTCAGACTGACCCTAATTCTTCAATAGCAAGAAACAGTCCACCTTGGTAAACATCTTTGATAAGCAGTCCCAGTTTCATATGTTTCTCGTCTTGATTGCACTTCATTATCGAAGACCATGATTGCACTTCATTCCAGAAAATTAAAGCACGCATGCTTAGAGTTACCATGAAGGTACGCAACGATAGTTATATTTTTTTGAGCCTTTTCAAGTATACCTGGAATGTCTTTAACCTATGATTGCCTTACTATGGGAGACGCTAATAAGTTGTGCTTCTTCCACCTTGTCTCAACACCTCATACACAGTTGTACCAACAAACTCATGCTCAAACTGCTTAATCTGGTATGAAACCTGTTTTATTAATCGCACATTTCTGTTTCAAGATTCAACTTAAGTGCTTTTGAAGTTCCGAGTGCCAAGTTGCATATGAGATATCTCGTTATCATCAAAATGAACTACATTTCAGGTTTACAGAATCAAAAAAGGACACAATCATCTTCGTTGCTGGATATGACAAGGCAACGATTGATGGACGCATTGAGCGGGACAGCAGGTCGTGCTTCTTAATGAGCAGCGCTAGCAATAATGCCACAAAAATCTGAAACTCCCCTACTATATGAGGCTGCGTTTGCGTGGGCCCTCATTGTTAAGTTTACGTTGAAAGGGCAGTCTGAATAGTGTTGATGCAATGGAAGCTCCAAGCTCCAATGACGTTGAACAAGTTTCTGAACTTCGATACAAAGTGATTAGGTTATGTAAAGCCTATTCACAAAGCACTCCTTCATCACCATGTTGACAGCAACATAGGTACTCAAAGTTCTACACTATATTCTTTTTACGTAAGTTCAAAGGAAATATTATATGCTTACCATGTGGTATTACGCGCAATTGATCATCCCCACTCTGGACAGCATTGAGGGAATTGATAAGCCTGAAAGGATGATGTTATGCACTCCAAGTAAGAGCAGTCTCTTATTTCGTTGTTCCATACGTTTACGTGATTTCATTGCAAAGTGCACACAAATGCGACACGTGGAGTTTGATTACGTTTTCCTCTTCTTTATTTAAAACTACCGAATATACTTATACTATTAGATGCTGGAACTAGAAGACAATTATTTACTAGGTCTGCTCTGCACTTCATCTTGCTCATTGGCTGTATAGCAACACTGATTGATAATCCAGGTACAGATGCCTGCCCACACGATTGCACAGGACGCACGATTGGAAGGAATGCTTGTGATTGGCAAGCTTTTGGAGCAGTCGATCCTTAATGTTAGTTATGATGCCACTGAATGTTTGTTCCCTGGCAAGATGCTCCATCTAAGATACCCTCTAGTTTTCGTTTTATCAGTAGGCTCGGTTCTCTGTGGTATAGCTGTTGCTCATTGTTGACGTCTTCCAGAGCTAATTTGAAATTCGCGGAAATTCAGACTTTTGCAATGACTATCATGTCAGATATAAAGAAGATATTACTGGTGAATATCCCACAATTCCAATCCTGCCATACAGTTGATCTCCGTACCCATTACTCATCAGTGTTACAGACAGGCAACTTCTTGCTGCCAGAAAATACTAATATAGCACAATGTTCAATGACTCTGCCAATGCGACGATCATGGCATACACGATGACGAAACCTGACATGGCCATTATCACACACTACCTTCCCTTGTTTGACACCTCACGATATGGTATTAAAGTATGTACACGTGAGTGCTCTTTCAAATGATACGCGCAACAATGGGACACTGGATTCTCTACCTTTCTGCAAAGGAGACGTGAAACGATAGTTATCACCGGAAAAGGGCGTCAATACCTTGTCCGACTCAGACAAGCGCTTCAGGAGAAAATACTTAGACTGGGTATAAGATACTCTGTAGAAGTATGAGGCACACATTATTACAAGCTCCACCATCTGTCTGAAGCTGGAACAGATATTATTCTAAGAATCATCTCTTGCATGAGACTGTATTTTCTGCTTACTGCAGCTATGCAATGTGACATGCACTTCCCCTTGAGCTTGCAGCTTCAGAGCCAAACAGTAGTATGTATTGTATACAGAGTGATGCGAGGGGTACCCAAGTATTTAAACTGATGGTCTTACGTGCCAAAGCTATACATGTTCATCATGGACCCAATAGGGGGATAGAAGTGATGCAGCAATTACTGGACCATGAAATGAAATCACTGAATGGAAGTTGTGAGGGGTGAAATAGCAAATACAGATTTAACTTCATCGTGAAAAGTAAAGATGAATCGTTGCTTCAATTCATTTTGATCTCTCATGTGGCACTTTCTTCTTCTGATTGTGGAAGAGGTTGATTAAAAGTTTCTACAAATGTGGTTACTCTATATGTGAAGAAGCCCACCAGCATTGGAATAACTTCCAGTGGAATCACAACGAACTTGGGTACTGCTACTCCGCACTTCATCAGTCTAGCGTCATGCAAAAATTGAAGGAATAGTATATCCACATTACAACTGGTAATACAACCGCAGGGTATAAATTGAAGGATGACTTGCTCGTGCTACCTGTTGAATAGCATGACCTGTAGCACTGGCATCAGAATACGGGGCTGCTCGATTGCACATTTGCACAGATAAGATTCTAAATTAGAAAACGATTGTGTTATTTAGTATAATTGTAGCATCATGCGCTCTGACTAGTCCAGTTCGACAGTTGCAGTGTGATCCAGCAAGTATCTCGTGTAAGAGTTTCTTGCAAACTAAATCTATTTGACGCCTGCGTCAGAAATGAGTCGCTACTGGATGACATACAACTAGATATGCAAGATAAAAAAATAACCATGACAAATACTAGACTGGGAGAATACAGACCAGGAAAGAACAGACTCTCTTTGTGAGATATTCATTTGAGTTAACAACCTCGAGATAGAACACGTATAATGGATTCTCAGATCTTGTGTGCACCTGACAGCAACTTCTGGAGAAAATGTGAAATAGGATCCCATGAAACTGGCGCCCTCAATAACAAGTACAATGATTTGAAAATCTTGTTTGAGCTGTTCACAAATGAACCAACAATGAACACACATACATACACACAAGAGCCTTTCTATATTCAACGTCGCATTCAATTCCACCCAAATCAGCCCCAGGAACCTGAACACAAAACTGAATCACGTCAGCCCCAACTGAATCCATCTCCTGAACCCCAAAACCGGACCATATTCATAGAGCTACATCTCCAAATAAACACTCTTCACAAACAGAAGAAAAATCAGTCCTAAAGCCTCATGAAGCCTCAAGACATAGATTCAGCGAGTCTTCGGTGAACTTCAAGCAGTCTATCTCCGCTACTTTAACGGTTCACTGCAGACCACCGTGAGCAAAGTTTAGGATTTGCGATGAAAGAAAACTAGCTTGCGGAATTGGTGATAGCAAGAGACCCCGCCGAGCAACGTAGACATGGAAATTCGTGACAGATCCGATGCCGTATTGCATGGAAATCTGGGGGCCACGTTGCTCATTGTGTCCCGGTTTGGGATCGGTTACATCCAAACCTTGATGAAATATGGTGGATGTAGTTCCTAGTTCTTATAGATTAAAATCATCCAATTTAGTTTTTTGGCTTCCTCAATGACCCTTGTATCGCCATGTTGAGTTGCAATTTGTTTGTCTTTGTCTGTGTTATGATCGTTCTTGTGTTTTGTCTTCTTTCCTTAGCTGCGCTAGAATTGATTCTGAATGTGTCTAGTGCACAGTCTTGATAAAAAGTGAACATTTTAAATCACTCATAATTATTTTTTTTGGTATCTGCAACCCTAGTACATGACAATAGTGCAATTTAAATTAAGTAGGTGTCAATTTAAGGATATTGAAAGTTACTCACAATATAGATTATCTTCAAATCTTGGAACAGAATTATAAAATTATTGTGGATGGTAGATAGTGGATAGTAGATAGTGATATCTCTAAGTTTGGTGCAATTAAAGAATAAAGAAGAAGAATTTTACAACCTTGCATATGTCACAAACATACAACAAATTGTAGTATTAAGTGCCTTCTATGGATGATATATAAAAATTATTCAATTGTTGGTGGCACCAATTAAATTTAAAAATATATCTTTGATACTCTATTTTATTTATAATTTAATGTTTTTTCTATTTTAAATTACTCTGAAAATATTTTTAAATATAATAATTAATTTTTTACATTACAATATTAGGTGGTTGAAGTTAATAACATTTGCCAAATTCTGTGAAGCATTTAGATTAACTAATGTTTAAATTACTGAGTTTTGTGGTTATATTTTGCTAATTTACAATCTGTGAAAAATAAAATAAAAGTATTTATTTTTTTAATGTGTGTGACAAAACAGTAAGAATTCAAACATCAATTTACAACAATTTACAACAATTCTTACCGATTAACTTTTTTCACGTATAATATTTTTATTATATATTTGTCTGATATATTATTAAGATATAAGTTTAAATTTAATAATGTTTTCTTTATTTACAAGAAAAACTATAACTTCAATCACAGCTGAAAGTTTCAAAAGAAATACCTTTGCCCACTAATACCTTCAACGACTCCTCATGTGCAATTTTCGTTTATTTGTTTTGTGGCTGATGCTTCATTTTGATCTCAATGCTTTTAAGCCATACCCAAATCCCACCATTGAACTTTATTCCAATATGCATAGATACCTTGCACTTTCCTTATAACCACAATAATAGGTTCATCAGTTCCTAAATCTTAAATGAATGCACAAAAAAAACTCTACAATTGTTTTCATACATCGCACAAGAATACTCTACAATTAGACAGTCCCTAAGCGTTTACCAGGTTATATGCTCCAACCCGCCATGTTCTTATAAGGAAAAAAAGAAAAAAAGAACATTATCCACTTTTCAGTTTACCCTTCTAAGCTGCAAAATAAGAGAGTTGAAGGGATTTGAAAGGCACATGGCTCAGCCAACAAAACACGTCCTGCTTCTGATTGAAACTCTGAAACAGCTTTTGCAGACAATCACTTGGCATTAATGCGAACACATCCAACCTTTCCCAATGGTTGCCATGCTGCATCATCCCAAACATTTCCACACACGCAACTAACAATTCTTCCGATACAAACCTCATTTCTACCACGCTACATTTCCCCAGATTATCTTGTTCATCATTGAAGATGGAAACCATTGCATCTCACATAGCACTCTTACATGGGGCAACCTACATATCCCGCAAGATGTGTCGTGCCACCATTTCAAAGCCGACTATGGATTGGGTAAGAAGCCCGAGCAGCGTAACTGGGTTCTTCATAGTGACAGGGTGGAGATCCCCGATGGGGTGATTCTTTTGCCAATGAAGGTGGCAATGACTTTGGCGATTTCCAATCAAGTCCTCCCTTCTCTTTAATAAATTCGGCAAAGCGGGAACCTTTCTGTACACCCTTGTCCGGATCTATCTCCTGAGAAACAGGTACATGTGGGTGTCGCCTGAAGAAGGGCGGAGGGGACGGGCGCGGGGGAGTAGGTGGCACAAGTGCCCATACAGCGGCCAGTTGATCATTAGGTTTATCAAGCTCTTCCAGACGACTCCAATCAGAATCAGCTGCAGGAAGCAACAATAATTCATGAGTTGCTATTGTTGAGATCTATCCAATAAAAATAAAGAATCAAATCGATATTCACCATCCTGGAATAAATTTCATCACAATCATCAACAGAGGTATGACAGAGTGAAGAGAAAAGCACTAAATAGTCTGAACCAATAACAAGAGTACTAAGTCACAAAACGTGTGGATGCACCGGTAAAACCCAAATAGACATAAATCCAAACCTTCACTTACAAACAAACTAAATCATAGCCATAGTTCAAAAACCGTAATATGACAGAAATATTAATTTTCATTAAAAGCGTTGAAACTTACCCGAGGAGGCGAACTCAAAAACTGGAACCAGTGCTGCATAAGGAACACTGAAATTGAGGAAAGGGATGACAGTCCCTCCACTGTGCCTTGCATTACTGTCAATACAACACAATCATCAAGGTTCAATGTCACGCTATGAAAACAATATTGAGAGCATACAAAAACATTCAAAAACAAATAACATCTTTATTTACAAGCCGCGAATCCATAATTACTGAACATGCTAAATCCGAAATCTAAAGCTTATCTCTAATATATGCCTTATCTACGTCAGGCCCCAAGACAAAACGTTGAAGTGCTTACCTTGTCACCAACCCTATCATGTGACCGTCACCACTCACAACAGCTCCTCCACTGCCACCTGGATGTACAGCAGCTGTGGTCTGTAACATAGCAGCTTTGGAGGCTTTCCCTTCCTTCCTGCCTCCTATCCCAGTAAGGAAAGGACTACTACTACCTGCCTTCACAACTCTAGCAACAACTCCAGCACTAACGGATGGGCACAACTCTGCACCAAAGATCATAGGTGCTCGTCAAAAAGCCATTTTTAAATACACTGTTGTCCTGTACAAAAAGAATTCATATCAAAATCGACAGCAAAGTGGGGAAAGAGCGCAAAGTGACTTTAAATCAACCTATATATTAAAATTTTTAAAACTTGTTTCAAAAAACTAAACAGAAAACAAAAAGCTTCAGCCTTAATGATGTTTATAGTTTGATCTTTGATGGGCCAATGCACAGGAATTGTACTGAAGAAAAACCAATCACAAAATCCAATTTAAAACAAAGGGATACACTGTGACAAATGAAACTCCTCTAAAAGCTTAAACTGTGATTAACTCTCTTGTGGTCAAGTCCCGTACCCGAGCGTGGTCCAAATAACCCATGACCCAATACCACAGCTGTAGAACCCGGAGTTGGACATTCCTTCTCAGGAGTAATTGGACGAAGACCAGGCGGTGGCGATTCGAGCTGCAAAAGTGCTATATCAAGCGGACCTTGGGAAACATAGACAGGCCGGGCTGCGTGCCATGATCGTGGCTGTCGATGGTCCAATCGAACTCTGATACGCTGATAATTTTTTTGAGCCACATCAGCTGGCCACGAGCTCGTCCTAGAAGTAAAAACTCTCTTGGACATTTCTTCCTCTTGTAACTGATTCAGCGCAAAGTCCTCTTGAGACTCATCACAACTACGTGGAAAACCACTGTCTTTGGGGATGCTTCCATTCACAGGTGATGGAACCATCCTGGGTTTGCCAAATCGCCAAGGTTCAAGAAGATGTGCATTTGTAAGTATCAGCCCGGTTTTATTCAAGATAACGCCTGAAGCCCATGCCCCATCTCCAATAGTAATGAGAACCACTGAGGTTACTGCACGCTCCACAGCTGATGGAACATACTGCATAGCTTGATAAGTTGGATGACTTTCAATACTCCCGGGTCGACAAGGCTGAGTTTCAAATGAAGAATTTTCAGCGAGCATAGCAGATGCAGCCGGCTGAAGTTGAACATCTGGCAACTTCGTATTGCATGAAACACCAACGTTTATTCCGACACGTTGAAGAACAGGCAATAAAACATCTGTTGTCATAACCAGCTGCACGTGCACATTGGCCACAAAGTGAGTAATATCCTGGGTTAGAAGCTAAGCGAGAAGCATATTTTGTACGTTACATACTCATCGACATCTTTCTTGTATCTCTTCTGATTTAAGTAGATCATGCGAATATCCATTAAGTTGCTGACATTATCATGTTCTTATTCCATCTGGAAAAAAAGTCGCCTTCAAAGCAAAAAATAAGTATATAAAAAACACGAAGACACACAAAGCATACAAACCATCAAAAAGATATTACACTGTTTACTGTCATATGATCAGGTGTCCCAATGAAGCATTTTACGGGGGGCGTTATTCATAAAATGTTTCAGTGTTCCAATCAAGTGCAATGTTGAAATGTAATGTTGCTAAGGTTTAGTTCTCATAGATTGAATTTAAAATTGGTGATACTAATTAACATAAAGGATGAAATTTTAACATTATAACAAACTATTAGAATGGTTTATTGACTTAATTTTGAAATTTTCTGACACAAGAGTTTAGTTCTTCAATTCAATTCTGGACATACCTGCACTTCAGCAGCACCACCTCGCTGTCTCAATGGTCGTGTGAGCATACCCACAAGATTCCCTCGCTCATCAAAGACCGGACCACCTTCCATCCCTACAATTCAAGCATCAACTGAAGTGAGAGTGGCACGAAAATAACAATAAGCACAGAACATTTGAACTTCTTGAATATAAATACAAAGTGAATTGTGTAGAATTAAGTGTAACACTTACCAGGAAGACATCTCACATCTGCCATCAACAGAGAAGGTAGGCCTCTTGTAGGAGGCCACAGGTTCGACACAATTCCAACAGATACGCTGTTCGCCCAAACCACCAAACATTCATAAGCACAAAGCAAACCTTCAACAAAGAGCCACCTTCCATCCCTGACCCCATTCATATGACGCACGACTCGCACCTACATGCTGCACAACCACGTATGCCCGGTAGTAGCTCAGAGCGTTACGTCAGCTTATCAATTATTCATAGCTAATAGAAAAATGCAGTGTGCAGATGTGACATGCATTTCAAACTAACTCTTACCTGTTTTGAAAGTGCAAAGGCGATAATGCCCCAAAAGGAGAGCCAACAGCTATCAGAGAATCTCCTCGCCTTTTCGGTTCAGCTATGACATGACCAGTGGGCATCTGCAATAACAAACAGCTCTAACTCATGAAGTCTCAACTTTTTCCACTCCTTACTAACAAACATGTGAATTCAAAAAAAATCCACCTCCTAAATTTATTTCATTTTCATGTTATAATAATGAATTTATTTACTCATTCATTTATTCGTTTATTTATCCATTCATTCGCATGATCACTTTGAGCTTTCATATACTACGAATATCAACAAAATAAAATTAAGGAAAGGTTTCAACCCACGTTAACTGAATATCAACTCAACTCTAAATAGCCAACCAACCTTGGAAAGGCCATTGGAAACCTTTGAAAGTTGATGAAGCTTTTTGAGACAGGTGTTCAGAGCAGAGCTGTCGCCATGTGAGCCAACGCTAAGAACTGCAATTTTTGTTGCCGCAGCAGCAGCCATTCCTAATCTACTCACACCAGCTACAGCATGTGCCACGGGCCTCTTGTCCCCTTTGAGGTCATGCTGCGAAGCCACATCCTCCTACATGAGTATAACGCAGCAGCACGTGACATTAGACACACCGACCTGAAAGCAAGTGTTGTGTTTAAATGATACTTATCAACACATAACATGACATCCAAACAACATTGCAATCTTGATTAATGTTCCACAACTGCTCCAGTACTGAGCTCCATATGCCGTAATGAATGACTAGAGATAATCATTTAAGTGCCTCCAGACTTATTCTATACTATCTCACTGGTAATAATCTGTAACCTGAAGTTGTGTTTCTGTCAAAATCTCTGAAGTGAGGAGACTGTGTAGTTGTTGTGCATTATCTTCCACAGGAGCTAGGGCCCAGCCCACCTCCCATACACCTTTCACACTGCCACCATGCACATCCAGCAAATCTTGAAGAGCAGCTCCTGCTGCTGGCACGTCAACCTGTTTCATTCCGAAAGACCAGCTTTCATTTGAATAAAAAAACATACATCTTTCATTTGAAAAAAACCATACATCTTCCATAGACACTTAACATTAACCCATAACATGAACCCACATATTTTCAATTCTCCAAATAGGTTGTGCATTAAAATTTAACGTAAATTTTACAAAACTAATGACTAGACTCTGACAGTGTCGACTACTAACACCCCGGCATTCATCTAATTGGGTGCAATTTCAGAATAATCATAATGCTGGACTGTTCTACATACCACTGCGAGTAGCTGACCCGGCAGCCAGCAAACTGAATGCTCTCCAGAATAATCCGAGCCTTTTTCAGAAAGGTCTGGTACCTACGAACACATAAAATTTTGATAAATTCTCTTTCTGGAATGGCATGAAAATCCTTTGAATAAGGTTTTAAGCTCCAAAACATCATAAAAGTAAGAAATAAGAATTATGTTCGCAGAAGTCTATAATAATCTCGGTAAAGATCTTGGACTAATAATCACAATCAAACATACTTACCTCCACCAGAATGTCCACTTCCGCCCCACGGATCAGCTTGGGGAAATCCTGCAACAACAGATACCACATATATAAACTAAATAATGACATTAGATCTTCCTTAGTTATGATTACATCCTAACCTTTGTGTAATCAAACATCATGCATAATAAATTGGCACTGCACTTCATTTCAAGAAGATGCAGAGCAGTGGCAAACCGACCTTCTTTGGTACAACACATACCTCTCGCGATGAAATTCCATGTGATTTCGGAGCAAGAAATGGCTCTACGATAGATGCACAGGTGATGACAACCACAGAGGGTTCAGACGAGGTAGTCTCGTACAGATCCGCCTGACCTAAAGCCGTACTTCCAGGTTTCTTCATGTTCATAACACAAGGAACGAGAAAGCCCGAAGCAGACAAAGTAGTGTCACCAGACCTGCGATGCGTCACCAAGTATCACCCAACCATTACCTCGAGTTATCTAGCGTTTGCATCACCTCAAAAAATATTTGATAGATGTTGCAACACGAGAATAGACAACTAAACTTACTCAGAATGAAAAAAGGCATGCCGACGCATTTTTCGTCCCTTTGGATCCTGATGATATCGCAACGTTGTTCAGAGTTTGACATAAAAGTGTCCACAACTGAAAGCACGTTAAGAATAAAAGAGAAAAAATAATGATTCTTACACAAATCCAAATCCAGAATGCGCAAAATCTTTACTTAAGTTATGTTTAACACAGTTATATGCTTTAGAATGTGTTGGTAATCATGCAAGAAATCAGGCATTTCTAACGTGACGATAGTGTACAAGTTGTTTTCACAATTGGCCAGTTGGGCAATTTACTCACAGGACCGTGCACGCGAACCATGACTGCAGCAAGTCGGGCTGCATCCATCGCAGACTTCGGTGCCATTGCTGTGAGACTTCTTCTAAGTCACGTCAAGCTAGGAACGCCATTCCCACCACTTCACTCTTCGAAATTAAAACCTCAACCATTTTGCCAGAAACTCAGAAAAAACCTGAGCGGTTTTTTCCGACACTACTTTCCAATTTTAACGTCTCCCCAGTTGTTCTCCAACCTTTTTGCGACTGTAGCTATCCCATGACCAGTATCACGAGGGATGTGGAAAAGAGCAGTATGTTCCTATCATCTTGTGGTAGAGCGCCGCGGCCATGCTGAAGCTCCCTGCCACTTCATGAACTGCAAAAAGAAAATTGAGCAACTATGTTAAAAATAAAAATAAATAAAAAAATAAAAAAAAAAGTTATTGTACAAGGTACAGATCCACATGTAAAATCATTATAACGTGCCTCTCCAATAGGAGATGGATACTCCGACACCCTCAGCCTACTCGTATTACAGGATTTTACCACGAGATTTTAATATTATTCTAATTTCAAACCTGGCTTGATATAGCCTAATTATTGTGATAGTAACCTCGTAAATGATGACTCTGCCTGACTCTTTGCAGTAGCTGTCAGTGTCAACTCGTGCAATTGCTATTGCTAAGCGGCGGTATGCAGCGAATAATGCTAATTGTGTGCTGCAATCGCCCCGAAAGATATCTCCACCGGTCACTCTAAACAAGACACTGCACCTGTCACGAGCGTCAATGCCAGAGCTTCCCGTACAATCGACAAGAAAAAAATACACCTACTCTCACCAGATGCGCAGATCTGCTTCATCCTACATTCTCAACAGGAATAATAATAATGATAATAATAATGATAATAATAATTTATCTATATCTCATCATGAATTCAATCGCGAATACCTACTTCGAAGTTTTAAAGAGAATATCAATATTTCTAAATATAGGAAAATATATCATGACATTAAGCTCATGATCGCAGCTTGTAAACTTTCCGCAACCACCAGGTTTCAGCACAATCAAATCACGACCGAATTCCAAGCGCAGGTGCAAACAGATGCAAAGTAACAAAAAAGCCTATTCGCAGGAGATAAAGAACCCAATCCTCACAAACAAAAAAAATCCAGAGAAAATGAACATCAACAGTGTAACAAAACAAAAACAGTCAACACGAGGATGCCGATCATCCAACTCTCCTAACCACAACAATTCCCTCCATCTCGTCCCTTATCCCTAAGAATCCCTGCAACTTTCTTCTCTCCATCACCTTTACTACCTTCCAAGGCAACTCCAACCCCGAAATTGCAAATCAAAAAAATCCAGAACCAAGACCATCAACGCGGTGTCCACGCGCAAACTGACAACCAGACAGTCCCGCCAAATTCCAAATTACCCCGAACGCACTCAACAACACAAACCACACGGCACGGCACGGCCCTAAACTCTCCACATAAAAAAAACGAAACCAAAATCCGACACCAGCAACCGGTGTCCAACCAACCTGCATGGAAGGCAAGCAAGTACAAGCAGAGCGAGCGGCGATGTCAAGAAATCGCAATCGAAGTAGGTCCATGGTCGAACAAAGCAACTAATCAATGCTTGAAACGTATCACCGTCACCATCGGAGCCAACTCCAGCCCCTCGCTCTCTCTATCTCTCACTCTCCGTCTCCTCACTCCAATCTTCTGCTACTTTCCGCACACAAAAGACGCGTTTCGGTGGTGCACTCCGGCTCTCATAAGCAGACCACAACATTCACCAACGAGCACGTGAGCAAACGATTGCAATGAACAGCAATTGGTAATCCTAAGAAGTGATCTCAGGCAGCCCGTGCGATTGCGGTGATCGTAGGCAGCGAGGAAGCAGTGCGATGCTGTTGCCGTTTTAGGCTTGAAAACAGCAAAGCAGGGATGGAGGACACGGAAGAGGAAAAGCCCTACTCCGTTCCCGGCCCCGCCCTCCCCCGCCCCGGCCTCGCGCTTACCTGCCATCTTCTTCTTCTTCCTCACCCACCCCCTATGACTGCACCTCTAGCACCCGAAAGCGTGGACGAGGATGGAAGCAGACGGGTACGGCGGTGAATGGTGAGGCACGGTATGACGTGGTGACGGGTGACTGGCAGCGCAAGCAAAGAGTGACCTGACCCGCGATTTTACCTCCCTCCGCGCTGGCACCGTCCGGGTGCGCCGCCTGCCTATCCAACCCAATCCTTCCCACACTCAAAGCATCTTTCATCATCGACGTGGAGTGGAGTTGCCCATCTTTCCCCCTATTTTGCCCTCCCCTCCCTCCGTCCCTCCCCATGTACCTATCTTGCAACACTGCTACTCCCCCACTCCCCTGTTTCTCAATCCAACCCCACACGTTGTTGTTTCCTTGTCATGTCATGAATGCCCCTCTTTCATTGCCCTATATGGTGTCATTGCCCTTTGCTAGTTTCTCACCCCTTCCCTCTGTGCATCTTGTCTTTACATCATGTTTTCTTTTTTATCTTGTCTGTAATTTGACTGGTTTCATGACTACATGTTTTCTTATTTTCTCATCTGTCTCTTTTCAGTCTTGTTTGTTTTGTGGTTTTTGAGTTTTTTTTTGTGATCATTTGCATATCTTGTTGGATGATACTTTGTGTGTGTGTGTGTGTGTGTGTGTGTTTTTAACTAGAATTATGAGTTGTGTGGTAAAGAGTCATTGTGTTTGTTGAAGTAGGTTTTTCATGTTGTCTGTGAAAAGTAAAAGGATCCAATCTTAGAGTTAATATTTGACTTATCATGTAAGGCTGGAAGTGGGCTACATGAGTGTTGTGTTTCTTAAGAAATGTTTCAATGGTTATTTCATGTTAGGAGTGTGTTTGATGATTTAATAATATCAACCAAAATAAACAACTAACACTTATGTTAACATAATAATTAAAACAATTGGTGTTTACATCAAATTGGATAATTTTTCTATTTTTGAATAAGCTTTTAGTATAGTACATCACACAAAATATCTAATACATAAAGACAAGAGACATAAAAGATTAAGAAGTACAAGAGAGATAAAATATTAGATTAGGAAAAAGACTACATACAAGACTAACAACTTGATAATACTTAAATTGTTCCAAACCTGTGTTGTCAAAATTAAGATGCCCCTTGTACTGGTTCTTTATTTTATTATAACCATAAGATCCACTATAAGTGTTTGGATAATACTATAGAATATCCACTATATAGATTTTTAAAATAAATAAATAAATAAATATAAGTTTTAAAATCTATGCAAGGTATTTAATAGCTATGAAAGGCTTAAAATAATAATAATAATGCAATTTTTTTTTAAAACTCTGACAAAAATTAAATCAAAATTTGCAAAAATCATAGAAATTTTCAAAAATTTCTAAAAACTTATAGAAACTTATATACATATTTTAAAATTATCAAATCTTCTTAGAATATGTTAGAAGATATTGGCAATCAAGTTTATTTCATATTAGTAACATCAAATCAAATAAAAAAAATTTGTGATATATATATATATATATATATATATACATAAATTAAATATTGGATCAAACAAATATTTTGATTTAAGATGCAACATTAGTGTAAAAATGATAAATTATAAGAATAATTTTATATAGAATTTAATGATATTAATTACATCATATTATTTAAAATTTTAAACTATATTTAAAATTTGAGTGACTATTTTATAATTTTGATCTTAAATTAAGTAATTGAAGTATAGGATTTAAAGAATAAAAATAAAAATAAATTATTGCCAAAACAAGATTTTAATATTTTATATTGTTAAATAAGATACACTTACTTTGTATTTTCAAACTTTTCAGTACATTGTTAAAAAAGATACATGTACTTCTCAGTTAATAGATGATTTTTTGAATAGTTTTTGGATATTCTTAAAGTGGTTTGTATTTATATTTTTAGTCTTATAGAATAAAGAAGTGTTGATTGATGAAATTTTAGTTTTAATTTTATTATCATTAAAGTTATATTTATAAATCCAAGTTTAAAATCATAATTTCATTGTTTCAAATCTCATTAAATAATCCTTTTGATTCAATCAGTTTTTAATTTTTGTTTTAAAAATTGTAATTCACATGTATACTAAATGTTTTTAATAAAGATTAGTTATTTGTCAATAATTTAGTTTCTAAATTATTGACCTAAAAATTATATGACATATTTTTAAATTTTTATAATTTGCAAAGAAAAAAGGAAACAAAAACAAACAAACAAACAAACAAACAAAAAGTAAAACAAATTCAGTTACTTAATTATGTAATAATCTTTTAAATTAAATAACATCAATGAAAATATTAAATCAATATTAAATAATAATACATTTTTTTATATGGTGATTACAATATTTTGAAGAAATCAAATAAATATATAAATGAATATATTTATATATATTTATATATAATCATAAAATTTTCATACTTATATATAATAGTGAGTGTTAAAATGAAATTATTTCTTTAAATCAATTAAAAAAAATTGATATATGTTTTGTGATTATATATAATATTTTAATTACCAAAGATATTTGATTTTGAATTTCTGATTGAAAAACTCATCACCAAAGAAAGAGTGAGCATTACATATTTTAAATAATGATTCCTTCCTAAATCCTTCGTATTCTCTAAAGAACCTTTGTGAAGATCCTCTAACAAGTTCTTCTTGTGGAAGCATAACTAACATGTCTTCAAAGGATACATTTATAAGAACCTCTTCAAACTTGGGCAACAAGTTTTGTAATTGATTTTTTTTTTTAAAAGTAAATAAAAAAAGACAAAGAAGAAAAAATCTTAGACAATATGAATTTTGAATGATAAGCTTTTTGAAAACATGAACCATTTCTATGCTCAAAATACCAAAAGTTTTGGTGATTCATTAAAAAAGCAAGTGGGCCATCCATGAGAAGCTCTAATAGCTCCACATTCAAGAACCACATGAATTCATTTCCATTTATTTTCATGTTACCAAGGATCAATCTCAAAAGGATAGGGTTTATCCATCAATCCAAATCTATTTCATCCGTTTTATTTTTCATCTAAAACAGTGGTGTACATCTAGAATGACACCCATTAGCAAAGTTGTCCACTTTTCTTCTTTTGGAGGTGAAATGGACGGACCTTGGGAGACCTTGGTCCACCAGATGGGTACAAAAGCCTGATACCCTCCTCATGGCAGAACCCATCGTGCCACCTTTGGATGAATGAAGTTTATGGATAGAGACAAACAATTTTAAAGAAAAATTAGAAGAAAAAAAAAAATCTGCCTCTGCACTACTTCTGTTCTTCTCCTCCACTAAATTCTTTCCTTCTCAACATTTGCTACTGGTTTTATTCTTTAGCATGTGATTGTCCTTTGAACTGATTGGGGACCTTAGAACCCAAACTTCACTGTTTATCACTTTACCCCAGACAAGACAAGAATATGAGGCTGCATGACTTTTCTGCCACTCCTTTGGGATTGCATTCATCCAAGTTCACATTCATCCATATTCATGGAAAATAGCCTTTAAAGTGTATGTTACTGTTTACCAAGTGTGCTGCATTGTTTTGAGGTCAAGTACCTTTACTTGGACGCATCACCCTTATCACTTTTGTACTACCAAGATAAATTCTGGACTTATTAAAGATTAGTACAAACATTCATCACTCATAATTATGAGTTTGGAGGTAGTTTCTTTGAGGAAGCAGTGGGGTGGTCAGCAAGCTTCAATTGACTTTGACCACATGCTAGCTTTTGCAGATATTGCAAGATGCCTTATATGGAAACCCTAATCCCTGATTGGGGGTATGGAAGGGTATGACTATTCCTATTGTGAGGAAAAAACTTGTCCTTACTAAGGACCCAGCTCACTTGTTTTGCTTCCCCAATTTAGAACAAGTGTGATTCTATTACTTGATTCCATTGTGCTGATATCAAGGATTTCCTTCACACCACATTGTATAAGTGAACAACTATTTAAATATCATTTAATTACATGATCTGTGGGGGTGTACCAGGTGTCAGATATTTTTTCCTATTGGGCCCAAAAGTCATCCATCTAACGAATACAGTTATCATCCATCTATATCCTTAATCTCCCACACACAGAACGAGGGGTGCTTAGCAAGCCTTCCTCTGCCAAATTTGGCCACATTCCCAACAAGGGGTTGGTAAATAGCTAGGTTCACACCAGCAGGATAATAACCATCAGGGCCTGAGTTCTATTCCCATGTCTTGTTGCACAATCAATCTATTGTCTTTAGATTTGTCCACATGCATTGAATCCACAATGTTGACCTCCCCTGTTGAAATGGAATGGAGAGTGCACATGAAAATGTGTGTGTGTTACAAGCCTCTTTCTTCTTTCCCTTTTTTGTGAATATATATATATATATATATATATATATAATTATATATAATTAATTAACGAGAGAGAAAACTTGATGGAATTAAGCTATTATGTGTGATGGTCTTATTTCTCAGTATTTATATCATACAATACATAATCATGGTGTAATTATTAAACATAATGAGCTTTATTTATGTAATTAAATAATGACAGAATTTTACAACATTGATTGTTAAATCAAAGATGATTAGATCTTTTGTACTCTAAGTGCCTATGCTCAAATATTCATGAATATTTTATAAGAATTAGTAAGGAACAGAAAAAGTACAACTTGTGGAGGGCATGGATAGATTAAAATTTTTATCTTTTAAATTATTTCTGTTTTGGAATTTGATTGGTATTTGTATTTCATTAATCAAAGACTTATTATACACATATAAATGAACACGAACTATAAAAGTATATTTGATTCTAAAAGACCAATTTGAGCATTTTTAAAAACATGGAATACAATAATTTATACTTAAAGCATTATTTTAGTAAAAAAATAATGCTAGAACTCTTTATAGGAAAAACTAAACTAATAAATTTAAATTATTGGTAACAATAAATTTAAAAATATATTATTTAATATATATATATATATATATATATATACACATACATACATATGGAAATATAGAAAAAATTATAATAAATAAAAATTAAAAATATATTCACATACAAACATTAATTAAAATTCACTTAAAATATTAAAATTATTAATTATAAATTGATATTTAAATATAATAATTAAATCAATGATTATGTACATATAAACATATTTTGTAGGATGTTCAAACTGCATGAAATGTAATAAAATAAGTGAATTTAAACTAAAATATTTACTAATCAAGCTTGATACTGAAATAAAACATACCATAAATAAAGTTGTATTATCTTAATCATAATAAATTAGATTTAATTGTTAATGTATCTATATGTGTGTATATATATATATATATATATATATATATATGTATAATTTTGGCTAGAATGTGAATTTTCTGGATAAGAATAAAAATTTAAAGACACACACAATTCAAAATTTTATTTATTTATGAAACAACATTTTAATTTAAATTCTGCAATGTTTGATAAGAATTTTGCTGTGACAAAAGGAAATACTAAATTAGGATTTGATAGGTACATATTAAGGTCTAAGACTTCAAAAAGTTTCTTAAACATGAAATTTTGAACTTCTTGACCATAACCTATATAAATGAGCCAGAAAATTTTAAATTTTAAAAATGAACATTGAAACATTATGTTTATTCACATTTTATTACTTACTATTTCTATTTTTTGAGATAAATTTATGTATAAATTTTATAAATAAAAAAATTAAACATTAATTTTTTTAAAAATTCTTATATATATATATATATATATATATACACACACACACACATATATAGTATTTTACATTCTACTTTTAGTTCTTATTTTTACTTAGAATAACTTAATATAATTTTATAATATAAAAATATCTTGAATCTATTATATTTGATTTAGATTTTATGCTTTAATAAATTATAATAATGATATTAACATCATAAATAGAAGCTTATCAATAATAATCAATAAAAAATATTTAAAGATAAAATTTGTTTTAACTAAATGTTTAAAAGGATTTAGGTACATTATATCTTGGTGTTATAAAAAATATATGGTTGTTAAGAAATTTAATATTATGTTATATTTAACACAATATAAGTCTTGTAGTAAAATTAAACAGTCAATCAATGTGTTTGCATTGAAAACATCAAAAAAATTCAAATAATATTTTTATAACTATAGTCATGCAAAGTATTTATATGATCACAAATAAAAACGAGAAAAAAATTGCATATCTTTTTATACAAAAAAAGTAATATTAAAAATCATGATGTTTTTTGAAATTTAAATAATTAATTTAAAAAACTAATTTTTTCAATACAATATATGTCTATTATTATTTTTTTAATATTTTTATTTTTTAAAGATACTATTTTAAATTATTATAAAGACAATAAAGAATTAATAACAAATCTTGATGTGATATTCAACTTTTGTTGTCTTGGTAGAAAAAACTAAAATTCTTAAAACAATCATTTTGATACAAATCTAAACCTCTCAAAGTGATTTAATGTAGAGGTAAGTTTAAGAATTTATAAACCACCAAGTTAAATAACAATGAGAGTCAATAAGCTGATAGGATTATCTGAAAAAATGTTGATATGGATATACATTTACTTTAGTGTGTCATTTTAAGGATAATTACAAGATAATTTAAAAGAATTCATATATTTTGAAAATATCAATAGAGAGATGGCAATTAATAACAATAGTTTAAAATATTGTAGGATAATGTTGTTGTAAGACTTTTAAGAAACATCTTAATTTTTATTCTTTACCTTTGAATAATTGATAGGTTGAATTATAAATTTGACAATTGTAAAGATTTTAGGCACAACAATTAGTAACTAATTCTGTAGAGATTATTAGTGTTTTGAATTCGACTTTAAGTATTTTTTGTGCACTTTTATTGTAGCTATTTTCATGTTAAATATTTGATTCTAATATTTTTGTAAATATTTATATGTCATTTTTTCAAATAACATTTGTATAAAATCTGAATATTCCATTTAATTAAAAAAATTTCAAGTAGACTAATTTTATCTTTCAATGATCAAATAGTTAAGGTATTGTTGTTTATAATAAAAGAAAACTGCACCATCTAAACTTTTTGGTTTGATCAATGTAATAACCTAATTTAAGCATAAATTTGAAGTTTAAATTTCATGTGGCTGTACAATATATATTCTCTATTTCAGTTAGTATCACATTTACACATTTTAGAAATAAGAATTAATAGTTTCAAAAAAAGAGACACCTGTGTCATTGATTCTATTTATTTTTAGATAAATGGTTTTCTAACTGCATAAATTGGTCGTAAGAATATGAATTTCATGTTGAAAATTGATAGTTACCTAATATTACAAATTCTGATGCATTTTAAATGCTTCAAAATAACTTTCCCGTGAAGTATTTTTCCACAAAATATTTTTCTATTAATTTTAAAGTTATTTATAACTATTCCAGTTAAAAATGAAAAACACATATATGATTAAAACAAATTGGCACAAGAATATTGGGATACTAATTTTAGGACTGATTTATTCTAGCTGATTGTAATTAATAGGTGAGATGGTTCTTATTTGGGTATGTCTTTTTTTTTAATTTTCAACTTTAAGACATGAATGTTATACTTCAAACATGTAGTTAATTTTTTTTCTTAATTACTGATGTATTTCTTAGTAGTGTAAATGTATTATCATTCATGGTTTTTGAATTTATTGATAGACATAAAAAGAATTAATTTGTTAAAGATCTATGTTTTTATAAATTTTAATTTTTTTTTGAAATTAGTATTTAAAAATTCTATATATGCATAATCAATTTACCACAAATAATAACTTAACTCAAATTTTTATACGTTACAAGAATTTTGTCTTTCTTGTTCATATGAAATGTTTGAATTCAATTAGTTTTTAATAGATCAAAGAATGTTCATCAACAAATTTTACAATAAACTTAATTCTAAAAAATACTCAATAAAATAAAGATATTATTAATACCACTACAATTTTGTTATTGCCACCACAATCTACTATCCACCACATGCTACCCACACCTTTTGTCAATACTAAATAAAAAAGTTTATATATATATATATATATATATATATAATATTTATTTTTAGTATTTTAAAAATAAGAATATTTTTATTAAAAATATCAATAAAAAATCATTATTAGTTTATTAGATTTTTATTAAAATTAATTTTACTTTTTATATAATTTAAAAAATAAAACATATTGGAATTATTAAAAAAATTATTGATTGGAATTTTAAAAAACTAAAAAAATATGTTGAGTGGATAGTAGGTTGTGGTGGCAATAACAATAATTGTGGTAAGAATAGCAAAAACTGTGGTGACATTAATAATATCCTAAATTAAAACATATATTTTTTAGTGTTTCACATTATAAATAAGTAAAATTTTATACAAAAGAAAAATAATTGATTCTTTCAACATGCTTTTGAACATTAAGTGTACAATTTTCAAAACCAACACCTATACAAAACACTCATGGAATGTGCATTTGTAACAAAGCCAATACTCAAATCTTCTAAAAATAAAGTGCCACAAATCATTTAACATTTCACTAGTGGGCATCAAACAATGAAAACAAAAGGGGAAAAAAAACACCAAACAATAGACCTAGATCAGTAAAATATCAGAAAATATGAAAAATTACTTCCAAAACAAGATAAGAATGAAAAAAAAGAAAAGAAAAAAAGGATTAACTTCCTCCTCTCTTCTTGAAGCAAATTGCATTCTCTAGTTAACATCCACTTTATGTTAATATCTCACTTTATTCCTTAAATTGCCTTAAAAATATCCTCAAACCCAATTGCATGCTTTACCTCCCCCCCTAAAACTTAATTAAACTTCTGATCCGTAGCTCCAAAATGGTAATGCATTGAAATCCATCCACACAAATGGCCCTCTAGAAGCACCATAACTGGGCTTGGCTTGGCTTGGCTTGTTTTGGACAGGCCTTAGAGTTGGCTGGATCCTCATGGCGGAGAGACCAATGCATGAACAAAAGCGTGTTTCCTGCAGGGAGCTTTTTCATGCAATCTGAGGCACAACTTTGCATGAGAAACTCGTTGTTTTGCTTCAGGATTAGGTCCTGGACTGGGGTTGATGGATGATGGTTGCGGTGCTTGTGTGTTGCAGCTTTGTTTGGCTTGAGCCCTCGATTCAGGTTGCAGATCCATCTCACCTACTGCTTCCCTAAGGAACCCCTGTAAAGTGCTGCAACGACTCAAGGAAAAAAGAAAGAAAGAAAAAAGAAGCAAACGTGCAGTAGACGGGACAGCGATGGATATAAATACCGACTCTTGTGATGTCAAGCTTGCCACAATGGTGCTAGATCAGTAAATGACGAAGAGAGAAGAAGAAACAAACGAAGAAAAAACAAATAGAGTGTTCCAGGATGCAGACCCTGGAGATGCTGAGCTCACGAAGCAAAGCAGTGAATGACTGGTCAGTGATTGAAGGTAAGGTTTGTAGTTGTCGTTATTGGACGCACATTCAACTTGAAGGAGTGTTGTACAGTTGAAAGAGATGGTGTGTGCTTCGTGTAGCCTGAGAATTGTATACACCCAGTTGAGAAGGGGGTTGAAAACTCATTAGGAAAAGTGCGAGATGAAGAAGCTCATGAGGATGACTGAGCTCATTGGCATGACTGAGCATGAAGGAATGAGGGTTTGCAATCAACTTTGCCCAATGTTTTCAGCAAACATTCTCCAATTGTGTGTCAAGTTGGCCACATCGCTAGCCAATGTTGCTCCAACCCAACGTCCAGGATTGAATCCCAAAGGTTTGCAATCTGCTTCGTGAGTGATAGAGTGTGCTACCCTCTGCATACACCATCACACTAGCCAATCTCATCATCATCCTCGATCGTGAGACAAATCTATAGCTGTGATATTCATGTTTGAATTCATGTTCCCTTGTGTGAAGTCCAGCCTTGACTTGAGATTGCAGGTTCAGTGTTTCGATGAAAACGTCATGGCCTGCAGGTGATTGAATCTGCAGCACACAGACGTTGTGCAGATTTTTGACTGTGGTCACTCACACATTCTTCGACGCATTGAAAACAACACTGCACTAGTTCGCAGTGTGTCTCTTTCTCGTGTCAATTACCGCAGAAACTCCTGAACCAGTCTGAATCTTCCTGTATTTCTCAGCCGCAGCAACTCAAAACAACGTTTGGCTTGAATAATTCAGACACAATTGGTGAATATTTGCTGAAAAGACAAGATTGGACCGTATTTTCTGAGGTTGAGCATTATTCTTATGATTTGGTGTCTTTGGTAGCTTCAACATAGAGTCTAGTACAAACCAATTGTGTATGATTTAACATATTTTTGACATCTTTAAAGACCTGGATCCAGGTCACACTGATAACCAGTCTTAGTTCAAGCAGATGGTTTGTTTTTTTTTGTCAAAACCCAACGGATTTTGTGTAAGACATCTCCAGTAAACACTTGCTTGTTTTCATGATAGTGCAAGCAATTGCCTTGTACATATTTTGTTTTTATTAATTTAAACTCAAGTGTATAATACCTCATTTACATCATATCAATGTTAGTCTTTTTATGCATTTTTAGAAGACGAGTGCTAAGAGAAATTTGGAGATGTATTTAAATAAAACAATATATGTGATTGTTGTAGATACATTCACAATTTCTTCAAAATTTGATGACAATAAAGTGACTAGCCAAAGCAGATGATTGTAAAACCATAAAATTTGTAAAGTCTTATGTAAATAAAAGATAACAATAGATAAAGAATATATGTCACTTATGATAAATAGTAGATAAATGATAATTCTTCTTCCAAAAAATCAAATTTGTAATGGATAAAAAAGGATAGTTTGTATTCCAAAAGAATATAAAATATTAAAATAGATTAGTTGCAAAGACATTACTTTATAGTCAAAATTTATACTAGAATTTAAGTTACATTTTTAAAGTAAAAAGATTGAAAAAAAAATTATGATAAAAATTTGATAAATGATATAAATGATCAAAGTTCAATAATATACTATGTATTTTTTTTGTAGAAGTAATGGCTATATTATAAAATTATAGGAAAAAAATATAAATTATATATTCTATAATAGATACAAATTACATAATAATAAGACAATGTATATATGATGCTTTTTGGCTCAAGATAAAACTATAAAAAAATAAAATAATAATAAATTATATTTATGTAATAACTACTTAGATTTAAATTGGATAATATAAGTAAAGTTAAAAATAAATTGGTACTAAAAATAAATATCTAAAAATTATTAAAAAGAAATATAAATATAAAGCATGAATAAATTTAATTCTAAATTTATATCATTTAGTCTAAATTGAATGCATTGTGTGTTTGCTTATATATTCTTTTGTCTCATTATGTTCCAATTCGTTTTTATTTATTTTATAATTTATTTAATTATAAAATAATTCTCAATAGTTTATTATTAAATAATAAAATAAAATCATATTCATAACCATAAAGATTACTTGCTAATATTATTTTTTATACAATTTATTTGTCATAGTTTATTATAATTTCTAATTTGTATAGAAATTTTACTTAATATTATAGATTGAGTTAATTATCAAAATCAATTATTTCTAAAAATTCATTGTAAAACAATCTTATACCACTTAAATTTTAATTTAAGACCATAAAAAATTGATGTTATTATCTTGAAACTTATGATGCTAAACCATACATATATATATATTGATTTATCTTTTTTAATTATTATTTTTTAACTACTATTACATTACATTGCTTGAAACAACTCCATTAGATTACTAACAACATATATTTTTTCATCTAAGAAAAAAAAATAACACCATATACAAAACTAAATATTTAAATTGAAAAAATTTGTAAAGATTATAATTATAGATGTAAATAAAGATGTTTTAATGTTAATGCAGAAATTTCATATAATTACTTAATTAAAAATTGTGAATAAGAGCAAAGTTAAAATTATGACAAAATTACATATGGATCTAATCTAATACTAAACAAAAAATTTACACACAAGACAACAAATTTGATACTGTGACTTATAATATTGGAAACCTAAAATGTTACAAAATTATGGTCTAAGCTTTTGTAATCTTTTAGTATTAATAAACAATAAAAATGATTTTTGTATGAAATTTGTACGAAATTTATATCAATCATAATATATTTTATATACTTATACACATTATATTCATCAAAAATTTGTTTAATTTTTTAAAATGATTTTCTTAAGTATATGTATATGTGTTGGTCTACTAATCTACTTTCAAAACTTTTTATATATATATATATATATATATATAATATACATTTATATATATTATTATATATTATTATATAAATATTTTTTATTATATATTTTATTTTATTATATATATATATATATATTATATACATTTATATATGCACAAATTTATTCATACTTGATATCAAACAAAACATGTTAAGCTACAAACTATTTGTATAATGTTTTTTCCACCAAACAACTTTGGATATGTTTCAAATATGTGTTGCTGAATGATCACCATACTTAGCACTCAAAAACTACGTGAGATACATTCGTACTAACAAAACAACGTCAAATGACCCGAGAATTCTACAGCAATAATTCAAAGAACTGCTTGATTTTTGTTTCCATGCATGTATACATATATATTCTCCAATACATGCTGTACATGATGATGTTCAGTTCAAGTATACAAAACTTCGTAAGTTTTTATTTATGGAAGTACACAGATTCATTTCTATGATAATTTTTCTAAGGAAAGAAAATGACGGCGCATCAAAAACACTACATTGAAACCTTGAATGGAGGAATCACTCGTTTCACAATGAAAAATGGTAATTTCAGAGTCGAAATTACTGAAGCTTGCACCACCACAAGAGTAATACTTCTACATCGTCGGTTCACAGTAACACTATCAAAAGCCGACTCAGATTATTAGTCAACTTCCACTCAGTTGGAATTTCGCCCACTCCTCACGGACATGTTCAGCTACTTGGGCGCAAAAGTGGTTCATGAACATCATGGACACAAGCATTCAGGCCACGGCCCAAGCACAATCTCCACAAACATCAACCAGAGCAGCACACATGATTCAAAGTACCCACCTCCATTCACCCAAACCCATGCATCGTACAACATATTAGCACCAAAGCGGAGTTAATGTAGATTACAATCGTCCCAGCATCAATGGCTGCTGGCATAAATCATCGCACCTATTCTGTCGCACCTCTCATCAATCTGTCGGAAGCTTCGAGATGTCACCGACTTTCACAAAAGCTCTGGTCCTTACATCCGGCTTCCACCCAAACAAACCTTTCTACCTACACCCGAACTAGCTTCTCATGGATGAACGGCCTCGCTTCCTTGCGTAGGCGCCACATCTCAAACAAGCAGCGTCCACCTCCACTTCATCAGCCCCACCCCCCAGCTCCACCTCGTCCCGGCTCCGCCCCCTCCACACCTCGCCTTCATCGGTAGTTGCGCCCTTCCCATGTCTGCCCGAACCTCCACCCGTTGCGCACCACGTTCCTCAGTACCAGACTCCGCCTGTCGCTGGTCATCACCACGAACGACAGCGGCCCGCTCATCTTCGTCCGCACGGTCCACACCGCACCCCAGTTGCGGTACATTGGCACCCACCCGCTGTATGGGCACTTGATCCTCACCGCCACCACGTCCCCCGCGCCGCCCACATTGTGGATGAGCACCATCAGGAACCACGGGTTGCCTCCCACCGTGAACCGCACTCCGCCGCGCTTCGCACAACGAACCCTGTCACCATCGCACATGCACCACATCGTCAGCTCCACCACGCATCTCATTCGCTCAGACACCACCTCCCACTGCTAACAACTACATGTCGCGAACCACTCCTGCATGTCTAAAAGATCTTTAATAGATGTGCTTTTGCGCTACCTTCCGACAGCTCTCAGCATCATCATCAGTAGCCAACCTCAAAATCATGGTGCAGTCGCGAGGGCCACTTACTTCCTGAACCACACTGGTGCCACACCTCCTTGTCGCCGTGCGAGCGATGTGAATGCCGGCATCGGCAGGTCGAAGTGGGACCTGGGAGGATCGCACCACCCTCCCGTGGATCCGCGCGGGCACAGGTTGGTCGCTGTCACGACGATCGAGCGAGAGTAGCTCCAGCACCAGTTCCGCCTGGACCTGCTGGCCCGCACTGGAGCACACCGGAGCTGGTAGCACGCACCGCACGCCCTGCCGCCCTGGAACAAGGGTGAGCTCAATGCAGCGGTCATGGAGCCGTAGCCCAGCGCGTACGTATTCTGGTACGCGCACGCACCTCCCTGCGTCCCGGCGCCGTTAGGCGAGCCGTAGTAGGTGATGTGGGCATCCCTCCATCCTCGCGGTGCTGCAAGCACTGCAGACAGCCCCAGTGCCAAAAAGAGCACAACAAGCTTACAGCCGGATGCAGTGCCCATCGTCATGCTGGTCTCCCTCCTGCTGTCTTTAAAAATTCTCATGCAATTAACTAATACCTGATTTAGTCTGTTTGTGTTTCACATTTATATGAAATTGTGGAGGGAACTGGATTGAACCCTTTTTGTCTTAGGCGGGAATGTCCACACAGCCAAAAAGAGCGCTGCAATTAGTGTGGAGGAGAAGATATTGTGTGTTGAGCAGGCTTGGCGAACATGGTTTTAATGACATGAGCTGATCGAGGGCACCTGAAAATGCTGCTATTGCGATGGTTGTGTTGGAGAGGGCTCTCCCAATTCGTTAACTCAAGAGAGTGCTTTTTACATTGTAGCCACTCACCTTAAATTCGGATTATCAGGAAGAATTAGATGCGATTGAGCTCGAAGGTGACATGTGAGTCATTGAAGATGAGATGACGAATTCTCATCGAATTTAAGAGCACTTACTCCCGACCAAGGACATCTATTAAATCGCACCTATACGTGTCAATGTCGATTGCAGTGGGATGTACTCACCTTCGGGCAACAGCCAAATGCGCAAATCTCTCGATACAGTGACCATTGGCGTTGTATTCTCAAAAGTTTATTGTAGTTGGAATAACGTTAAAATGAATTGAAGTTATAACAGATGGGCTGGAAATCCGTCTTTGTCATATCTAGAGTTTAGTCAATCATTTTTAGGTCTTGTCCTCAAGCCCCCTCACCTACTGTGGACCAGCGAGAAACTGACGTGTGGAGAAAACTCTCACACTTTGAGTCACGAGGAATGTAACATGTTCACCTTTTGAATTACATGTTACTCATGAAAATTAATAACTAATGATTAAGTTTAATATACTGAGACCAATGGAATACAGACCTCAGCATTTTCAAGGCATGGTGTTGATAAGATTACCTAGACAGTGCAACGACAGAAAAATCATAATGTGGAACATCTTTTTTGTTTTTGAATATCAAACTGCTTGTTGCATCCAATGTGTTGTTACAACATGTAAACCATGGCGTTCTTTACACGTGGAAACATGTGATGCACCAAGTTATTTTAAGATTGACATCTCGATCATTTTGCATTGACATGCAGTTTACTAGAACATGAACCGCAATACGGGATAGAATTAAATCAATTATCCGTTCTTCAGGTTGTGATGCATTTAAATGTGGTTTTATTTTACCTATTACTAGAGTATCGAAGACCAAATATGAAATATGTCAAGTTACTGCAGCATTCATAGAATTATCCATGCTATCTCCACAATAGATACAGTATCTAGAGCAACCTACAGTTGCACTGCAACTCATCCATTCTTTGGACTCACTAGATGGAGTGCCCATTCTCTGAAATCCTGTCTACTTTGAAGAGAATAGTGGACATAGCTAACAACAAGAATATCCAACTCTCAACCACCGCGCAACTGCAATGGAAGGAGACTCGAATCTACTGAGCAAAACAACTTAACCAGAATAGCTACGTTATCGTGGATCTGAGCTCCTCCACGCAAGAACTCCTACATCTTTGACCACAATATGTACTCACATCCTAGCAAGTAGACCTTGTAATTATATGCTTGCAACAACTTGGGTTTGCATTCAGTATCTGCTGATTTACTGATGAAATACCTAAGCAGAATCTAACATCTGTTCGATGCTTTTTACTTCAGAACAACTAACTGACCCAGAATATGTGTTAATAGAAACAATTTTAGTAACGTTGGTAGGCGGAAGATATCTAGGGTGTACGGGTAACTATAACCGTTTCAGGTCGGGAGGTATTTGGTGAGCTCACCTCAACCTTGGTTCTGAGGCACTTCCACAATTGCAGCCCCTTACAGTCGAATAGAAAATATGAGGTTCAACCATGGCCCGCGATAACCAGCATAAGGTGTGAGCAATAGATTCGCTAGTTCACCTCAGGCACGGCGTACTCCAGGTCCCTCGGACCTCATGTCTCGGTACGGCATGATTCCACATGAAGCATGCGTTTCTATTCTTGTAGACAGGACAGGTACTTTCTTAAATTTAGTTATAATCTCCTTGTCGAGGTAGAAAATCTGAGTAGTTCAGCGGAGGCTCGTTTTAATCGTTCCTAAATCATCTCCACATCCTGCGCTCAGCGGTTTTTAGAGGCACTCCTTCAATCTAGAGGTTAATAACTTCCGTGAAATACTTTGGAATTCGAGGTCTTCAGGATATCACGAACGTCATGAACGACAGAGTTGAACCCTCCTCTCGTGTGACTGCCATCGCAATCCAGCATCATGGTTCTGTAGTTTGCAACGCTTTGCCGCAGATAATCTTCAACTGGTGAGCCAATTCCGTCCCTGCTGTAGATTTATGTCACGCTACGTCAAAACCAATCAGACCAACTGCTATTTTTAAATTTAATTATATATCATATTTTATTTATGTTAAAATTTTATTTTAAAAATAAAATTTAGAAACATATTAAAATATTCTTAATGAGTTTTTATTTTAAAGTATATATAATTGAATAATAAATATAATTTTTTGTAACAAAATAATTTATACTACAAATTTTAGTACCAAAAAACTTTTTTTTATCAATCTTTTTATTATCTAAAATATCTAAAATAATTTTAAAACAACATAGAATATAAATAAATAAATATATATATATATATATATAATTTTTTAAAAATTAAATTAAAAAAATTCATAAAAGTATAAAAAAGATGGTTTTTAAAAATAAAAATTTTAAAAATATAATTATGGTACATTTTAAAAATTATAAAATATCTTTAAATAAAATATCAATAATAAGATTTAAAATATGGTTAAGCTTTAAATTATAAGTTATTAAAACTAAAACTATAGTTTTTTATTTAAATAAGTATTATATAATTAATTGAAGATTTAAATTAGATTTTAATATTGTCAAAGATATAAATCTAAGAAAAAAATATTTAAAAAAATATTCATATATCATTTAAAAAATAATAATTAGATAAAATAAAAAAATATAAATATAAAATAGAAAAGAATGAAAATGACTACTACCAAATACAAAGAGATTAGAAGATCCTAAGCTAACAATAGAATATGAAAAGACATTGACAATACAAAGGATGATATCAATCTTATTTCTATATATATCAGTTATAAAAAACCATATAGACTATGAGATTTATTATCACAAACATCTATCTAGAAAAGATTTTAGAAGGTTTTTAAATGTTCTTGATAGCTTTAAAAGATTCTTGAGGTTGCTTCACATCAAAGCAATAAAGAAGCTACTCAAAAAGCATCCTAGGATGACTTGAGGGCAAAGTCTTCTACAAAAAGCTACTTGGAAGTTTCTTTATTTCTAGTATATATAGGTGTTTATGCTGAGGAATTCCTAACTCTCGACAACACATGTCTTGTGGTCTAGTTTGGACCTTTTAGCCTTATTTTTATTCTTGTATTATATCGCCTTGCAATAAGACTCATGTATTCTATTATTTTATTATAATCTTACATAGTTCCTTGTATCACATATATACAATGGAAGAAGGTTCTAAAAGATTCCTAATGATTTTGAGAAGGCCTTAGTAGATCCTAGTAGTTTCCAAGAATGTTTTGAAAGGTTTAGAAGGTTCTAAAAAATCTTAGATAGTCATAGAAGGATCTTAGACTTGCTTCACTTCCAAGTATCAAGGAAACTCTTCAAAGAGCTTCATTGCACCTAATATATATAGGAGTCAAGGTTGAAGGGATTCTTAGTCTTAATAACGCAATCCTTGTGGCTCAACTTGGGCCTTCTAGTTTTATTCTTGTGCCTTGTTGTAGCTCCTTGCTTGTGATATAAAGTGAATCTTCTTCTATTTTAATACTTTGAACTTTTAGAGTCTTATTCTACTTGAATAGTGTATTCATAATAATTTATTGAGATTAATATAGCACAATATTAGAGCTTGGTCTTTCTAGACAAAGAGTGGATTAACTCTCTTCTTAGAAGTACTATAGCTTTTTAAAGGTTGTAGGTTATCCTTTTCTAGATTGATATTATTTTTAAATTTTCATATTTATTTTCTTTGTTTTATTTCTATAGTAAGAAGTTTAATATGATAATATTATACTATAATTTGGCTACTATGTAAAAATTATTTATATATATATTTAATATAAAATTCATTGCATAGTTGGATGAAAGCCATATCAATGGATTTTAGTTGGTTATAAAATATGATTAGATTATTACTTTAAAAAGAATTTGTTTAAAAAGACTACTATTAAAATTTGTAAAACCTTTTTTTTTTTTTTTTTTTTTTTGATAATGACTTTTGAAATTGATTTTATATTGATAATAACTTTTATATATTTTTAATTATATTTATTAGATATTAGTGATCATTGAAATCTTTTTTTATTTCTTTTATTTGGTGTTTAAGGCATATATTATATAAATCTTATTAGAAAAATGATTCAAAAGAAATATTAATATTAAAAAGAATAATTAGGCCATCTATGTGAATGAATGGAGATAGATGATGGAAATTTGTATTCTTATTTGTCAAAAGTCATGCCTAATGAACTTCAAGGAGGTTGTCTAAGGCCTTATTAGAAATTAGGATTATTCTTTTTAGCATCATTCAAATATAAAGGATTAAAATCAAAAAATTTAAATTTATGGATATAATTTTAGTATAAAAATTGAATAATTTGAAGTTTTTGTGAAGGAGATACAAGCATTCAAAGTCAAGGTGTTGATTTTGTACCTAATTTGTAACCAATAAAAATCCATGGATATGGCTCTCATTTAGCTATACTATAAATTATATATTAAATATATATGTATAATATTTTCACATGGTAGTTGAACCACAACATGACAATGGTTTATTTAATAAAAGATATATTTTTGTTAAACTTATTTATTTCAATTTTAATTTTGTAAAGGTTGAAACAACTTAAGTACTTTATCTAATAGTTCTACAAAAAAGAATTCTTAAAATAAATTTCTTATTTTTTTTATTTTTTTACCTTACAAAGAATTTTTAAATTTTTATTCTTGAACTTATTTTTCTTCATTTTATACCATCTTATTATCAATGATTGGTCATTACTTTTTATAAATATCATCAATAAAATATGATAAAATAAAATAAAATTTTAATATATTAATAAGATTCTTAGATAGCTCTCATATATACTTACTAGTATTATTTTTATATAAATGTATAAGATATTCTAATTTATTTTAATGACACCTCAAATCTAAATATTAAATTCTTGATAGACATCTATTTCAATTTGAGGTGGTAGAAATTAGTTCTTTTTTAATATATTAATTGTAATATTAGGTTCAATAAGAGATATATAAAAAATAAAATAAATCTTTATTGATTGTAATAATTATAATTGATTTATAATTAGATTAAATTATTTTCAAATAATTAATAATTTTAGTTTTTGATAATCCAAATTATCATAAAATGAATCATTTTTAATATTATAAGAAAATAAAAATATCTCATCATTAATTTTAAATTGATATATATATATATATATATATATATATATATATATATATATATATATATATATTAAAAGATTTTTATACCAAATTTTTTATTTTTTTAAAGTTATTTTTAGCTTTATCTTTATTATTATGTAAAGTTATAATATCTTATTTGCTAAATCTTTTATATCAATAAATAATATTTTTATGAAATTTAATTATTTTTTAATAATAATAGTTTTTATAGAAGAAAAAAATGTGCCATTTTGGTTAAATAATCTACTATCACAAAAGTACAATAATATGAATATAAGATTTTAAAATCTATTATAAAATCTATTAAAAAAATGACCAATGTTGTTTTAGAATATATAAAAGTTGAAGAAGTTTATAAGGTCAATGACAAAGTCTTTCTTCAAAAAGAAGTCATATAAGATTGAATAAACATGTTGACAACTTTTTGTATTTGAGGCCACTAAAAATCTCTTGAAATAAGTTATAGATTTTTGTTGTATTTAAAATCTCCTATTGTTTAAAAGACATGTTGTATTTCAATAATATATGATTATACTAAACTATTTGAAATAAATAAGTACTTTTTATAATAAAGAATATTGTCTTTGAAATAAAATTTACTAAAATCATCACAAAGGTTATTTTTAATATCTAAAATTTAAAAATCTATTATTTTACATAAATTTTATTTCAAAAAATGGTCTAGAATTTAGGATTTAGTAATCTAGAAGATTATCTATGATTTCTATTCATTCATAATATAATTACATCTAATATAAAATTTGATGGAATTATTTCTTTAAAAAATAGCTATAAAAAATTTAGAGAGTATAAAATAAACAATATAGTAAAACTTGATTTGAAACCTTAAAAAAATGCTTTTCCATCTTTATTCTACTCTAATTATTCTTTCTAAGTTAATTATGTAAATTATACAAGAACTTAGGATAAATTCTTGATGAATATATAATGGTTATTTATAAATCTTAGAAAGCATTAAACTTCATATATAATTTTTAGATTTTTCCAATTTAAAATAGTTTATATTTTTTTAGGATCTATTTACAAATTATTATTTAAAATGATATATTTTAAATATCCCACTTGAATTTTATAAAATATACATATTTTTATCTTAACATGTATTTTTAAATAATATATATATATATATAAATTTTAAATTTTAAATATATATAGATTTTAAATTTTTAATATAAAAAGATAATATTGCTTATATTCTTTCATATTTTTGGAATAAATAAATTTATTTTTTAAATATTATAAAAAAAATATGTAAAAATCCATAATACACATCATTTTTTAAATATTGAAAATAATAAAAATATTTGTGAATCTAATAAACATATTATTGTATTTAAAATAGCCATACTTAGTTTGAAACACAATCTTTTACTTGTTATTTTTTTAATATGTACTAAATTGTAGTTTTTACATAAATCTATTTTGATATAGATCTTAGTTCAATTAATTGGTCAAAAATAATTTAAACACAAGATAAATTTTTCATTTTTTTGTGATTTTTTAAATATATTTTTTAAAAATTAAAATTGCAAGGTATCCAATTTATTTGAAGATCATATTTTTTTCAATCACAATAAATTTTAAAATGATTAGATTTATTAGATACTTTATAATATTAAACATCATTAAATATTATAATATTTGATAATTACTTTTAATAGTAGGATTTTATGGATGACATCTCCAAAAGATAAAGATTAATAATCTATATCTTCTACATATATAAATTTATTTATTTTTACCAATAATATTTTATAATACTTAATAAATTCTTTATCAAGAAAAGAAGATGAAGCTTTGGAATCTAATAATGTAAAAATATAAATAAAGATCTAAACTATATATTTTTTTAAACAACAAGATGTAATATTAGAAAATTTGATCTAAAACAATGTTAATATATGTGTGAAAAACGTGATGCAATTTGTACATCTACAAAAAAAAATCCAAGAGTTATAAGAAAAAAATTGGTTTGTGTCTATATACTCATATTGTAATTATTAATTTATTTATTTATAGGTATATATTTTTAAAAATAAGGATTGTTAATTATATTATCTTTATATAAAATTATCTAAGAATATTCTAATTTATTACAACACAATTATATTTTTTATAAAGTATGATGTTTAATATTTTTAATAATTTATATATTTTTTATTAATTTTATATAAAATCAAGGTTTATAATTTGTATCATGTTTTTTTTTTATAAATATTATTTTAGAATTTAAGTATAAAATTTTATTTAATTTTTGACATATTTATAAATTAATAGTAAAACAAAAATTAATATAGTCTTAAACTAATATCTCAAGAATGTCATTAATTACTAGCAAGATGATTAGAGATCCTATTTGTCTTTTTCTAGTTTTTTTTGCAATAACATTACTTATACTTCTATCAAACAAATATTATTTCACTATAATTTTACTCATTATCCTAAATTAAGTATAATTTAGAATTTAGAATTTAAAAATCTAATAATAAGAGACTTTTAAAAAATATATATTAGATATATATATATATATATATATATATATAATTGAAAAGATAAAATTATAAGAATTCTAAGAGCATTATAAGATAGTAGTTGATGTGCTAAAAAAGAACCAATATTCTAAGTTAAAAATAAAAGTTTAGACACCTTGTTGCAATATGATATTTAATTAGTGTTGTAAACAATTACATTATTAAAAGTTGGATATGTTTATAATATTAAAACAACTTATCTTGAGGCCTATGATTTTGAGTTATTAATATGTATGAAAAAAACACTTCAGTATTATATTTATTTCTTTGGAGCTTTACAATAATTTAATCATAAATAGAAGATAACAAATAATATTATCTTTTGTAAAAATTAATAATTAGAAAGAATTTTAGGTAGAAGGAATATTAGATTTAAGAATAAAACATACCAACTTAGAATATTAAGTTTGATAGTAAAGATATGAGATTAATAAACATACATTAAAATTAGTACCAAATTTTACTAATACAACAATAACAATATAAAAACTTCATAAAAATCATCTATTCACACCAAGAGATTATTATCATTTAGAAATTAAGTATAAAAAATGAAAAGAAAATTTAAATCTTTATGATAAAGTTTGTGTATAATTAATTTTTTTAAAAAAAATATTGTAATATGCTACTACCTTCTAATAGAAAACCAAATATTAATAGTTTTCTTTTATAAACCATATTTTTGCTTAGTTTTTAAATTAATCTTTTTAATTTTTTTAAATATCTAAGTTAGTCATAATTGTTAGAATTAGTTATAGAATTTAATGAGCCTTGTGTAAATTGTGGCAACATAAAATCTTAATAAGATTATTTTTAAAATATTATAAGAAATTGTAGGATTTTTAAGCTTGCAATAGATTGAGCAATTTTTTGTCACATTTAAATACAATCTTAGAACTTTTATACATATTTTTGTTCTAGAGTTCCAAATTCCTTGTAAGCTTTGCCAACCATAATATATTTGAAAAAAGAAGACTTTGTTCTCTTAATACCTTTTAAAAATTTGAAAGATCCATTTTATTTTTTTATTTATTTATTTTAATCTTTTAAATTTAAAAAAAAAAAAAAAAAAAAAAAAAAAAACTTGATATTTTAGATGACTACATGATTTTAGCTGACAAGGCTTAATATTAAAAAATAAATTATTTATAGACATTGACACTTTGCATGAATTAAGATAAATATTTTAGTTTTTTAAATTTTATTAAATTATAATAAAAACTTATGCCTTTGGAGATTAAAACGCTTATTTATTACTTCACCTTTTGTCCTTGACCACTTTTAAGGGTAAAATTTTTAGATCACACCTTCAAATAATTTACTTTTGAAATCCTAAAATCAAAAATCAAATATAAGCTTTTAACTTTTGTACTTCTAATCACAAAAGTCCGTTAAATTCTACTTATTACTCTTTGGTGGCTTTCCATATGATTTGGCTTCAAGAAAGAATTCCTTGAGAAGGAACACAAATTCTTTTTTTAGATACTAATAAAAATAAAAACTCTACTAATATTTATTTTTTTTTCCAAAAAATCTAATTTTTAAAACTTATATATTGGAAGCAAAAAAATTCAACTATACTTCTCTACATCATAATAAATACAATTGAAAATATCTTTGCATTGAAAAAAACATATATATAAAAGAAAAACATGTAATTGTTAAAATGTGTCTATATATATATATATATATATATTAAAACAACAGGGGACATTCTGCCACACAAAATTATCACTAATCATACTTGGTGTCAAACAAAAAAAAAAAAGAAAAAAAAAACAATTATCATCTTCTTCTTCTTTGAATGTTTTTCCTCTAACCTTCCAAAGTTAAATACCTCACAGTTAGTTCGATCAAAACCCTAAATCCTAATTCTCAAGTTTAACTTTCCTAGCCACTTTTGGTGTGTGTGTTTGTTTGTTTTTCGTCGTCGTCGTCGTCGTCGTCGTGACGCAGTTTCACAATCTCGTGACAAAACTGTTTCGTCGAGGGTGAGCAACTCACACTTTTGCTGTCAACCCAATTGTCGTCTGCCGTTCATCGTCACCGAGATCCCTTTGAATATTCACAAAACGATGCTTCCAGCGGCGAGGTCGCGGCTCGTTTCGTGTCAACCTCGCGAGTGGCCATGGAATTGCGTTGCGGCGGCGGAACAGATGCGCACATCATCATCAATGAGGGTGAGGAAAAGAATACGTATTACTGCCGTGGTAATAACAGCACCGAGTAGCCATCGTCGACGCCACCACCACTGTTGCAGCGCAACACACCACAAAAAGCTCACAACAGGGCCGGGACCGGAACCCAGCCGAGGTGCAGCCCCAGAAAGCCCCTCCTTCGATTCCTGGATACGCGTGAAGATGGAGACGAATTTCTTGGTGGAAATATGTACACTGGCACGGAAGAGACGGTCATACAAAAGCGAGGGGACGAGGACGAGAGACAGAGAGACAGAAAGCATCCAGGAATGCAGATGTGGCTCCGAAGGAAGAGGAGGAGGGAACACATACTTAAGCGCCAGAGGCTCCCATTTCGCTAAGTTTGTTCAAAGAGGGAAACTCGCACACAGCGCTGCTTGGGATGCATCGCGCACAGACTGATCCAACAGAGAGACACACCCACACCCTCACACACACACACACACAAGAACTGCGGCATGGATTGCAGCGCTGCCCACAATTCTGCGTTGCACTTTCCTTGCTTGGTGTTGTGATATAATCTCCATTATACATCTACAATGTAATAGAATTATGTCTGTCCGGTGATGTCAAAACCATTACAAATGATTCCAAAACTACTAAAAAAATCATGCCAAAATCACTAAAAACAAGAAACAGAAACCAATGATATCTGAAACTGTTTCATATATAAAAAAGATTAGAGGCGGAAGGGCTGTCTTTCTTTTTTTATTCATGGATTTAACATGGATACATAAAACAATTTGAGAGGCAAACACTCTGACATGGACAGACATACAGACAGAGAATGATTCATTGATGCAAAAACCAAGTAAAATATTATATTGAGAAATCCATGCAAAATGAAAAAGAAACTATTATAATCTAATGCACACATTTCAAAATTTGATTGAACTTATATATCCCAGTTATGTAATTTCATGTATAAATTGTTTACAACAATTGCATTAAACAAAATTTAGCACAAACACCAATTTTAGTGTTATCAAATGATTCTTATAAGATTGTGGTGAAATATCTTCATTACTGTTATACATTTTTGAATTGATAAAATCTCTTATAAAATTGATTAAGAGAAACCTAATTGAACCTAAGTTTTTGATTGATCTTTTTTGTTTAAAATTTTGTAAATATATTAATTTTTTAAGTATTTTAAAAAATTATATATACATACAACTTATTTATCAGATATTGATGATCAGATTTATTATTAATATTAGATGATCAATAATTGATATTTTAAATTGATTTTAGATTTTGGTTATTTTGCAAGTAAGAATAAGATGTAAGTTTCAACAGTACATGTTTAGAAATTCAATCTATTTATGCTATATTAAAAATAAAGTGTTAATCTTTCTTCAACTTTTATTTTTATTTACAAAATATTTTCAAAAAAACCGTTTTATTTAAAAGTAAGGAAATTTTACTCCAAATTACACATAAATAATGTTATATATTAATAATATAATAGAATTATGTCTATTGAGTAAAATAACTAAAAATTATGCCAAAATCACTAAAAAAACATATATTCTTTCACAATGTAAAAAAATATGTTGCCTTTTCACGTATGTTGCCCCTTTCACATATAGTTATATTATTGCAAATAGAAAAATCAGAAGAAATGTAACAAAATACAAAACAAAGTTCACTCCCTCAAACCAATAGGTTCGACCAGTTTCTACTAGAGAGTGTTATAAATAAATAAAAAAAAAAAAAAATATTTTCCCCTTTTATTTAGATTTTTATTTTTTGCGCTTTAATGGGTGGAAGGTGTGGAGAAGGAAGGGAGTTTCATTTGATGCGGTGGAGGGTTGGAGGTTGAAGAACGGAGACCTAGTTGGTGACGAAGGAGAAAGGGGGGGGGCGGTTTAGGTGACTATAGAGGAGCGGTGAGTTTTGTTTTTGAGCAGTGGGATGCCGGTGGCGGTGATTGGTTTTTTGAGCTTGAGGTGGGTTTGGCGGCTGGTGGAGGGAGGTGGTGGTGAACGCATTGTTATGTGGAGTTGGGTTGGGTGATTGGAGTTGGTGGGGTGGGTATTATGGAGGGGCTTTTGGAATTAGGCGGCGGTGGGGGAAGCATTGGACAGGCTCGGGCGTTTGGAATTCTGTTCTAGGTCTACTTTTTTAATTTGCATCATCCGATTCCGCGGCTGCACTGTTTCTGACATTGCTTGAGATTGATTCCTTGGTTGGGTGTCGCTTCATTGGACAATTGTGTGATTTGTGGAGTAGGACCGATTGCGGGATGTAAGATGATGCAATTCTTCTGATTTTGAGGCGAGTGTGGAGCATTTTTGCGCGTGGTTTTTATTTTTATTGTTTGTTTGTTTGTTTGTTTGTTTATGTTGGAGCATTATCACATGCATTGCTTTCCTCTGGTATGCGAGCATGATGCCCTGCTTCACAAACAGCTGGGATTGTTGGATTGGGCCGGAGTTCTTAATGACATTGTCTGCGGAAATGGATGGGTGTCCTGTATGAATTGCTTTCATGAACGTCTTGTTCGAGTTGAAGGTGGATGATGCGCTGGCGTATGTTCTTTTGTGTGTGATCGCTGATCGCTAATGTCCAAGATTCGTTCAATTACTTGTAGGTGATTGTAGCGCCGCCAGTGCTCTCGTAATGGGGTGAATGCTTTGTGGGTGATAGAATTTGTAAAATTTGTGCGATCCCAAGAAACAAGTGCGTCTTTTCAATGGTACTTAAATTGGACCGTGCTGAAAGATAATACATGGGTGGATGGTGTAGGTAGACTTTCAAGGAATGTAGTGATTGATAGTAAGAAGGATTGAAGGAAGCCTGCGAGCTTAGTTGGGTCTGAGGGCGGTGATATGATTATTGATTTAGTCGGAATTAGTTGCCTCAAAAGAATTTGTTTGTAAAAGGACTATAGAGCTTGGAGCTAGTGCCTCACAGTTTGTGCTTCACATTGAATGATGGATGAGGAATTTTGCGAGATAATATTGCTCTTGCTTTTTTCCTTGTTATGTAATTTGAACACTGTTAAGTCCATATCGTGCTCCATCTTCGATTGAGGTTACATGGTTAGGCTAAGAGAATGCTTGTTGCAATGAGATGCGTGGAGCCTGTGGTGCACGGAAAATTCTAATTCTGAGTTTTGACATTTTGACTTGTTTCGGATCAATCACAGGTGCAGGGGGAGTTCAGGAGGTTTTCTACGAAGGTTTTTCTCTGTTGGTTTTTTAATCCTTTCTTAGCCCTAACCCTTCGCACACGCAATCTAGACCTATTTAGATCGAGCAAATTGATGTTTTCCAAAAGTCTGGTACTTAATTTTGGTAGGACTTCAAATAGTGCTGCCTCGTAAGGGTTGGGAATTTGCAACCATATAAAAAACTCTAGCAAGATGTCGAACGCCAAGCAACAAGCGAAGGAGAAGGAAATGGCTATGAGCGTATCAAATGTTTATCTTCACGTTGTAGAAGACGTGATCAACAATGTGCGCACCGATTTCCAGAGTGAAGGAGTAGATGACAACGTTCTGAATGAGCTGCAGTCGGTAAGAGATTTTTGTCCTCTTATTAAGAGTCTTTACATTCTGTTGAACTTAGGAACTCAATCAGCAGTGCTTAGAGGCCGTCTCTAATTTGTATGTTTTTGCACTTCTCCTATTGGTCCTGTCGCCGGTCTATTGGTGTGCCAGCTCCGATTAGGTAAGGTGTGAATGCCATGTTCGTTACCTCAGTATTTTTCTGCTGAGATTATGCATATTTGACATCAAGGATCACACACAACGAAAACTTTCTGCTTACAGTGATTTTTGCTTTTATACTGGAGATTGATATATTCAAATTTCAAGCTACTCTACTTGATTTACTTGTGAACTATTCTCATGCTAGAGATGGGTCTGGTCGTGATGTAACTTAGTCATGGTCAAATTTTTGATTCCTGTAAATCTGGTCAGCTCTGGGAGCTGAAGTTGGTGCAGTCAGGTGCAATTCAAGAACCTTCTGGTCATGACGCTAACCCAGCAGCCAAACTTATCCCTCAAACAGTAGCTACTCCAGTACTCGATTTAAACGGACCTTGTGTGGCAACCGAGGAATACGAGGCTCCGCCCAATGACTTCTCCCGGGTATGTCTTTGATGTCTTGTCATTTACACCACTGTCTTTTTTGTGCTTTTTTGTGCTTTTGTATCTTTACATGACCCAATTCTATCAGTTTGTGAGGAACGCAATAGTAGAGGTCGGACCTTTGTATGATCTTCATGGTTGCCTGAAACATGTAGTTTCACTTCATTTCATTTCATTCCATTTCATTTCATTCCATTTCATTAAGATACGTTCCAATTCGCAGGCGCCTGCATCAACCACTTCTCTGGAGCCTGTTGTATTTCAGTACATGCCTCCAGGCCCCAGAGAGGAATCCTTGCAATTAAACTCTGGTCATCATCCTGCTTCTAGGATTGGAAATGGAACGCCGAGTTCTTACATGGTATGTTGAAGCATGTGTAGTTTGATACTTCTTTTGTAGTCTGCTCATAGGAAGGCTTCTCCAGCGTATTTTTTGTAATTTTTGTACAACCTTTTTATTCTAAATTGAGAAGCATCAAGTCAGTTAAGGATTAGGCTTCTCACTACTGACGCCTGATTCTCTGAGGTGACTTTCTCAGACGACTTTGTGATAGGAATGTAAATTCTGCTCTATTTATCCTTTGAGCAACTCTTCCAGTAGCACGATTTTCTGGCTTTCTATAATGTCGAACCTGTATTGTCATAGTTCACGTCGTGTTGATCATGAATTTTTTTAATTTCAACACATCCATAGGCTGCAATTTTGGTACTGGCATGGTGCATGTCTCTCTATGTTAATTTAGAACCCTTCTTATAGCTAATGCTGTCAATTTGTGATTGGTGGTTTCAGCAACAGCCAGCTTCGTGGATGAATCAAAAACATCGTGGAGTTGAACTCAATATGAATGAAAGTGAGTTATTGTGCTGTTGGTAACGTTGTAAGATGCAATTCACTTATTTTCCAGAGTTGAAGCCATTCGTACGCATTTGCAATTTCATTGAATGGTCACTGGTCTGAACTGCAACTGCCATGATCCAGTTTAGCAAAAAACAGATACTTGAATGTGCTAGTTTCAAATGTCTAAGGTATGGTCAAGACACGCACTATGTAAATTACATAAACGCAAACTGTTATTGGACAATAATTTTTACTGTATACTGGTTGTATTCATTTGTGTCCTGTGAACCCCATCATCTTGCTGCAGCATATGAAGAAAGAGCAGTAGATAATGGTCTAGCACAGGGTCCCGTTACAGCACAGGGTGCACCTCCTATAACCAAGGTACTCATGAAACCTCTAGATGGTTACCTTGTACATCATATCATTTTCTGTTATGATGGGAATGATTTGATGCTTTCTTATTATCCGTATAATTTCTGTTTTGTGTCAAGCGTAGATGACAATCATTGAAATCGGTGTGGCTTGGATCAGGATTTTCTTACCATTTCTACAGGCAAGAGGAAACATGATGAAATTTCTTCTGGAAACTACTACATCCCGCAACGAGATGGTGCTGCGGATGTTGAGTTGTCTACATCGGTAAGTGAGACCTGTCAAAACGAGGTCAGTCCTCTTCCTCTGTAGTTGATACGATTGCGCTGTTATTTTCAGTTGTTGACGATCTTCGTAGGATGCAATAGCTCCTACGTTGACATGTGCATCTCATAGTAGTGTGATCTCTTATCATCCTTTTTCGTACCTCATGAACTTGTACTTTACGCCATCGTGTGTGCTTGTTTGATACTTGATTTCAAAAAGTGTAAAAAGTGTTATAAGCTAGGGTCCTGGTGCCCCTGATTGAATACTAACACTCTTGTTCACACTGATCAGGGCCCCGAGGCATTGGAAAGCTGGATAGCAGAGAAAAGTATTGGTAGGAGCGAAGATTTACGGTTGTGGTTGCTATATAGAGAGAATGCAGATGCTGCAATTAATCATCTGATACACGCCAAATTGTCGCAGAATTTTTCGTCTTCACAACTTGATGGTGTTGATGACGAATACGATGATGTATGTATATCTCCATCGACCACCTCATTGTTTCCTGTAGATCTGACCAGCAGTTTCTTGTCAGTTGGGCTGAAAAGTTTTAAGATCCCTTACCTGTGATGAAAAGTTTCCTTTGCCATTTGCTCAACAATGTATTTGTGTTCCATGCTCCTGTACCAGGCTGTCGCAGAGGATTACAATGAGCCTGAAGAGGACGGTGAGAAATATAATTGTTTTTCTTTATGCTTCAGACTTAGCTACTTCAATCTTTTAATTTTTGTGCCTGCACAGTGGACAGTCGAGACTCTTTGAAGCCAGTCTTTGTGGGCAAGTTAGTGTTTTTATGGGACTGAAGGAGAATTACACTAGTAAGGAGAGGGTTATATGGAATTTATTATGTTTGACAGACCTCTCGGCACCAGAAGCGAAGTTAGTAGTAAATTCTGAACCAACGGAGTCAGAGGGCTCTGAACCTCCACTATGTGAAGACGATGACGAAGATGACGTCGATGATGCTGACCATGGTGATGATGAACCGGCTACCAATCATCTGGTGCTTGCCCAGTTTGATAAGGTCAGTAGCTACCTTTGTATTTGTGATAGCTTGGTTAGGAGCGTGTTGTAGGTCTCAAACATAATCATTTATGAATGTTTGGTACACGACTGTAACCTGGATAAATAACTTCCTCGGATGACTTTCGATGCTTCAAGTGTCGTGTGCCGATTGGTTTGATGTATTTCGTATGTCTTCTCAGCTAGAAATTCTTCGAAGTTCGCTGCCTTGATAAGATTTTGGATTTGAATGAACATTTCAAATATTTTTCATGTATTGTAAGCAGGTAACCAGGTCAAAGAACAAGTGGAAGTGTACTCTAAAGGACGGTATCATGCATTTAAATAATCGTGACATTCTCTTTGTAAAGGTGGGTGTTTAGGGATATCAACCCCAAATTCTATTAGAGTAGAACTCTGCACCCTTATCTACTCATAGTTATGTAATTATACTGCCCTATATTGGATTTATAAGGGAATTTCTGCTTAATTAAGACTCGATTGTTTCAATCGATCTTTGGGGTATTATCCCTCAGAGTAAGGTCGGTGTCTTGCAGTCAAAAGTTTCATAGGCATGCCAGACCCACAAGATTCTGATCAATCGTGTGTTCTTTGTGTGACAGGCAACTGGGGAATTCGAATTTTGAGTAGTTTGTTATTTTTTGATGGTTGATGGAAGTTTCACTACTGCTGAGGCATTGTGTTTGTAAAGGTCCTAAACGCTATAAACAGTGGGCCTAAACGACCTGAAATAGGTTGATTCGCTTTTCTCAAATCTGTGCAACTTTTTATTCGGATAAAGTTTGGTATTATTTTTTATTTTCCAATAAATTTGGGATTGACTTCTTTATGATGTATTTGCACCAAATGAGAGTACGAATATTGACACTCGCTAAAACTGTGAAACCTTCTCAGGGTCCTTTAGGGGTTGAGCAGACCTCCCAAACCTAAGAATTCTGAGCACTGAAGATCTGACGATTTACGTTTACGCTTAGCTTAGGTGAGCATCACTCCTACAGGACGTTTTTAGTGTGCTCCTTTTGGACCTGAGCTTAAGAAGTATCTATCCTAGAAGTCGCTAGAAATGCGCAGGGATTTGGCAATTTTCCTGCACGACATCAATTCGCATGGCTGCACAACAATGGGAGGAAAACCCGCTATCATTACACTGTACTTGCAAATCTACGCCATACGTAGATTTCACATGCTTTTGGTGATTGTAAAGTGTCCCTCAATGCAGAGAGCCTTTCTTGTAAAGAACATAACGATTGATATTTTCATGTAAATGAGGACAAAAATGTTCAATTGTCTATTTTGCATCAGAATCGTAATTCAAATAATTTTCCATTTTACAGGTGTCAAGTGATTTCATTTTTATTTTTCTGTGTTATTTTATCGGATTGCTTTGTTCAGTAAAAATGTGTAGTCTTCGTAATATATTTTGTTAAAACAAACTAAGAAAAGTTATATACTGATTGAGTCGTAGATCTTTTCAAAATAGATGCCACCATTCGATCTACTTGATATAGAGCGCATATCACTCCAATCATGTCATGGAACTTTGGAATGGTATCTACGTAGAATAGACGGAGTGGTGTATTTTCACCGCTACTTTTGGAACTATTTGATAAACTTCGAGGAGCATTGGCATTATGCAACCTCTTCTGCCTAGCTACCGCACATTTTTCAATGAATTTATCCTTGAATATTACTTGAGCATGTTGGAATAATCTATGTATGATTCACATTCTTTGTTCCACTTTGGTAGCTTCCATGCACGTGTGAGAGCCATCTCACCAAGTATGAACTTCCGAAAGAAAATTGAACCCAAATTGAGGAACACTTGAACATGATGCAATTGTAGAGGGTTCGCTCATGTAAACAGAGCAATGAAGATGCTTCTGTAACTCTGCGGGAGCTGGCATCGAGCACACGTTAGATCATCAGCTTGAGATTCGCAAGGCAGTCGTCTTTCAACACGAGAAGCATCCAATGGAACTTGAATTGGAAGTACGAAAGATGCAAACATATCCATGCAGCTACACAAACCTGAGCAACATTTTCTAGAGTAATTTGGAATCAAATATAAGGCGTTTGGTCGATGGTCGTATGTGCGAGTCCGATTTGAACACTGTTTCCAAAGTAAACCTGCTCAACGTTTTCACAATAAGTTTCCATTGCGATGACTAAAGTACATTTTGTTTTCTAGGATGTGAATGCAGCATAAATGTTTTCTAGGATGTGAATGCAGCATAAATGTTACCCTTCGTACACGCCCACCCCCTCTCTGCATCCACATTTCCATTCTGAATTTGTTACGGATAACGTAAAATGAACTCTTCGGACCTCGACAGAATAATATAGTAACTCTGGGGATGTAATCAGAACTACAACTGCGAGAGAGGATCCCTTTCAGGAGAAACAAGAATCCAGTTGCACATCTGTCTGGTGTCTCCGCAACGTCCGTTTCAGTCTGCCAATGTCTTCAGCAATAACGACATAGTACAGAATCACGCTAAAACGGCAGTTTAAACGACTTTCAAAAACAATTTTTGGTTTAACCATCTCGTTTAATTGTTATCGGTTCATGCAGCGGCGGAGGTCTATTCATAGGTTCATTTGTAGTTTGAGGAGGTTCTTTGCGGCACTTGCAGGCACACCAAATCATTATAACAAGTATCAGGAGCACACAGACTCCAGCTCCAACAGATCCCCCGATGATTGCAGGGAGAACACGTTCCGAGGGCTTAACATCCGGTGTTGGAGGCTGGAACTTCGAGACCTTTATGTAGGCCGTGCGATCCGTGCCATGGAGATCTACCGTTGGATACCCTATGTTAAACAGGGGACCTGCAACAGGGAATCACAGCAGACCAAAGTAACCTTCTTGATTCAGAAACAACAAGAGAAAATTTGGCTAAAGTAAAATTGTAGCCAGTTGAGCGTTTCACTGTCGGTAGATTTTCAAGATGTCATCTCACATGAGTCAGAAGACAAATACCTTGTTTCAGCCAGCAATTCTGCTCCTGGGCAGAATACACCGCTCCGGCACACTCGCAATCCTTCAAGCACTCCTCCTTGCAGCGCGAAGAATCTGCCCCTGTGAGATTTTTGTAATCACCACCCCACGGCATGTCCACCCCTACCATCTCCTCCATCGTCACCGCCGCGGTATCGTTACAATTCGAACCCAGCAATTGCACCACCGGCATACAGCCTCTTGTTATATCCTCCTCGGCCTTCGGCTTGAATCCATTTGGGCACCTGCATTGCACTCTATCCACAGAACCTTCCTCACTTATGCACCATCCATAGGGGCCACACGTACCCATAACTGTGCACTGAGATCTGCTCTCAGGCCGCTCAAAAATAACCCAGTTTGCAACCGCGGTCCATGACTTCGAGGTTCGTATATTCCACTGCCAGATCCGGAGCCCCCCGTCTGTGTCGATCGTGATGCGCTTCAACGTATTGGCAGAAACGGGGTCGCCACCCGAGAGAATCGCCGTGTCGGCCGGTTTACTGGGCACATACAGATGCCCCAGCGTTGCGTGGAAATAGACAGAGCTCACACCGGTGATGGTGTGAGGGCTGTGGACGTCAGGAGCAGGAATGTAAGCACCACCTGTCCAATTCATGAACTGCATCGGGGACGTCCACGTGAGCTGCAACACGCTCATGTTCACGCCACCCCATCCGAAGCTGTACAATCCAGTCGCGGGATTATCGGAGGCTTTCCACGAGGACATATTCAAGTTCGCCGTCTTTTGCAGGTGTTGTCCCGGCAGGAGCGTATCTGTGCATGGGCTGTCCACGAAGGAATCCCATTGCACCTTCCGGTTCTGATCCACTAGCACAAGATTCCCGCTGTCCTGCAACAGTGCTTTCACGACTCCAAGCTGCACCAAAAGCATGGCAAACACCTCAGTAAACTGACAGCCATTTAGCGTGAGGCTGGAGCATCAAGGTGAAGGGAAATCGTGTCGAGACGTACATTAGCGGCGGCGTTCGAGGTCCAGGAGGGTTTATTCGGGTTGTTATCCGGGTCGAATAGCTGGAGATTGCCATCCGGAGAGACGTAGACATATGCGTAGGAGGAGAGGGGAATGTCATGGTTGGCTATCCACGTAACGGCTTGTTGGATCGGCGCCGCGTACCGGATGGCGAGCTGGTAACTGTGGTCTGCACTGCTTCCTCCGCCAAGCGCAAATATTCCGAGCTCAAACCGCCCAGATGGTGAGACAAGGGTATCCCCACTGGAAAGTCGTGACGACAAATCCAAGCTTGCCAAACCCGCTGTCCTCACGCTAGGAAGCAATCCACATAGGATGCTGATTAAGTAAACCCTGCGCAAGGTAATCGAACATAAGTAGAATCAGTGTCGGCCGTGCAGTCAAAGCAGGCTATACTCAGATTCATTCACTTTAGTGATCACCCCTCCACCAAAAATTTGCGCAAAAATTGCTCCACTTTTGACTCAGAAATTTTCGATGCCTGAATCAAAAGTGTACGTGAGCTGATCAAACCGTGTCCTGACATGATGGTATACGTACTGCAGAGACTTAAACTTCATGAAGCGCACGACGCCCAAAGTCATTTTCCAACGAGATTACCACACTAGATTTCTACATCCAAATATTCACAAGCACTGTTGTGACAAGAACACTTCCAACTGAAGATATGGTACAAAAATCTATGTATCCCCAGAGTACCACTACCAGTAACTTTCAATGTCACATAGCACCGACAACAGTAGCCTTGAAGTACGTGGTAAAGGTTGGATTTGAATCCTACTCGCGACCACCTTAAAACGCGATGGAAAGAAGCCTACACGGTTGCCAAAAAATGAAAATAAAACCATTTAAAAAAATGATGCTGAAAGAACACATCCACAATACGCTAATCTAGATGGATACCCGATCATGCTGGCAACTCTCTCGCAATCAATCAAACCACCTTCCCAAACATTCCCTCACGGCCAAATTCGAAATTTCCCTGCGGACAGGTCACCTCGGGGCCGCCGATGCTCCAGTCAGCGAGGTTAACTTAACTAGTCTATCGACAAAACATCCCGCGCAGCATCGACAAAATCAGAACCGACCGGATCGCCGCACAAACAGACTTTGCATCGACCACCAATTCAAATGTAGCGAAGCTCTCAGACAGACTGGTAGGTTAGTCCCTCGTGCTCTAGCGTCGCACCTGGGTACACATCATAAATAGTGTCGACTTCGTCGGCACGAGAGCAAGCATTGCGATGAGAGGGTGCCAAGGGGCAAGTTCCCGACGGATGCAGCCTGTCAATCACCGAATCGGATGGGGCCGGCACCTCGATTCTCCCTTTTCCGAGCATGCAATGCGATTGCGAGGGAGCTGGCTAGCTAGACTTGTTTCAAGGCCCCGACACAGTTCCAAGCCTTGGCAGTCAACCTCACCCCCACTTTATATAGAGCTCCACGCCACCGTGGCGGACTTTCTTATCATGCACTGACACGCTCATTCTCGCCTCCACTTTTCTATTGTGGGCATTTCGAACGGATATACATGGTGGAATAGTACGTAGGTAACTAGGTATATGTTGTTTATCATGGAGCGCGACTTTTGAGTCATTGTAGAAAAAAATAATAGTATCAGATTTTGTGGTGATTATTTTGTGGTGATTATTTTGTGCTAGAATTTTGACTAGCCGAATCATGTTTTTAATGGATAAACAATGGATTGAAGATCTGTTGGTGGTTATTTTTTTAAATTTTTTTTTTTATTGGAGTGGAGATGATTCCCTAGTATAGAATCACATACTTGTCTTTGTTTCTTTTTATCCCATCTTATTGGAGATAATGTGTATAGAATTATGTTTTTATTTTAGATATTTTTTATAATTTATATACATATTTATTTATCTTTGTATGTAAAACTAAATCTTTGCACTTCATTATTATAAGAATATATTTTCCTTTTAGAAATTATATATCATAAATTATAATTTAGTTAAAAAGATTTTACACTCCAATTTATGACATTGATATTGTAGAATTTGATTTGAACATAAGAATTGTAGATACTAAAATATTATAGATATTAATAATGTTAATAATATGTGACAATGAAAAATTATTAAATCTTGTAAACATTGTGTAAAATAATATTTTATTTAAAGAGGTCAAATTTATATATATGCTTATTATAAATATAAGACATATGACACCCATTTATTTTTATGATCCATAATTCTATTATTTATGATTGGTTTGTGGTCACAAAATTTATTTTAGAAATATTTGTAGATATTTTAAGATTCTTTCTGTAGACTTTTAGATACCATTGCAAACCACTTTATTTTTATAATTAAGCATGGAGATGTTCAATAAGCCTCCATTAAATTTCAATTGGCTATAGTATTGTATACATTTGGATAATTTAGGAATATTTTTTTACTAAAAAAATATATAAAAGTATTTGGTATGAAAACAAGAATTATCATATTTTTTATAAAATAAGTTATAATTATATTATTACCTAAAAATAAAAATAAAAATAAAATAGTCTTTTATTAAAAAGTATAATATAATTATAAATAATATTAAAAATATAATTGGCTATTGTAAGATAATAAGCATTATTGATAGTATGTATATTATGTTTATATATGAATCTATATAATTAGATAAAAATTACCATCTAAAAAATTAAATTTAATTTAAATAATAATAATAATAATAATAATAATTTAAATACTAATTATATATATATTTATATTAAAAAAATATTATATGTGCATATAGGTTTTTTAAGCTTATCATATAATTTTAAAAATATATTTATAAATACTAGATTATGATCAAAGTTTTTGAAATTCTTTAGTAACAACAAATACTTGTTTATAATAGTGTTTATTTATTGTCTTTAATCACCAATGAATAATATGAGCATCTACAATCTTTAAAGCTAGATACCACTTATTTTAACATGTATCTATATGAGTTAGAATTGAAAGTTGTATTAGTATATTAAAAACAAAATAAAATCTTAAAATTTAAGAGAATTAAAATTTTAATTTTAACATAAGAATAATAACATGATGTTAAATATTAGATAAGAATATCTTATATTTTATATAATATATTATTACATAATTATTATAATTAATCTTTAAATGATATCAATGATTTTATTAATAATATAGACAAATAAGTCTAGCATAGATGATGATATAACTTATGAAATTTGCTAAGAAAAATATTATGATATACAAATTATAAAATTTTAAAAAATATGTGATATTAAAACTATCAAGGACATGAACTAGAAAAAGATGTATAATCTAATGAAAACTGTATCAAAGAAAAATCAAAAAATAGGAATAAAAAAATATATATATTCAAAGAGAAACTAGAATGGCTATTGCCAAAGACTAGAAACATGAAGACTCCTGAAACTAGACTAAGATCAAGAAAAGAGTTGACAAGAGTGAAGAAGGCTTCACTCTTACCTCTATAAATACTAACTAACTAAGAACTACGTGGCAGTATTCTTTAGGACCTCATACACATGTCTAATTTGCAAGACACATGTCAAACTTGCACAACAAGTTTTCTACATGTGCGCCATGTACTTGGCTTGTTCTACAAGCTACCAACATGTGTGATACATGGCTAGCTTGTTCCACAAGCTATCAATATGTGCGCCATGTAGTTAGCTTGTTGACCAAGTTTCTAACCTACCAATCACCTATAGACATGTATAAAAGTGATTCCATATCTATGAAGCTTCTAGGAAGCTTATCTATCAGATATTATCAAATCAACTTATTTTACCTACTTCTATTGATTTATATTACTTAGATAATTACTGGAGTAAATCTTATGTCCGTGACATTATCCCCTCTTCTAGGGACGAGTTCCACAAGGAGCAGTGATTACATGTTGAGGAAGTCCAAGATACGTCGGTGTGAGCTACAAAACCTACCACAAGTTTTTTTTATGTTTTTTAGTTGATTGAATTAAAAAAAATTAGTATTTTTAGAAATTTTATGGATTTTTTTTATTATTAGTATTTATAATACTACCATCTAAGTGTCTTCCAGACAATACACCATTAGTATTATAGATGGATAAAAAAAATAAAAGAATCAAGGTAAAAATATAAAATTAAAGATAAATAGAAAAAGAAAAAAGATAAAAGAAAAAAGTAAAAATAACAAGTAAAAGATAAAAGATAAAAGATAAATAGTAAAAAATAAAATATAAAAGATTAAAGTAAAAATCACAAATAAAAAGAAAAAAGATAAAAAGCAAAAGATGAATGTAAAAGAAAAATATAGAAAAGAAAAAGTTAAAAATATAAACTTAATTGATAATAAAAGTGAACCAGGGAAGAAGAAATTCCAATGGAAAACTTCCAAGTAAAAGTAAAAAAAATAAAGGAATAGGATAATGAAGGGAAATTAGCTCAAGAAGTATTTACTAATAAGTATTAAGATCATTCAATAAGGTGCTAGGAGGAAATTACAAACAATTATACAAAAAAAATAAAAACCTAACTAAGTGATGCTTCCGATCCAAGGAATCAACCCTCTTTTATTAAAATAGCTGCTATTGTCTTGTCCTTGATTGGATTCAAGTATGCTTAGATCTCATAGAAAGGTAACTTCAAGCTCTATTACCATCCAAAATTTTAGCTCCAAATTCACTCTGATTTGGAAGATGTCACTCCTCAAAGTTGATGCTCTAAAATTGTCCAACAACAGACCCCCCTTCACTAAAATGGCTGCCACTACCTCATACTTGGTTGCCCGTGAATAAACCTTAGCTTCTCAAAGACTAGACTTTAGAGCAATTCTTCTTTAATAATTTTTACTTTCAATCTCTTCTTAAAACTCTAGATCTTGTCCTCCAAAGTCACTACTCTAAACTAAAGGGGCAGCAGATACCTTGCCACTAAAATGGCCGCCACTACCTTGTCTTTGATCCAAATGGCCTGCGCAGTATGTCATTGGAAAGAAAACAAAAAGTCCTACATCCTTCTAAAAATTCAAGTCCTAATTCTACTCTTACTAAAAGTTATGTATGAATGAAATACAGCCCGACTTAGAAAAAAGAAACTACACTTCAAGGGGAATTTTTGCAAGGGCTTTGCTAACAAAAGATGAGAGAGAAAAAAAAATGGCCACCCAAGCCCTTTTTAACAAAGAACAAGGCAGCCGAGGGGTGGCAGCCACATCTCCACTCTTAAACTACAAATCCCTAATGAAGATCAAGGGCCCAAAATGACCCTATGCCTAAGCCCAATTTTAAGGCTGGATTCGCCTGTAACTAAGAATAGACTACTTTTTTAGCAAAACTAATACCACCAGTGGTATAAATCTAGTATAATAAAATCCGTACTTATAGGTTTACTATATTAGATTTATAGCTTTTCATTTGGTCGGCAAGATATTTAATAATATTCTGAGAAAAGTCAAGTCTACGAGAATTCTAATCTATTTGAGGATTATATTTTTCTAGCCATGATAAATCTATAATAACTGGATAAGACGAAGATTTAATTATGTTAAAGGTTACGTAGCTATTATGACAATCTATTATTACTTTTATAAGATGGTGTTGTATGACGTGGCCTTCTATCTGGGAATACACTGGGTACTTGGCTGTGGAGAGCTTATTTAAAATTTGATGGCAAAATCCAATAAGTGGTTTGTCCTCAATAAAAAAGACAAATAATACAAAAATCTTACAAAAAAAAAGTTATGTATATAAACCCTCTTGTATTCAAATAAGTTTGTACAAAAAGGGTTCAAATTTCCACAAAAACCCTTCAAAACTTTATTCACCCGCAAGGACTAATTTCTTACTAAACTTTAGAGTTCAATAACTCTTGATCCAACCATTCAATTTCTATAAAATTTAATTTAGAGTGTAGATAATTTTCTTAAGTTTCACCACAAGAAAGAATTAACCATAAATTCATTTTTGATCGTCCGATATCTTTGAACCCCTAGCAGGTGCTTAAAACCCTAGCTGAGAGACACCCGAGCAATATTTTCCTTATATCTCACAAACCCAAAATGCTAATACCACAAAATTTTTGCTTATAATCTTGTGACACAAACATACATTTTTAAAAATTTTGAGCCAAAAATCTATGAAATTTCCTAAGATATAGCTCAAAATGTAACCACTATGTAAGCAGGTCACTTACTGCCCTTAAGTCTGTAAGCACTGAATTCAACTCCCAATATCTCCTTCACCCTAGCTTGGATTTTATCAAGCCATATATAAAAAGTGTAGTTGAAAAAGTGTTCTCTCCAACCCCAGTCGCCAATCCTTGATTTCTCTCTGTATGCGCGAGTTATACCCAAAAGAGTGGCAGTAGGTCCAAAATCAACACCTTAACTTTGAGCGCCTATAACTTCTTCATTAAAAGTGAAAATCACACAAAATTTGTACCTAAACCAGATCCAAAAATCTAAACCTTATGATCCTAGCCTCTGATGTTCGATTCTTTTCCAAAAACAAACCCTAACTCCTAATAAACCCTCAAGCAGCCTCCTTGAAATCCATTGGGCATGATTTTTGGCCAATTAGAATAGAGATTTCTATCATCCACCTCTTTTCATCCACATAGATGGCCAAACTACCCTTTTTACACTAAAGACCCTTTTCTAACCCTTCTTCTTATAAGATTTACATTCTTTGTGCTTTAAGCACCAAAATAAAAGAAATAAACTAAGATCTTAAGGATCACTAATGTCTAACAAAGGTGACTTAAGATATATATAAGTTACTATCAATATAAAATTAACTTCAAAAGTCACTACTAAAAAGAAAATAAGATTGTATAAATCTTAATAATAATCTTTTTAATAGATCCTTTCTAAACTAGCAACCTAATCATATCTTATAATCAATAAAAGTCCACTGATATGGCTCTCATTTAGCTATGTAGTAGATTGTACATTAAATATACATGTATAATTTTTTCACATAGTAGCCGAACTATAATACAACAACGGATTTCATGACTGACATCTCCAGAAGATAATGGACGACCATCTATGACTTCTACATGTACGGATTTAGTTTTCTGTACTAAAAGTATTTTACAATTCTTAATAAAATTTTCATCTAGAAAGCATGTTGAGGCTCCTGAATCTAATAAGGCAAAAGTTCTATAGTTTTTTGGTCCTAAATATATATCTATTATAAAACAAGGAGAGGGTTCTGAGGAGAGAATAGGACCTTCACTAGGAATTGTATAAGGTTCCAGCTGCACGGTGTCATACTGCATTTACGTGCAGTGTATAAAAATATGAAAAATCTTGTATCTATTGTTAATATATGTGTGAGTGCTAGAGGTTATTTTAGAAGATATTATAAGGAGAGGATTTATTATAGCCACTTAATTAGTGAATTAAGATGGCTATTTGTTTTGTTCCTACCTTATTTATATCCTAGAATAGATTCTTTTGTAATTAGAAGAAAGGTAAAGGTTGTTTTACCTTTCTTGTTGACTTTTGAGGTAGAATGGACCTTATGAAGGGTAAGAAAGAAGAGCATGGGGTGAATAAGGCCCATCCAATAGGATTTGGCTGCCCATGTGGGCGTCTCATAGTCTAATATAGAAAGAAAGGGAGATATACTCCTCTTGTTAGACCGAGAGGAGAGGCAGTTTTGAGTGGTGAACTTTGGAGAGAGATAGCTCCGAGGAGATAGAAGCGTTTGTAGTGAAAATTGGTGGGTGTGTTCTTCGAGTTGTGAGGATTCTAGAACCTACTCACTTGCTTGTATTGGAGTTGTGAACAAAAAGTTATGCTTGTTTTAGTAGAGTGAGGTTTGCTGCCACCCGACGAAGAGGGGCAGAAACTTCGAGCTGCCACTGCAAGTTTGATTTCAACTCTTTCTTAGTGAAATTTATAGAGAGTGTGGAAAATTGTGCTAGCTTTCTATCAAGACATCTCTTGTAGCATTTGGAGTTGGAGAGCAAAAGTTGTGAGCTTGAGAGTGGGAAAGGGTTTGCTGCCACCCGACGAAGAGGGGCAGAGACTTTGTTCAACCACCCAAGTCGGACAGTCTCTTCAATCTTCTTGATATTTTAGGTGCTTGTAGTAGCTTGTGTAAGCTTTCCACAAAAACAAAAATCAATACATTTGGAGCTTTGATGAAAGTTTTATGAGCCGTGAAGTGTCAAAGAGGAAAAATTGTTGCTAGGGTTTGAAGAGTAGAATCGACTAGCTACAAAATCTGGAGTTTGAGAGGCATGCATGCGAAATTTTAGAACAAGTTAGGTGATGGAGTGAGCTTTCTAGAAAGCTATTGCATGTCCAATTTGGAGAAGGGAAGTGATCACAACAAAGGCTGAAGTGAAGAGGAGCTTTGCTGCCTTTGCATTTGCTTGGAAATTTTAGCGCCTATTTCTTTTAGCCATAACTTTTAAATGGTAAGTCATCTATTTGTGAAATTTTGATATGTTTTACAATGGATTATTGGCTTTCCATAGGCTATAAGCACGCTTGATTCGACCTTTAGATGAATTTTTAGTGATTTATTTAGTTTCAGTTTGTTGTATAACTTGTATTCCTCATATGCGGTTGTATTTTGAGGTATACTTGAATACATACATACTTTGCTTATACTTTTTATACAAGTATATATACTTATATTTATACAAGTATTCTATAAGTATTCTACAAGTATTATACATAATATTTATACAAGTATTTGTACAAGTATTATACCAAGGATTTATACAAGTATTTGTACAAATATTATACCAAGGATTTATACAAGTATTTATACAAGTATTTGTATAAGTATTATTCAAGTATTTATACTTTATATTTGTACAAGACTTGTACAAATATAATACAAGTAAAACTTGAAAGCTTGAAGAAATATTGTGCAAGTATAGAACATACTTGCACGGCTTCCTCTCATGTTCCTTGCGAGTTCTAGTAGCAGCTAGGAACCCGGTTTTCCTTAATTTTCCTACCTGACAACTATCCATTATAATGGGACAAATTTTGTTTTTTGACATGTTGTATTCTTTGAAAGCTGTACTCCTCATTTTGTAGTTATGTCATTTTTTCGGACAATATTCAATAGTGTGCTTAGGTTCTCCATAATATAAACATAATCCTCCTTGATGACATTATCGTACTGTAATTGCTTACAGTATATAAAATCCACTCAAAATGCATAATATGTTTATAGGTTTAGATGTATGTTAGAATGATTAGTAAAATAAATTAAAGGGAGTTGGTGGAAGAAAATTTATTTTAGATTTTTACTTAGTTTGGTTATGGCTTTTAAATTATATAGAACCTAAATATTTAGTATAAAGCCTTGAGAGGCAATTAGGGTCCAAAGAAGAAGAATTAAATTACTAAGAGGCCTATTTGGAAAGATGAAGACAAAGTGAGGATGAATGAAGACAAAGGGTGAAATTCTTCATTCCTATTGATCAATGGTCATACCTAATAGGCTTTGAGGAGGCTGCCCACAACAAGAACAAGGGTTTTGGCAACTTCAAAGAGGCTATTAGAAAAACAAAGACTATGATTCAAAAGCTTGTTTTTTGGGCTACAATTTTGGTATAAAAAATGAGAGATTTGGAGTTTTTATAAGGGAGAAGTAGGCGCTTGAAGTTAGGGTATACTAATTGTACCTACTGTCACTCTTTTGAGGATTGGAAGAGTTGTATGAGAGCTTTTGGAGATCGCAAGGTGCGGCTAGAGAGGTGATTTCAAGTTCTACACATAATGAGGAAGAATTTCTACAATAGAAGTTTTGAAGAAGGAGATATTGGGAGTCAAAGACAGCAATTCAAATTCCAAGGCAGTAAGTAGGCCGTTATATTCATTGTGATGGGTTTTACCATATCTTGAGTTTCTAGACGAATTTTTGTCTAAAAATTTCTAAAAAGATGAATCTTTGTGCTAAAAAGCTATATATCAAAGTTTCATAGCATTTGAACATTGGGTTTGTGAGATATGAAGAATTTAGTACACAAGTATTTATAAACAAGGATTTAAAGCTATTGTTAGGATTTTTACGATATCTAAAGATTGATAAAGAATCGATGGTTGAAATTTGTTGTGCTTGTTGAAAGAAGAACATCAATACTTCATATGGATTTTTAGCAGATTTAAATAATTAGATTAAGAGTTATAGATTAATGAAGTTTGAAAAAAATTCCCCTCCTACAAGTGAATGAGGGTTTAGAGTATTTTGATATAGTTGAGTGTTTTTGTGAAATAAGACTTATGTATTGGATGTAATAGCCCTAAAAAAAAAACTTTTATAAAATTTGAGTGACGTAGTATAGTTTGGTGTAGATATTGACGCAGCTCCAACCATCTCTATATCTTCACTTCCTGCTAATCTTGTTACTCCTTGTGGTGGTAAACTGAGTTGATGCATTGCAAGCATTAGCTCTCTTATTTGTTCTTACATTTGTGCCATTGCACTCTTCAATTCTACAAGCTCTACCATGATAATATAATAGGAAGGAAGGTGTCTATACTCACTTCAAGAAATATAAAATAACACATTCAAAGGAAAAAATTCTAAAAACAATATCAGTTTAGAAGTAGATACTCCACAACTTCTAGTATGTTTATGTCTTATCAAGAGAAAGGGATAATCCACTCTTAATCAAGAAAAGACAAAGCTCTGATACTATATATATACTCTTGTCAATCTGTCAAGGACATGAATTAGAAAAAGATGTATAATCTAATGAAAATTATATCAAAGAAAAGTCACAAAATAGGAATAAGAAAGTATGTATATTCAAAGGAAAACTGGAATGGCTATTGCCAAAGATTAGAAACATGAAGACTCTTGAAAGTAGACTAGGATCAGAAAAAGAGTTGATAAGAGTAAAGAAGGCTTCACTCTTGCTTCTATAAATACTATCTAACTAAGAGCTATGTGGCGGTATTCTTTAGGACCTCATACACATGTCTAATTTACAAGACACGTGTCAAACTTGCACGACAAGTTTTCCACATGTATGCCACATACTTGACTTGTTCTGCAAGCTATCAACATGTGTGACACATGGCTAGCTTGTTTCACAAGCTACCAACATGTGCGCCATGTGGCTAGCTTATTGACCAAGTTTCTAACCTACCAATCACCTATAGATATGTATAAAGGTGATTTCGCGTCTATGAAGCTTCTTAAAAGCTTTTCTATCATATATAATCAAATCAATTTATTTTACCTACTTCTATTGGTCTATATTATTTAGATAATTACTGAAATAAATCTTATCCGTGACAAGAATACTATAATAGTGTTGTATAAATATGTATTTTTAGTTTTATTATATAAGTTATTTTTTAATACAAATTTATTTAACTAAAAATTCAATAAAAATTCTAATAATTATTTTATTACATCTATTATAATCTTTAAAAATGATACATATTAATTTAAATTATATCTAATAGTTTATTTGTATTATAGATTAAATTTTTTAACATTTGATATCTTTTATTAATATTATAATAATGATAGTATCTTCAAAAAATTTGATATTAATTTTATATATGTCAAAATATAATATAAGTGTATATATTAAATTATGATATTTTATTTTATCTCATGATCTAGTATAAATATTTGTATTATAAATGGCACTTTTGCTAAAAAATTGCACCAAAGCTATTATTGTGATTAAACATCTTTATGAAAAGAAACTAAAATTAAATAAAGATAATATTGAATTAAATTAATAGAATTTTATAGAATCAATCATGAGTATTATTATTAGCAAAGAAGCTTAGGCACTACTAATGTAATCAGCAATATTTTTTTATAAAATTTAGTATGTTACAAGAATAAAAATAAATGATGCCAAAGATGATAACTTCTATTCCAAAATATATGATTATTATTAAATATCAAATTCCAATCTATGCTTATATATTCTTTATATAATCAATGATTGTTGTAATAGATACACATATTATTTAAATAAATAAAAATAAATAAAAATAAATAGAAGTAAGTAGAAGTAGAAGTAAGTAAAAACATGTTAAGTAGATAATATCTTCTTCAACAAACATTAAAGAATTTTTTTAAACATATTTTAGATTTATAGATTCTTTTAGATATGCCACATAGCTATAGAAATATTTTTCAGAAGTTTTTTATTTTTAAAAAACTATTATAGAAGTATCCTATAACTTGGACATTTGGACCACAAGCCTTGTGGTCCTTAGGAAGCTTCTACATGATATTTTTGTTAGCTAGTATATATGAAAGTAAGATTGAGACTAGTATTAATCTTATCAATCTTTTTTTTATATTCCAATCTTAATTCAAGACTCTCTAGTTTATCTAAATGTGGCAAAATCTATCCTAATTTATTTCTATCTTATAATTATATATCTTATTTGCTTTCTTTCTTTTTAGTAGTACTTGAATTTATTGAATTTTTAAAAGTCTATATAGATTTATGTTAGTAACAAATACCTTGTCAAATTTTATTTAGAAATAAGAAAAAAAAAAAATATATATATATATATATATATATATATATTTATATATATATATATATATATATATAAGGTACTAACCTCTACCTTAAATTATTTTGTTGTTGTTATCAATTACCAAATTGTGATCTATATGATTATATTTTTTTATATGTTTAGCAAATGTTTTGATAAAATTTGATAATATACAAGAATAAAATTAAAATGTGTCAAAAGAAGGCAAAATGTACTCCATATTGTATTATTATTGTAAACTACCAAACTCTATTAATTTCTTTTGACATATATAAAACAACAATCACTTAACAAAAGCATCAAGCATTAAAAACTTTAAACATCAAGTATGAACTACCTTAGAACAATACCTCCTACGATTTGATACTTCCAATGCTCTAGTCACTATTGTAGATGGTCTCTATAAATGGAAACACATATATTTCTTTATGACTTGTTATTTTTTCTTAATCTATTTTTTCTTATTATTTATTAGTTTAAAAAAATTGAAAATAACTTTGGATAAGATCCATGATTTTTTTTCTCCTATTATTGCCTTCATAAATTGTGCTCTATAATACTTTTATATTTTTAATAAATTATATTTACTTTTAGATTTTATATTAGTATTCTATTATTAGCTTCTTTATTTGTTGTTAAAATTTTATTTATCCAATATCTTTGCCAAATATCTCCTTTTGTAATATGGTATTCTATATTATTTTATAATAGATTTACAAATTAACATTGCTTATATTTATAAATCATTGCATTTGAATTTTTCATTAAAAAAATAGTATAAGAAAAATAAATAAAAACAAAAAATTATTTTAAATATAATAGCAGATTATACTACAATTTTTTCCACTTTTCAAAGTTGTTCTAAGTTTTTTTAAATCATTAGATGGATATTAAATATAATTTTAGATTAATATATTTATAACTCTATTTTTGTTTGTCTCTTATAAATTTATAATATTTATTACTTTCTTGTATTAAAAATATTTATTATATTATACTTTATTTTGCCACTCTTAGTATCATTAGAACTATTCTTGACTCTCTCTCTCTTTCTATATATATATATATATATATATAGATTTATTTTTTATTAGTTATATTTATATATATTCATACATAGCCTAATTAATAGAGAAAAAAAAATTGGTATATATTTAATATCAAATATTTAGAGTACAAATATATTACATGTTTTTAATACTTTTTATTAGTATTAAGATCCATCTCACCACATATAACAAAGTTGTTGATGCTAATATGCATACCAAATGATACAAAGAGGATAAAGAGGAATAAAACTTTAACACAAAGGAATGCTTTATATTTGTTACAAATTAATATTTCTATTTTTAATAAGAATATTATTAAAGATAAAATTGATTTTATTTAAATTAATAAGAGATACATAATTAAAAAAAAGTTTTGCTTGTAGACCATATACATAGACCATACAGATACAAGCTATTAATTAGTAAAGTGGGCATTGTTCAAAGAATAAAGCATTTTAAAAAATACGATTAAAATTTAAAAGTTGTATATTTATTATCATCAATATTAAAAATAAAAATTTAAAATTTACAATTTTTTAATCAATTTTTTTCTTTATTGAAGAAAATATGATTTGAAAAACAAACAAAGTGAAGACATGTGACAATAACAAAAAGATATTTTTTAATTCTGTTTTTTTGAAAACCCAATTTGGAAAGATATGCTTTTTCAGAAATTGATGAAATAAAATAAAAGTAAAATGAAAATGAAAATGAAAATAATATGAATATCAATAATAGAAATAGATGTATAAATAGATTAAAATAATATATCTTAAAATTTTATAACAAGATTTGTATACAAGTATTAAAAGTAAGTTTTAAAAATTGGATAAGTACTCCAATTTCAAGAAAAAAAAGTATAAAAAGAAATAATTTTGGAATTTTTCTTATGTACTTATGGACTAAACCAAAAACCAGCACACTATAACATTTTTCTATGTGGATATTTTTATTAAACTGCAGATTTAGACAGAAGTAGGGTGCTTAAAACCTAGACAATCAAAATTCGTTTAGATATCCACATTCATTTAGTGACCAAATTAGATAATAGTACAAGAATGAGTAATTAAATAAGAAAGAGAAGAAAAACAAAAACAAAACGCAAAACAAAACAAACGAACGAACGAATGGACGAACGAAACGACAAAATGAATGAGACGAACAACTGAACGACGGAACGAACGAAAGTTCGATTGAACGACCCAACCATCGAATGAACGAAGAAGAAAGACTACGTTGACGGATTTCCGGCGCGACGATGCGGAGCTTCGAAGACGAATTCGAGACAGTTTCTGGAATCGGGTGCGGGGGACTGCCCCCCTCCCCTCACCGAACATCGCCTTCAGAACCTGCCTCACATACTTGGCAAAGTCGCTGCCCTCGTGCTTCGCACCAACCGATGTCCAACTTGTTTTGTTAAATTTTCTTCTGGCCTTGCCTCAGAGTGTGCCGCATCATGGGTTCGTGCGATGCCTCGATTGCCGCTTCGCTTTGTTGCGTCCTCTCCAAGCATTCGGAGCTTCTTCGTGCTTCTGGAAACTTCTTCTGGCGATCTAAGGTTGGTTCATGTTTGGTTGGTTTTCCTTCTCATTCGGGAAGCCAGTCTGGTTTCGGTCACCTCCGGTATCGTGGGTTTCTGGTGTTTTGGAGTTTTTTTTACAGGCTTTTGCTCTACGGGGAGGTTATCTTGTAAGGCTCTGTGATGCTCCCAGTTCTTAGCTTCCGATGTGATTTCGTCACCTTTGTCTAGCTTTCTCTCAACTCGACCAGTTTCTGTGGAATTCGTGTTGAGAAACTTCCTATTCGGGTGATGCAACTTGATTGACCTGTTGGATGGTTACTCAGAAATCATTGGTTTCACACCGTTAATTGCTGTTTGTTTGTTTGTTTGTTCCTCATATTAGATGTGATTGTGATTACCTTGAACGAAATGAATGGTACAAGTACATATTGAACGATGAATATGCTGATACAGTAGTTGCGTAACCTTGCGATTGACGGAAGTTTTACCTCTGTGTTTCGTGCAGCACCTCCGAGTGTCGGATCAATTAGTCGCTGACACAAATAAATTTACGAAATTTATAGGATTTTCACGTCGTCCAGTTCGGTGCCTTGAAATTTTCAGGCGTGTGCACAATAGAGGGAGTTAGTTGACAGTAATAACCAATATCATCGGATTCATGGGTTTGTTGTATCATACTTATTCTACTCGATTTACGAGGGCGAGGAGTTCTTTTCAGTGCATAGCGTTTAAGCAGTGAATGCTTTCCTCCATTCCTGTATTGTTGCACGCTGCTCTTGCTGGTTTGATAAACCTACCACTTACTTGGACAGATAACTATCCTGGGGCTTTAACGGTTGGAAGGACAATCAGGATATAGCTGTGAGGAGTCAATTACTTCTCAAGCTCATTACAAACTAAACATCATGGATGACTGGGGTGCGTTTCTCTTCACGTTCTTTGATACTTGTCCCCGAGTTTCGGCTTGAAATATCATGGAGCTAGGCACGTCATGATCTCGCCCAACAAATCATGTCCAACTTCAAGGAATGAAAAGTTCACTCAACATTGCGATGTGCGTGTTTCACAGAGAATGAGGATTTTGAGCCACTGCCCGTGGTGTTGGCGAAGGAGGTGCCCAAAGGTCAGTGGGATGATGAAGACGTCGAAGAAGTAAAGACAAACTGCGAGGTCGTGGAAAATCCTAAGACGGTATGCCTTGCAGTCTACTAAATGATTCGTAGAATTTATCATACTAAACCAAGAAGGCCATTGGTATTATGAATAGGAGACGTTATATGTGAGTGTGAAGTTTTTGATTTGGGAAAGAATCTTAATTATATGGTCTTGTACTTTATAATGTAGTGGATATCCTACCTCCTCTCGTGCTGGGAAAGGACTGAGATCTGTGTCAAGGACTGCGTGATTAAACAAAAAAATTGTGGACCTTTAGGAATCTCCTACCGAGCCAAAGCCAGAGAAGAAAAAGAACAAGGCCAAAAAGGTAGCATCTAAGGACGAGCTATTTTCAGATCCGTTAGCTGAGAAACTGCGGCAACAAAGGTATGGTAGAGATACTCAGTTGATGATGGTCATCAGCGATAGGAAAGGCTTCCTGGGTACATATTGACTGTTGAAAGTTCTACATGGCAGGTTGGTCGAAAAAGCTGACAACAGAAATGTTGCCGTTTTGTCTTCGGGACATGAATCAAAAGAGGGAAAAAACCTGGAAGACTTCATCCCCAAGTCATCAAATGACTTTCTAACATATGCTGATCTAGTGCTTGACAAGGTCAGACCCTTTGAGGTATGCTTCGCTGTGGGGAAGGTCCTCGTTATGTCGTCTCATAATCCAGCTACCGTTACTTCTCACCGACTTTGCATGGTCTTATTTGAGACTGGAAATTATGATTTTTGTAAAACTATTTCTAAGTTATCGAAAACCTGATTCTTAACTGGTTAAGGTTATTGAACTTTGGAATGTTTTGAATTTCTGGTTAGATTGTAACAATCAGTTGTCGTGTAGTTATGATTCGCGTGTAGACTGTAACTTGATTGCTGTGTGCTTGATTCTTTACCATTGCAGAAAAATTTTCATTACATGGCTCTTTTGAAGGCATTAGTGCGACACTCTGTTAAAAATCTAACGGCTGCTCATACTAAGGAACTTGCATCAAGCATGACTGTGATTGCGAATGAAAAGTTGAAAGCTGAGAGGGATGCCGAAGCTGGAAGAAAGAAGAAAGGTCCTATTATCAACACGACTCATTCACTCGTTCACCTGTTACACACACACACACTTGGTTTTGTATTTTTTTTTAAAAAAGATTATGATTTCCTAAGAGATGCAGAGCTAGGGTACAGTATTTTGACCCTCTAACTTAAGGCTATGAAATCTGAACTCAGAATGGGCTTCGAAGATTCGTCAGATTAGAACTGAATAAATGTTTACTTCAGTGAAGCGGGATGTCTGATCGATGTTGGTTGCATACATTGGAATTGGTATACAGTATTGTGGGGAGGATCCTTGGGGATCCATGAAGGAATACCATGCTTCATTACGATTCTTACTGTGGAATTGCTTGGACAGGACCAAAGAAGAAGCAGCTACTCGTTGACAAGCCCGACGATGATAGTTATTCTCCTGATGCGTATGATGACATGTATGATCGAGATTACATGTAACAAGAATAGTTATAATCGTTTCCATATGTTGGATACTTCTTCAATATGTTAACAATAGCGATAATCTTTCGAGCACGCTTTGACGCAAATTCAATGCCCCTCCTTCAGCTCCTCCGCATGGTGCTTTAGCGGCTGCAGAATTATGTGTCATTGATTGTGCCAAGATACCCACCTCATTCAGCTCAAAGTGAAATAACTTACAAGCATTTATTTTAAGAGCCACTGTTCATAGAAACTGACGAGATCTTGAATGACGATGTTTGTATCTTAGATTCTCTCACTGTCGAGCCCTGACTATATACGTGTTATTATGTGAGTTGAGTGTGCGATCTCCAAAGACGATGGAACCTTGACCTCATGAAGGGCGGCATTCGGTACCACCTGCAGGTGTCTTCACCGATTCACGTGCTGGGCTTTGGTGGAATGATTGTGAAGTTACACAAAACTCGGTTAATAAAAGTTACACTAAATTCGGGTCATTTCAACAGTCTGTAAGCCATGTTTGTCACCATGATCGCCTATTCTTTTTTTTCAATTCGAACATATTATTATCCTGAAAAATGCCCACGGGTTTTACTTCTTCAATAAGAAACCACGAAAATTAGCATCCAAGCCCTGATGTCAAAGAGAACCCACATTCCTTAAACGGGAGAACTGACGTGGTGCCTAAGTCATGTTTATCAACTGGAAGTGACTATCTAATGATACATGATTTGACATAATGCGATCGCCCACCTGTAAATCGACGATAGCATGTTATGTTTTGGGACTTTTTAAAGCCTTCATGCGCTGCGACTGGATATTGGTTGAGTAAATTGGTTTACTTAGTTAGCCACTGTTGAGATAGAATTGCACACTGGTGAGCGTACAGGACCAGGTCATCCACAAGCGGCGATTGTACATGGGGTACGTTGGAAATGCCAATCAACATACTGCTCTTCTCAGATATATGATTTGAGGTTATCCGTGGTTTATGGATCTTGCCAAATATAGTTTAAGGATAAACTCATGCCCTGTAAAAGTTGTCAAATGAAACGAGAACTAATTAGTGATCCTTATTCCAGTGGATGGATTACAAGAAATGGTTGTCATTGAGACGCACAAACCATGTTGACAGATAGTAATCTCCCTTGTGCGTACAATAGCGAGACATTGAGGCCAGCTATTGGAAAACTGTCGTTACTGAAAAACTAAGGGGATATCAACTCCGACCTTTCTTAAAAATTGATCCAGCAGCATAGGTGGGATCGTCACACAAATTTCTTGATTCTAATGTGCTTTCAATCTCAAATACTAATGGCCAAACGTACCACAATTGTGGTAAAACAGTCTTTCCAGGTACGATGGCTCCATGACATGCTCCGCCAGGAATAGGTCATTTACGCATGACTCAAGAGATCATACAGGAGATGTGCAAGGATAACAAGGCATAGAAGAAGGCTGTTGACAAGGTCAACGAACCTTTAAAAATAGAAAACGCAAGGCCAAGGACCAAAGGGATATCTATACATGCGGGATGTGACGTTTGTTCCATTTGAGGTGAGCTAAAATACGCGACAGTTGATCTGTGAAAGAGCACCAATTCCTGAGCATCTCACATAAGGTCTTCTTCATCCTGAGATTTGTTCTTCAAAGCATTCTTTGCTCGCAACAGCAGCGTAGTTTTCCATTGGTCCTGTACCCACCAAGTCGAATGTTAGGACTCTAGAATGTAGCCATAAATGTTAGCAACGACCTAAACAATTCTCTACTAAAACACCTTAACAAAATAGGACAAGGTCAAAGTACAACGTGACCACAATGGACAGAGCAGCTAATATGATGATTGTAAAAAAGTTAGCTGAAGTACCAACTGGTTAAAAACAATAGTTAATGCCATCGATCGGGAATAATAAGCACGCTAAAGAGGAGCGTTGTTCTGTTTTTCAAGTCAATGTTACCTGCTTGATAGCAAATGACATTTCGCTGTGCTACTAAAATATACGCGAGGCCTTTACTGTGAAATTGAAGGGTTATATTCAAATATTCTGAGTATCAACTAAACTCACGTCACTTGACAAAGACCACAACCCTTATACTCGTTGTGTAAACTAGGCTCACCAGGCGGCTCATGCTGTCAAATTCTTTCACAACATCGGTGAATTTATCAGTGTCTCCTTCAACGATTGCAGCAGCTAAATCCTGTAAAAATCCCGCATAATTTTTCCACTTCAGAATTGAGGACCCATAATCAGACTAAGTCGATAATAATGGGAGCATGGCAATACTACACAGCGGAACTTAACATCAAAGAAAAGAGGTTTTAAGGCCGGAGAGCAACCTGCAAAAACTTGCACTCTCTCGTGCCAGAGAACGTAGGGTCCAAATCCTGCAGCACAGAGAGATATTTTTAGTGATATTTCACTTGAAACTCAGAGGCAACCTGATTATACTGATGATCTTGTTGACAATGTGAACCAAGCATGAAAATGATGGTGAACTAACCTGGTAATGCTGTATGGCATTCTCCACTTTAACGTCATCACTTCCACAAATCTGGCAGAGACCAGCATTCAAAAGGTATCCTTTTACACTGTACTTCAACAAGTTATTGTTCATAGAATGCTTGGCCACCTCCTCATAGATTTGGATTGCTTTGTCATACCTGTTACAATAAACAATCACGTTCAGTAGAAAGTGTAATTTGTCATTAATTTGACAAAAATCACATTGTAGAAACAATACATCAAAAGTTACCGTATTTCACATTAGACTTCCAAACGAGGAACCGATGCATCAATTGAATGAACCTTCGAAGGTCGTCAAATAAAGTTGACCAAGTCAGATTGAGATAAATTTGAAAATGCGATCGTAAGTGAAAAAACAATTTTCAATTTATGAAGCCATAAGCACATCCTTGTAAATCTTGAAAGAGTACCCAACTCTAACACCAGAATGGATACTTCGGCACAAATATAATAGAACAAAGAGCAGAACATACTGTTCCATTTGAGCCGCGTACTGTGCAACCTTGAGCTTGCATTGGTTGCTAGTACTGTCCACATTCTCTCCTGAGTAAAGATCGGCTGCTTTTTCGTAGTACTCTATAGCTTTTAGATAATTCTCCTCCTTCTCATAGATTTCCGCAATGTCCTGTATACATATCTCACGTCATCAAAAACCTGCAAGATTTGGAATTTAACGTTCAAATTGCATGCGTATTTAGATGAGAAAGCAACTAAAACTTAGTAGGAAATTCTATTAAGATCAGTCTTAGGGGGGAAAAAGCGATCCACCTCGTAGTGACGAAAAGATTCTTCTGTCTCACTATACTTCGTTAGAAATTATTTTCTGTTCGCAATTATGATGAGTTCTCTGATCTCATGTACTGGAGCAATTTCCTCACCAACACCATTTCGGTTTCATGATTATAGATGCGGACATGCTACACAATATTCCAGTCACTAATTCACTGTCAACCCTAGTAAATAGGTACCAAGCATGCGCTCCCTTCTTCCATCACTTCTCCTTCAATGCTCGATGAAATACAACCGAAAATTCCATTGAACTTACTCATACAAACTACCAAACTAAGAGAAATTATTACCTTGTAATGCTTAGCTGCCATTGATAATCGTCCAATATCTTCGAACATTTGTATAGCCATGTTCATCATCCCGACACACTCTGTCTTGCGAAGAAAAAAACCCACGTTAGATAATATTTAATAGCAACCAAAAACATTGGGACCTTCTCAGTACAAACGCAAACAGCAGGAAACAAATCGACTGGCTTCTATCATCGTCAAATGAGCCTTACGGTTGGTGTCTGGCTTCTTCTTGTAGGCATTTGCAGCATCAACATAAGCTGCAGCTGCTTCATGCTTACTGTCCAACTGCAATTCATAAAAGGCTAATGTCAAACACTTTCTTAAAAACTAGGATCAATCCCTAGAATCTTGTGTCGCCCGGAAATTTGAATACACCTTCAAACTTGTCCCTCTGAAATTTTCTGCTACCCAAGCAAAAGAACATCAAAGCAGAAAGAATTCATACCTTCAGCTGACAGTTCGCCAACTTGGTATACACGTTAGCCGCTTCGTCCCCTGCATACAAAACAAATATTAAGAAGAAAAAAAACAACTCCAAGATCACAATCAACGAATAACACGGAACCTGGCATTACTACGATCGAACGGCTACCAAGACCCGAACCGAAGTCTACAACCCCAAAAAAATTACTCACAGGCTTTGGCAAGCTTGTACGCATTTCCAGCCTTCTCGAACAAATCAGCGGCGTCTTCATACTTATGGGTACTTCCAAACAATCCCCACCCAGTCAAGCGCTTCTCCGCCTTCTTCTCATACTCCACCCCCTTCGCTCGGTTAGTATCCCCCATCGCTCCCAAACCAAAAACCCACCACAACCCGTCTCTCTCTAAACGCAGGGTCCGTATCAAACACACGAGGCGATCGGTTTTCAATCGCGCCCTCCGCTCCCGCCTTTCCAAAACAACCAGAGACAAGAAGATGGGTGGGTTGGAAAACAAGTGCTCTCGATCGGCAGAGCAAAAGAACGCGGGATCTGTGAGGGAAGTTAACGCCTCCGAGCAAAATGGTAGAAGATGTGCCGCGAGAGGGAGGGAGGGAGGGTGGAAGCTTCAAAGATAGCGTCACCGGAGACAAGTCCGCATTTGAATAAGATCGATCGATGTTATGTGTAATGAAGAACGGTGCGGGGAAAGGGAGAGGAACCCCCACCCACTACCACGCCCTGAATCCCAATCCCCATACCCATACCCCAAACCCGCTGTGTGCTTGACAGCATCGTCGTCGCCATTTGGCCGGCTGAAGCGCGTCGAGGCTGCGACGACACCATCCCCCCCTCGTGCATAATTAGGTCCCCCCCCCCACTCTCCCCTTCCTCGAAGCATAACCTCGCGCAGATGAATGTCTTCTGTCTATTCGTTTGGATGTTATCTCTCGTACATCCACAGTGTTCATCCGAAGAGGTAGCCCGCATGCTCGGTCAACGGGCAGTAGCAAAAAAAAAGACAAACAAAACCTTTGCTCTGACCAGCCCCTTGAGGTGATTGCTTCGTCTTCAGTGTGTGCTAAATTAATACATACTTCTTCTTTTTTTTATTGTTCCTTTTTGCGTAATTGTCTTGTATGTAGCATTTGTTGACATAATTTGGACGTGGCATTTATATATATATATATATATATTTATAGTAACATGAGGTATAGTGATATATTATAATTCCAAACCAAAGGCCACCCAATGTATAATATCAAATCCCAAAAAAAATTACTTTGATAGTATTCTTTGATAGTATTCTTTCAATGCTTCAAGTATGTATCCAAGAAACTATCAAAGATGGTTTTATGTGGAAAAGTTGATTTGGACAAACACTCAAAAATAATAATTAATTTAATATTTTTGATACAATTTTTTTTAATAACATACTACATTAATATACTAAATAAATAATTAATTTAGGAAAATCAAATAAAACTTCAAAAATATATTTGTAACCTTCATTAATTAATGATCATATATTTGAATATTATTTTGTCTCAAAATATTAATTAGATGTTGTAAAAGTAATTTTTTAGTTTTCAAAAAATATACATTTAACTATAGTAAAATCATTGAATGAAGTAGAATATTTCAAGAGCTTTCTATTAAAAACTTGGATATTAAATATTGTTAAAAAAATTAATTTTAAAGGTTTCTTAGAATAACTTAGATGAGAATTTTCTAAGGACTTAGACAACCAAGCTTTAAACTTACAATTAATTTAAATGTACACAAGATCAGTTTATTTTTTATATTATAAATTTTGTATATGTAAGTATTTTCAATTTAAACAATTATTTCTCTCCTACAATGTCACATAATGTTCTTATTTCTTTCTTTTCAAAATTTGATTTACTAATTTTTATTGGATCTAATTTTTAGAAAATTTAACAATTATACTCTAATAAAATCAAAGCTTACCTTATAGAAAAGCAAAAATTTATTTTTATTTTTTTATTTTTTTATTTGTTTATAATGCAGCATTAATCTTATTGTTTTATAATCTTCTACTTTTAATATTAATATCTTTTTAATTTTATATTTTTTAAAATAAAATATATATTAAAATAGTTATAATTATAAAAAATTAATTGAATTATAATTTAATCTCTATAGTAAAGAAAAATATATAAAAATACACTAAAATAACTTAAAACTTGTATTACAACCAACTAGCAATATACCTCCTCTCAAAAGTACAAGGATGTGTATTGGTACTTGGTTGCAATATAATTTTTAACAATTGCATCAACTTATATTGTACATTTTTCAATAAATGATTGTGGTTAAATATGCTTTTTATTTATAAATATTTAATTAATTTCCTTAAGCCAAAACTAAATAAAATAAAATCCAAGGTTACAACATTCATTAATCAAATTCAACATATCATTAAACTTAAAACACAATATAATTTAATTTAATCGATTTAGATTATAAATTTATTTTTAAATTTTTATAACTTTAATATGTTTATTTATAATTTTAAAAAAATCAAAGATAGATGCTTAATTTATGATAATTTAATTACATGTTAATATGATCACACAAAAATTTAAATATTAGAAAAAAAAAATAGCTACTTAAAATAATATGAACTAATTTAAAAAAATTATAGAAAATATAATAATTAATTTTTGATAAAAAAAATATCTTATATTCTAAAAAAATTAGTTAATATTTCAATTTTATATATATATATATAATTTTAATTATAAATTTTAATTATATCTCTTTACAAATAAAAAATAATTATATTTTTAGTAAATTTTTATCATGTTATTAGAGTAATTTAATACTGATTTTTAAAAGTTTGTTAGTTTATTATTTTTAGATTCCTAATATATTAGTTTTTTTAAGAATATTTTTTAAGAATTCACAAAAATGCATATGATTCAAAAGAAAATAAAATTATAAACATGTAATACATATTTGGTTTTTTAAAGATATTTTAATGACATAATTTAAAATTTTATAAATAATTCCATAATATTAAATGATTTTAGAAGTGTGTTTATATTTGAATTAGTCAAATTTTTATTTAATATTGTAATTTCAGATTTTTGGTCTAAGATTAAAAAATTCTAATTGTACTAAAAGTTGCACAATATAATTTTTTAATATATTAAGATTATATATTTAAGATACTACCAATTCATTCAGATTCAATTGGCAAAGTACTATTAAAGTTTAATGCTTTTAGATAATATTTTAATTATATGATTGTTTTAAATAAATAAATAAATAAAATCTCTTAAAGTAATTTTATTGCAAAGACATTTTTATGTTCTTAGAACACACTTTTAATACACTTTAGATATCCCTCACATTGTATTATCTTATTTATTATTTTTTAAAGCTTGGCAATTATTTACTTATCATCCTATTATATAACAAGTTCTACTTATTTCATTCTAACATCTATAATTTTTTTCTTAAATATAATATCTCTTAAGATCAAGTCAAAAACATGTACATGATATAACATAAAAATGCTATTATTTTATATTTCTATTTTTATTAGTATAATTATAGTCATATCTTTAATTTTATGTGATTTTTTGAAGAAAATTATAAAATAATAGAATTTATTTGCTTTTGTGTTGGAAAGTGTAATTCTTTAGCTAACCTTAAATTTATAAAGAAATATAAGATCCATATATCAACCATACATATATAATTAAAAATAAAAAATAAAAAATAAAATATTTTTTTGACTTTTTCTTTAAAATTCATATATTTAGACTATAGATTGAAATTACTTATTTTAACTATAAACTTTACAATATTATCATGTTATTTTTTTATAATTATTAATTATTGATTATTTTAAATAATATTAAGATTTTGACAATTAATATTCGATAATACAAACTTTTATTACAATCTTAGTAATTTTTTTAACTATTAAATTAATATATATATATATATATATATATCAATTTGTTACGTAATTGTTATATCAATTGATGATGTGTTGTGATCTTAAGTATAATAAGTGCTCTTTTGAATTTATTTTTACAATTTAATTTTTAGTTACAAAATAGTTTTTAAAAATTCTTTGTAATTAGTTTGTAAGATATTTTTGAAAATTATCATAAGGAAACCAAAATCGTGTTATATTATCTCTAGAAAGATACCAATTTACACAACCTAAGTATTTGCTATGTATAAAATTCGTATACATACATCCTTCATGCAAATACCATGAATGCATTACAACAAAAAAAATTCATTGTTGATTGTAATTCCATTTGGATCATCTCATTAATTTCCATTTACCACGTTAGATTTCTGTCTTTTAATTGTTTAACAGTGTACGCACAAAAACATTATTCATAGAATCATTACTTTCAATATCTATAATTCAAATATAAATGTTTTTTTTATTGATCACCAAAACAAAACGCTACTAGATTTCAGTTAGAATGATCAATACCAGCCACGGCTGTACTAGATTATATGCCTCATGGGCTTCACTGCCTATCAGAGGCAGAAATGGTCCACACAACAAATATAAATATCTTGTGCATAGGTCAGTGTGACGATGCTGGCCTACTGGTAGACACCCTAACAGAATATTATCAAAACTATGACCCAGAAATGGGAAAATCCTATCCGGAGAGCTTGTCTCCTCCAAATCCTGTATCAAGGAACCCAATGTCCTGCAAATGGCTGGCTTCACCCCAACGAGTGATCATCCAGTCTTTGTCATCAGTGAGGCGGAAAACGTTGATGGAGGCATTCACAACCTTCCCAGAGCAAGGCAGGCCTGTTGCAAGAATATGGGCAGTTCGCAACACTCCACCATGTGTGACCACCACAACTCTTTTGCCTGCATCACAAAGGTGACGGAGTGTCTCTGGTAAGCCAATGGTTGGATGAAAAGCCTCTTGACTAACATCACCGTTAAAAAAAGTCGGAGCATTCCTCTCCTCTGAGGTATGTCACGAAGTGGGAAGATTTGAACAAAATTTACAGGCCTGCACTAGCAACTCACTGGCATCTCTGTCGAAGCAATGAGGGACCTAAGGAGTCATTACAAATGCAGCTTCTGTATCTATCTAAATTGGTGATTTATGATGTTACAGTACAGGCCACAATCACTACTCTAATTCGCAATATGGTGCCCCTCTCCCAAAGTGGATTCATTACATTGCCTTCTCCCAAAGATCAATCGTACACAGAGAACATCTGGGCTGTGTAGTATTGAAAACAACTCTTAGGTATGTGGACAGGAATTCACCTAGGCTTTCTGAAGCGATTTGTTCAAAAGCATTTTGGACACGCACACACAACTGCTCCAAGCTCTCCCCTCCGCCCTGCATACAAGTGTGAACCTCAAAATTGAGCTAAACACTTAACCAATTTCTAAGCAGATCACTTCGTAAATGAGCACTTGCAGCATATAAGGCATGATATGAACAGGATAAGAGATGGAATTGAACTGTGAAGTAAGTAAAAGTTAGGATCTACTGCTAGCCGTACAGGAATCGGAAGGAAGTCATTATTCTTCATGAACGCTTTTAAAGCCTCTGGTGCTGCAGTTCTCGCCTCAGAACGTGTCAGACCCTCCAGATCCCCCAAACATCTCTCACGAAGATTCTCTCTAACAATGACCTGCGTAAACCCCAACTGTTACAAATCCGACGGTGGAAGCAGCTGAAAAAAATAATGGAATCATCTGCAAATGCGGCTTTTCTAGGCTGCAATATTGACCACATGTAATCGTCAAAATATATAAGTGCACAATCATACGTGAGAAATCGAGAATGCTCAAATCGATAAGAGTTCAATATTCATCTTTACGTTGGAGCACTGACATTTGTCAGCAATGGCTTGGGCTGTGTCTAGAGCTCTTTTTAGATCCGAGGAGTAAATGGCAGCAAATTCTAGCCCCATGCTTGCTAACTTCTCAGCCGCCTAGAGAACATTACCGAGCAACAAGCTTAATGAAAATCAAATTATGCAACTCTTTCAAATAAACAAAAATATGCAGAAAGGAGTGATCGTTGAACGACGACTGCGCACCTGTGCGGAACAATTTCAAAAGCTTAGCAAACTTAACTGCCTGCGCTTGCTTCTTGCCAGCTTCATTGAGATCCGATTCGGCATGCCCCTAGACAATGCACACATTTTTAAGTTCCTCTTCAGCACTCTAAACTGTTTACAACACCCATTGGCATCGACTTTTAGGCTCTAAGTAGATTCAGCTCTACAATAAGTCCAACGTATTTAATGTACTGGAGGACCGTAAAAACGAAACTGTAATGTAAGACTGATGAGCTCAGAAATAATAGCCTACAAAATATAATCTTCCCCAAATCTCTCAAGTACCACCTCAAATTTCCATGGTGACCCGACCGTATATGAATTGAAAATACCCTGCATTGCTAACTGCTAAGTGCTAGCCCATACAGAGGACTATTCACCAGACGGTCTCCGCCATACTAAAGAAATAGAAGCACCTTTCGTGGGAATCCCTTCAAAAGAGGTTAAGCCACCTGATACATAGTACACCGTAGAGTCTACCTACCTTATGGTATTTCGATGACTCTGCCCATGTGCAAGGAAAAATAAACTCTACTGCGATTGGTCTTGAGACTATGAGGGATTCGACAACATAACCAGTAAAATACAACCAAGTACGTAATCTGCGTGGGAGCAGAAAAGCTTCTGAATGCTGCAGGTCGGGAACTTGAAAAACCTAAAAAGGATACATTACAAACATGCAAATAAGAAAGCTATGGAGCACCTGGAGTCGACCCAGAGCATTCCAGCTGGTTTCACCGTGGCGCACCACCAAGAGCTCCGCCACATTGCTGGGAACCGCATTTTCTCCCATCGTCGCTGCTTCTCCCTAATCCCACATCCATGTGATCCAGAGTCAGTCATCTCCATGAAAGAGGAGACCCAACTTCAAAAAAACGATGTGCAAAAGCGTCACATACTGGGACAAATAAGACCAACAAAAGCCCAGCTCCGGATCCCCCAAGATCAATGCTCCGCCCCACTCTCTGCCAGCATTCCAGAGATTTGTAGACCCAATTCACTCAATGCAGATCCGCACCAAACTGAGGAGAAAAAACAAACATACGGCATGAATTCAGGATCGTCAAGCACTGATACCTTCCTCGGCTGCTTCAGGTGGAGCAAGCGAGCTCCACCTTGGAATCTCCGCCACGATGCTATTGGCCCTATTGCAACTAGTGGGTTAGGGCAACAACGCCCAACACTGAAACTGACACAGACCCACTGTGCTCCTCTCTCTCATTCACTCACTCACATAAACAAACAAAAAGAAGATGAAGAAGAACAGCAGCAACAACATCAACGACAAGAGATGCGACCAAACACACCCAAACACAAATCCACGGCGTCTTTTTTAGCATGTGTGAGTCTCTTTTCTGTAAAGCTTTTCGTTTTGTTTTCGGCAATCTTCCTTTTGAATGCATTAGATTCACAACATTTAAAATAAGCATTTTGAAGTTGTGTGAGCAAGCTATCAAAAACACAATTTGGCATTTAAAACTCATTAACTATATTTATTTCAAATAGCAGGTCAACAAATATATAAGAAGAAAATGTTTATAGTAAAATGAGATAAAATATTTCAAAATTATGTCAAAAAAATTTAAATTTTAAACAAATCATATTGAATGTGGTTTCAAAATTGTTATTCATATTAACTATAGTGGAAGTATTGTGACAAATGTCTAAAAACTATAAGTTCAAATAAATTGATATGATTTGGTTATGAAAGGACTTTAAAGGGATTTTCCTAAATGAAACAAAATCATACTTCTTTTTTTAAATATTTTTTACACAAAAACTTTAAATTTTAATTTAGAAATATATATTAATTATTACAAAATAAATATTGTGAACTATTATTCTTTGTAAATAAATGACTTTGATAACCTTCAATATCTTTAGTATATTGAAGATATATTACAATATTTATCAAATTTACAAACATAATAACCTATTCTTTATTTTGCATACATTAAATTAACAGCTTAAGTTAAATTCTTTTTGAAAAAACCACTTACTTAGGTGTGCATATTTAATTATATTTTATACAAAAGAGTATTATTAAAAAACTTACATACTATAAAATAAATAAGATTAAAGAAAGATAATAAATAATTGATATTTTCTTTAGTTTAATATATATTTAATTTTTATTTAAAAAATAAAAAACTTATTATTTAAATAAATATAATATTATTACTTAAATATTTATAGGATTTTTTAATTTTTTTAATGACATAGTATTTTATTTATAGCATTTGACATAGGAACATAGCATTTGATTTATTAAAAGAACCTCTAAAAAAGAGTCTTACCTAAATTTTATTAAAAAAATGTTAAAAAACAAAATCAAAGTTAAACTTTTAGTAATTTAATTTATTGCATGACAAGTTTTTATTTGTTATGTATTGAAAAAAAATACTCTCAACTTCAACTTAGATTAAAACATTACTTTGCAAGTGCATGAATTAAATCTTACATCACTTTTGAAATTTATCCAACTAAAGTTTTATATTGTTGTTTATTTATTTATTTATTTATATTATTTTATTATTTTTTAGAATTATGTCAATTATTTTGCAATGATTTTTGTAGTTTTAAAAATAATTTTATATACATATTATAATATGATAATTATGGTTTAAATATAAGAATATTAATTAATCATAATTATAAATAATATTATGTAAATGAACATATATATATATATATATATATATATATAAACAAGTAGATTTGTTAATTATCTTGTTAGTAGTTGATATCATAATAAAATAAAATAAATCAAATTTTGATACTATTCCTAATAAGTAAAATTTAGTTGGATAAACTATAAAAAATATAGTTTATAATGGTTTTTTTTAGAACTGTTGTAAATGTTAATAATTACATCAATTTCTTCAAGACATAGAATTTTTGAAATTAGTTGATATTTGAAATATATCAATGACAATGGGTATTTCTTTCTTTCTTTCTTTTCTTCTTCTTCTCTTCTCTTCTGTATATAAAAATGTGATAAATATTTATTTGTATTAATTGGATATGCCTTTAAAATTAAAAAAATTGGTGCTAAATTTTTATATGAATTGGTAGTATAGTAACACATCACAGGAATTGTTTAAGTAACTTGGAGTTCATTATAAAAGAATTGACAAATAATGATACATTAATACATACTACTTCATACAATATTTTCTCCAAAATGTGATATTGATTATTAAATTTTTATTTAGATTCTTTGACAAAGCACAAGTGTCAAATATCATTGATTTTGACCTATATATACAATCAATTTTACAATTGCCACTTTATTTTATTTACATGTAAAGAAAATATAAATATAAAATAAAGATTATATGTATATTATCAATTGTAAAAAAAACCTATTAAAATAAAATTTATACATGCTATTTTATTTGTATTAAAAAAATAAAACCAACATAAATTAAATCCACATTTTTTCTACAAGCAAGAAGACTTATATATAATTTTCACATTAATTTGATTAATTTTTTTATGCTTGATTGATGCATTATAACTTACATGAAATAAATATAATGACACTTGGAAAAAGAATTGATGAGAATTGACAAAGTCAAAGGTACCTCAAGACACATCATCATGAAAGCTTTTATAAAAATCCCGGCATGAAAGAACCACGCAATCCAGGGTCCCATCCCGAGTTTCGTCCCGAGTTTCGTCCTGAACTTGCGATCACGGGCATCGGTCTGGTGCACACAGGGTGGAGGTAGAGGCAGGTCCCTCTTCGTCCTCGACGTCCTCGACGTCCTCGTCCTCCTCGTCCGTGCAACGTCCAAACCCTAATTGAAGCGACGGAGGGAGGGAGGGAGCATCATCAAGGATTCGATTCCGTTGGAGTAGTGCAACAGAGGGAGGTCGAGAATGAACAGCGTGGTGCGTGGCTGCCATGTACGGTCGTGGTCCCAATGTCCGTTTTCCTCCCTCGCGACGCACCGATCGACGCGACCGGCGGCAATGGGACATGTGCATGGCTGGTGGAGTGGAATCCGGGTTACGCGTCGGTTTCGGGGGAAAGGCTGTTGTTGTCTGGGGTGAACTTGATGGACTCATGGCGAGCTCGCCGGGGTCGGGGGGATCTGAGCTTCGGTGATTTGTAGTTTGGTGCGAGAGGTGATAGGTTGAGGAGAGTTTGGAGTCATGTGATTAATTGCCACTGTAGGTAGCAATTGCGAGGTGGTTGTTTAAATGCTGTTGGCGCAGCAGGCGTACCACAAAATGGAGACATCGGAGTCAGGAATTTGCTTGCATGCGCCGAATTCGGGGTTGATGAGGTACGAAGAGGATGGAATGAAGCAGGCGGAGGTGCATGGCAACGAGGAGATGAATGTGGAGAGTAAGGAACGGGAAACGACGCCCGCAGATGTCAGGAGAATTGCTGCGGATCCACAGCCGGAAGCCCTGGGCGCGGTACATCGAGACAGGGGAGAGAATGTCGGAAATCAGCGTGATGTCTTGCGGTTTCAATCGGACGTCGTTACTCGAAGGGGGCCTCGGCTGTTGTCGCAGCGGGTAGGAGAATGCAGCTGAACTTTTTGGACGTTGTCTGGCTGTGTGGTTTAGTTGATTGGTATGCTTCTTGGAAGGCTTCAGCGTGAAGAGTAGTGGAGGAAAGCAGAGAAGACGTTTTCGGGGCGGAGCATTTCACTACAGATTGTTGGATTCCTCTGCTAGCTGTGGTTCTTGTTTTAGTTTGATGGAAATGGTTTGAGGCAATGCATTCGAAGGAATCGTGAAGCATTTTATTGGAATCTCGCGATCTTATATGAGAATTTCCTGAGCAAATGTGATGCAATTGTTTAATGGCGTAGCTTAATTTATTAAATTGGAAGATGTTAGCAAGGGAGTTTGGGCATGGAATTTGAGAACATAAATATTCGGAATGCGTAGATTTCGCAGGATAGACAGATGTGGAGATCGTTTATTGCTTTATAGTTTACAATCCACTTAGAGGTTCGCACCACTTACCTGGGAAATCACAGGGAGAACGGTAGACGTCATGGTAGTTATCATGTAACAAGTGCGGGGTACTTCTTCATTTAATCTTGCTTGAAGAATCTGGCATTGTCTAAATGCTACGCTGTGCGTTGTGAGGTCTCTGGAAGATAGAGGTGACAGCGAGTGTGTTTAGGCAAAATTCAGTAAGCAATAACTGTCGCTGTGGTAGAATGATTTCATCATGTGTCATTTACATATTTGACAACTTTTTGAAATACAGTCCTTTTGCTATGCTTTTCTTAGTTTTTGCCGCATTTTGAGTCCTGATGGTTACTGAAATGTATGCGCAGAAAACTCTACCCGGATCAGAGAATCACCGGCGAAGGACCTTCTCAGGTCCAAGTAAGTGTGGTAACGGTAGCCCTCTTCGTCAAGGTTCTCTGAAAGAGTTCACGCAGGATGTACGCCACGCAGCCACTGAGACCTACATGATTACCCGATTAGCCCTCACACTGTTGAAGTTACTAGGGTAAATCAGTCACATCTTTGATGGATTCCTTCTCACTCACTGGCAGAAGGGTAGGCCCTTTTTGTCGCTCTCATGTTCCTGTGACTTTTTTACAGTCTGTCGAGTAAGTTATGTCTGAGGACACAGTTGCAAATAAACCTTAGTGGTTTTGTTGATGGCTGTATTGCATTTTCATCATTATTTTGAGTGGCTTTGAGCTGTGAACGCTGAAGCCCATGGATTTTGTTGGTTGTATGTTTCATTGTCGAATCCTGCCATCAGCGGACTGCAATGCTATTGCTATCGTCAGGGCTTATTCAGTTTCAACGTGAAAATTTGTCGCACGTTTGTATAGGTGATCTTTGTGTCACTTACGTGTACAACCTGGTAATGATTCTGAGTGTTTTGATGGAACAGAGTTGGAACTCGATGGATTGGCAAGTTCATCCGGCTGGGTCTTTATGCAACGTGTCTCATGATAGGCTTTCTTCAAGGTGAATTTGACACCCTTGCACTTTACTTTTAGGTTCACACTATAACTTTTGTTGCATTCTAGTTCACCTATGTAGGTGAACATGGTTGCATGAGGCCTGTGAGGACCTTTCCAGCACTTGTATCTAGTCTGTGTACTATAAAGTATTAATGGCAGCAGCTGTGCTTGTTCATCTGAAGGCACTGCCAAGCTTGGGATTGAGGAGCTTAGTTTTTATTGCAGTGGCACGTGAGGTTCTTAGAATGTATCATTGTTATTATTTGCAACTCACCTGTGTTTATCGGATCTTTGGATGTTTGCAGTGGGATATTTCTATTATTTTGACCCGCGTGTACATCGAAGCATTATATATGGAAATCAACCTCGGAACAGGTTAGGAGCTGTACTTCCGATTGTATTTATAATGTAGTTTGTGCCAGGAACTTAATACTGTACCACGATGCTCTGGTATTCGCAATACTTGACAGTATTATTATTTAGTTAATCCAAAGATATACGCCAAATCCACCCGGCCTTTTCATTTTATATTGAAGTGGAGCCTTGTAATCCCCCTCCGCTTTGTTTTCTTCGTTTTTATTTACTGCATTTTTTTTCATCTCCTGTCTTCTCATGTGTAGTTGACAAGGATGGAACAGGTTTGACTTGTATTTGCCACCTGACACTGACAAACCGAGGCCAGTGGTAATATTTGTAACGGGCGGAGCTTGGGTCATCGGGTATGTACGGATACCTTCTTAAATCTTTCTTCCCCACCCCGTGATTTTTTGTCATTCAGTTATTTGCTGCGCATTTTGACTAAGAAGCTGTGTGCCTTAGATATAAGGCGTGGGGATCTTTGTTAGCGCAGAAGTTTTTAGATCGTAACATCATTGTAGCGTGCATCGATTACAGGTACCACCTCACACAGTTTAAATCTTCTTATTCTTGACATTTAAACATGTTTCTGGATTTCGTCATCATTTTGTCTCTTTTTAATGTTGATCAGGTCTGAAACGATGGTATTCTTGGAGATTGTCCTTTTCGTACAAGTTAGTTCTTTGATTGCGTGTTTTATTTTCCAGTTTGTGGTTTTACAAGCAGGTTCACGACGGTTTGGTACTCGTGATGAACTGATGAACTGAAAAAAAAGCTGTAGTGGTCGTGATTGGTGCTATAGTGTTTGCCATTTTTATTGTTTAGATTCTTTGTTAGCAGCAGGAACATATTCATACATAACATGCAAGATCTTAACAATCGGTGTGGACATTACAGAAATTTTCCTCAAGGAAGCATCAGCGATATGATTTCCGATGTGACAACAGGGATAGGCTATGTGTTTCAGAACCTGGAGAGCTATGGTGGCGACCCAAACATGTGAGTCAGATAAAGTGTTGCACTTTATTGGTGTGATTTATGTTATACTGAAGTTTTGAGTTTGTAACCTCTTTACGTGGATCTGGTCCAATGTGTTATCTACATTGATTTGTCTTATGCTACTCTTCTATGGTTGAACATTTTCCTATATGGTACAAATTCCAGAAATTTTTGCACTTGAGATGATTGTCCTCATTCCTGTATTGTGGAGCAGGGTTTACTTGGCAGGTCAATCTGCTGGAGCACATCTTGCGACTTGTGCTTTGTTGATGCAAGCAGAGAAAGAGATAACTCAGGACCCAGCAGAGCTTGTTTGGCGGTCATCCCAGATTATTGCGTGCATGGCTATCTCGGGCGGGTAAGTTGATTTCGTCCATTCTGAGCATGGATTTTGCAGTTGACGTTTCCTTTAGGTTTTGTACGCCACTAACTTAAATACTCAACAACTGTGTCTAGCACTTATGGGATATCTTAACTTATCAATATTTTGGAGTGGAATTTGAGTATTTTTGGGTAACAGAAAACTTGATGTTTGATGTTTGATGTTTGATACTTGATGTTAAATTTAAATCTGGTACTGTAGTCTTCAGAATAGGATCCCTAAGAAGCTTCATTTCTTTGAATTCAATGTTTCGCAGATACAACCTGACGAAGCTTTCGGAACATTTTCATAAAAGGGGTCTTTACAAGCAGATCTTCTTTAGGTACTCTCGTCCTCGTGGTGCCTAGTAGCGCCTATTGGTTCGCCTTGGAAATTGTCGGCACAAATGCCTGGTCGATATGAAAAGTTTCGTTGCTGAGATTGCTACTAAAACTGACGGATTTCAATCCAAAATTCTAGTCAATGATGGTGACTAAATTTTTCATTTTGCATGCTAATTTTTTTATGATTGATTATGCCCATGCAGCATCATGGAGGGGGAGAAGTCTTTGCCAATATATTCTCCAGAATACATGGTTTTGACACCAGCTTTTAGAAGGGCTGTGCCTTTGCTTCCTCCCATCATATTGTACCATGGAACAGCAGATTACTCCATTCCCCATGTATCCAGGTATTTCAGCTGTTATCCTATTTATGGAAGGTTCTATGCGGTTGCAGCGCGGCACCAGATTTGGGAACACACTAGTATGATAGAGTTGTTTTCTTGAATGTTTTGGTAATTATGCTATTTTATTTGTATTGAATTATCGATATGTGCAGTGTGGCGTTTGCGGTTGCCTTGCGATTGGTGGGTGCACGTGTTAATACGGTGTTTTACCCAGACAAGACACACACCGACTTGTTTCTGCAGGTATGTGTTCAATATTTTTCCTGTGCTTGTTCAGATTCTTTAATACTGCTCTTTAGTCTCGTATTGACCTGTTTTCTTTCCCACATGTAATTCTTTAATAGAGGGTGAGAGGTTGACTGAGTTCAAGAGTTGATCACTCTTCGATGTAGAACCTGAATGTCTATTGAGACTGTTAGTTCTGGAAATTATTACGCCGATTTGGAGTGCTATGTTGCCCAAACTATTTGTCAGGTTTCTTGTTGGCGTATAGCACGAGGCGACCTCACATTTCTAATCAATGCAGACCTTTTTATGCCGATTCTCATAATGTTTGTTGAAAATGTAGTTTGAAGGACCCTTGTTCAGCTTACCAATACTAATTTGTTGACTATCTAAATTTCACATACCTGGACGAAAATAGTTTTTAGCTATGCCTTGACTCTGAGCTGTGTACTCGTTTTTATTTGAAGTATGGGGTTATCTGTTGTCTTAGTTGTACATGCCATGGCACTTTTCTAGTCCGATTGCATGCTTTTGTTAGAACTAAAAGACTCGTCGTTTCCGATTTTTGCAGCGATTCATAATTCTTAGACAGTTCTGGTTTTTGGATGTAGGATCCAATGCGAGGTGGAAAAGATGAGTTGTTCGCAGATATGTTATCTTTAATTCATGAGAATGACGAGGAAGCGAGAGCAGAAGACGTCAAGGAGGCACACTGTTGTCAACGACTTGTTCCAGAATTTCTTTTGCAACTTGCCCGTTTTGTTAGCCCCTTTTAAATGGGAAGGCCTCTGTTAACGTCTCTTTCGAGCATATTTAAAATGAGCGACACACAGGTGTCCGGTTGGTGGTTTTCGGCTTTACCTAGGTTACCATGCTTTGGAGCGTATTTTAGTTGTAGTTACAAGTCATTCCAGTGACTTACAGAATTATCTTACCGAGTTATCGGACCATTTGTAGAAATAGCTATAAAGCTTCTGAGATTTATAGATCATGGTAATCTGGGAGTGAACACTTGAGCAAGTTACACATAATAGATTACATAGCTGACAGGAATTATAGCATCTGTCTTCTGGGCCGTAATGCCACTTGTCATTTTTATTATTATCACCAAAAGAGTGCAGATAATGCCGAGAATATGGAGTGCTGACTTGCACTCCGAGCAACCATCTCACCGTGGCTAAGTAATTTATTCAGTACTTGAAGTGTTTCTTTTGTGGTTGCAACATCTCACTTCGCATTTCTAACAATGGATTCTGGCCTCTACGGGGCTTGAGGATCCATGATTTGATTCTAACACCTCCCACGAGGTCAATCCAGTGGAAGTTTAGCTGTTTGTTTGCTTTGAAACACAGGTCTCTCAAATACCAATGGCTTAAAGATGGCTTAAAGGGTGGGCATCCAAGACTGTTTACTCAACAGCTAGACCTCCTGCACTGTAACAATAATGGCCCCTGAAAGGGTAGTTGTTGGCAACATTCGGATGGAAGGAGCGGGATACTGGACATGGATGTTGGTGGGTGAAGGTAAGGCCCATGACTTAGGATGAGAATTGTGGCACAATGTGCACTGTGAGTGGTAGCAGAACTGGTTGATAGGATTTGGATGGAACTAAGGGATAATGCTGGATGGATGGGGAAATTGCCCATGTTGGTGCATCATGGGGAGTGGGGGGAAGCTGTAGGGGAATGTATGAAGTTTGCATAATGGTCACTTCCATTTCTTTTCAGAAGCTCACTCAAGTGGACAAGAAACCATGGCAACTTGTGACATATTGTACATCACAGTTGTTGATAGGCTTGACATTATCTAAAAGTTGTATGTATGTACATGTATGCATACAGACAAAGTGAAAAAAAAAGCATGTAATCCTTATTTCCTTCAATTTGGTTTGAGCAAGGTTTGATGTCAGATATATTTGTAGAGAATTGTTGTTGATTATATTAAGAAATGACAGTGAAAACAATAATGATAGAAGAGTTTACTCAAAGTAAACAAGTATTGAATATATGTGTATATACATATGTATATATGAGTGGTGATTTTTAAATGATTCCTTTTGAAATCTATGTGTAAAATGTTTTTAGTTATTTTTTAATAGTTAGTTTTAAATGATTTATAGAAAGTGATTTTTTTCCTCAAATTTTCTTTCATGAGTTTGTAATATCCACTCATTAAAAGTTTCTTGTTACATATTACAATGTCATTTCTACCGTTTTAAATAAATATGGTTTTTTTTTTTTTGCTTAATATTTTATTGCTCAGCTTACTTTCTATTGTCTAATAATTGATTCATAGTTGTAATAAAATATCAAAATCTAGTGCCTTGTAACATATAAATTGTTCACATATCAACTGGATCTTGTTGATTAGGCACATTCTTTTTTAGTTTGGCACCAAAAACATCTATTCATTAGACTATGATTCTAAGCTATAAACAAAATCATCTGAAACATTGTTTTTCTATTTAATATTTGATAATTGAGGTATAAATTTAGCTATATTTTTATCATTTGACTTTTACTTTATTAAAATACAATTATTATATGTTCTAATAGGAGCCCAACTTTTCTTTGCAAAATTACTTTTTATATCAAAACTAAAAAAAATTTAAGTACAAATAATCACTTGTCTTGCAGAATTACTATGCTAATAAGTCAAACATTCAGTCAGTTTACATTATCCTGGCTTTGAATTTCTATTTTTCATCTTATAAAAATTAAATATAAAACGTATAAAATCAAACTTTTACAGAAATCCAAATTACACATATAATTTGCATTAATCCTTGCATGTGTGTATGTATATCAACACAGGCATGCATATACTCATACATTTACACACAATATCTGATTGGTTCCAAACATATAAAAATAAATCAAATAATACAAACCTCAATATTTTTATCATCTGATATCTAGAATAGCATGAAATATAAATATTATTATTAATAATAAAATCCTTTGATTAAAGATATGTCATGCAATATACTAAACCTTTTACGGCATCCCAATTCAAGACTTTTTACCTTTTCAAAATACGTAAAATTATGTTTGAGCTTTTTGGGATTGTTTGTAGGTCATTAAAATAAAAAAATAAAATAAAAAAGAAAGAAAACAAAAAGTGTCATTTTATTTATTTATTTATTTTTGGATTATTTTCAAAACTTTGTGGATAAAGTTTAAAGAGGTAGACATTCCAGGCGAAGAGGTGGTTTGCATATGGTTTTAAGGTTGAATCATAAAATTGCATCTAACATTTCAGATGTGTACATAAATTTAAAGGATACAGAAATAAAGCAGTGAGTATGTGACATCAGTTTATTGAATTTGAATGTTTGCAAAATGTTCAATGATTTTTTTTAAACTAATAATAATAAATAGATATATCCTAAATTTTTATTGGAATACAATTTGGATATTTTTATGTGATATATGTAAATAAATAAATACTTACCAAACACTAAAAGAACTATAATTTGCATGTCATAACTTAGTAAAATGTAAAAAACCAAACAAAGAATGTGTACTTTCTTAAAAATATATTCAGGACAAAGATGCACTTGATTACAACCACAAATAAGACTAAAAATCCTAGGTTATCATTATTATTATTATGTTAATTCCCAAAATAAATCATTTTAAAAAATAAAATAAATAAAAACTACTAAAACATTTTCCATTGACAAGGAGGGAAAATAAAACAAAACAAACAACAACAACAACAACAACACATTGTAATGGATAACTTTTTTTGAATATGCCATTTTGAATATACTTTAGCTATTGTTCCATTTGACATTGTAAACATTATCTGAAAGTTCTCTAAAGTCAAAATTCACATCTTACAAATTTTTGACATGCACATTACACCAGAAAATTACTTGTACAAAATATCTCAAAAAAGCAAACAAATTATGCATTGAAAGTATGACTACCAAAATTTACTACATCATTTATGAACTTAATTTTCTCTCTTTCTCTTTGTATATGTGTGTGTATATATATATATATATATACAGGTAGGAAGTTTAGACCCCTCAAAGTCACCAAACACACAAGCACAAGAGGTGGCGGGGGATTGTCCAGGTGGCAACCATTGACTGGGCGAGGTGGGTGGAGAGTCCAATCATACCCATGGGAACGGGCTCCAGTCAACAGGCACAAAGGAGAGGGCCAGACCGGGTTGGGTGGGGCCGGGCCACGGTACCCGTCTGGGGGAGTGGTGTGGCGAATGGTTCCTCGCGTTCCCGGGAGGGAACACGTCATGTCGGGGGAGCGGACACGGGAACCGAGGGAAATTTCTTCGTCGTCGTTGATTGCGGATGAAGGCAGCTAGGGGTTCATCCATGTGCTGACGTGGATGAGGGGCTCCGTGTTCCCGGCAAATATTCCTGGTATGTATGTGTCTTGGATTGTGGGCATGGCCCCTCAGAAGAGCCACGTGACTCCATGGCCTTGTTGGTTTTATACCCTAACCTCAATTTCTACTCTATGTATATGTATATATATATATATATATATACGATGTCCTTATCCATAAATGCTACATGTGAACTTAGGTGGAAACTTTGTGGGTCAATAGATTCTATGCAAGGATTTATCACTTTCCCAATGGTGATGTTTTTCATTTTTTAGTTTTTTTTATCTCAAATCTTATTCATGTCAAAAGAAGATACAAAGTATAAGTTTTTTTTAATATTTTATTCAAATTTTATTATTATAATAAGAGAGAATTACATGAATGTGTTATTTTATTGTTGACATAGTACCATATCATGTATTTGATGTTTAATATTTTGCGTTTCATTGATGGCATATGATTATTGTATTGAGGTATGATGAATTTAGTAGATGTGGATGGTTCTAATGTTTGCATGTCAATTTTGTATTTTGTGATTAGATTGATTGATGGCATATATGTATTTAAAATTCATGTCACTATAATATTTAGATAATTATTTGAATTAAAATTTTAAAAAACCTTGTGTTTATGCATAATTTAAGTTACAATTTCTATGTTGTCTTTTATTCAATTGACTATGAGCATTTTTTTTTTTTAATACATGTACATAAAAAAATAAATGCAGAAATGAACAATTGGAATCACTTGCTTACTAGGTTTATTAAATACCTTTTTATGCACAAATAAATAAATTACCATACCAAATGATATTCAGAAGAGTACAATGAGTCCCTAGTTTATTCACTTATATATTTATTTTAATATATTCAGCAGAAATATTGTATCTATTTATTAATTTTGCTATTTGATCGTATGAATTGTGACAATCCACATCTAATTCTTATGGTGAAGTTATTATTAAACAGTGGGTACAAAAATCACAACTATCAAATTGTGTGCACATTATTTAAAATTATTTCCTATGAATATATATATATATATATATAGAAAGGAAATCGTGTAACAATCTAAATGTTTGTTGAGTTCTAATTTTTTTTCTTATAAGTTTACTTAAGATTATTAAAATTTGGATATTATGTATATATGTGTGTGTGTATATATATATATATATATATATATATAACATTATTGAAAAAAAATTGGTACATTATATGGACAATTGAAATAATAATGCTGTTCATGAAATTAAACCATAATGACAAAGTTCTTGCAAAATGATTATTTTTGTTTAATTTTCATTAATTTAGAATTTTGGGTTGCAGTTCCTGTTAAATTAGAATTCAGAATAAATTTTGAGAAATTGCAAACTTGTAATGCAAATTCAAAATAACTTTGAATTTCAGAATAAATTTCCTTTCAAGAATTTCATAGGTAGAATTTGCTAAGTTTTTAACATTCTATACTATTCATCAATCAAGAATTAACTTCCTCTCTCAAAAATTCATCCAATCAACACACTTCAAGGACATACTAAAAATTAAGCCAATCAGCGAATTTCAAGGACACCAATTTTTTTATTATATATATGTGTAATCTTGAAAAATATCAAAATTTTAATGGAAAAAAATCAATTATTGTAAAAATGATATCAAAATTGAAAGTAAGAAATGTCTTTTGTGTAAATCACACAATATATTTATTATTAAATATTTAAAGAGATCATAAATAAATGTGTTTGTAATATTTTTTAAAAAATAAATCCATAGTAAAAAATCACATATACATTATATATAAACTTTGAGATGTAACAATCCATTTTTTCTATTTGTTTTATTAAATGCACCTATTAATTACTGCCTTGGTAGAGTAAAACAAATGTCAATACATATCACATCAATCACTGAGTTGGTTTAAATTATTCAATAAAATTCTCTAAAAATACATGCTACATTGAGATATATATATATATATATATATATAACTTACAATATGAATGTGATGATTTAAGTGTTTTATTTCTTTTACAGTACAAAGATTCATGTCCAGACCTATTGTACATGTTTGTTTAGAATAAATATAATATTTTTCACATGTACATTTCTTTTCTTTAACATCTTTGCTTCAGATCAATTCATCTATAACTAGGTGTTTCTAAGATCTTTAAATGTAATTCATTATTTAATAATTATCAGAATACAATTATATTGATATTGAGACAATTTCTTTAATATATATATATATATATATATATATATATTCAAAGGTAAATGTACTTTTTAAGTTTTACACATTAAAAAATTGACTCTTTCTACAAATTGTAAGACATGTTTTCAAAGATTCCGTAAAACATGCCATGAAGTATTTATACACATGAGAAACAATACCTACTCTTAGATTTGGAACTGTAAAATATAATAATAAATCATTCAAAAAGTTGATGATTCAATTTATAGAGGAGTAGTGACTATTTTTCAACTGTATCACTATTTATTTATTTATTTAGTTTACAGTTCATTTTTTTACTTTTAGAAAAAGATACTTACATTAGTACATGAAAATTAATAGAATGAATTTAATAAATGATATTCCATGATATTCAATGTGTGTGTATATATGTTTATGTGTCAATTTTGTTTTTTTACAAAACATGTCATATTATCACACAAAACATATTTTGCTCTTAATTTTCAATTTTAACTTAAGAAAAGAGTAATTCCCTGTTACTATATATTATGTGTCATGCACTGAATCATACTATATATATTAAAAATTCCATTATTTCTTATAAATCCTAATAAGAACTATTACTTTCTTTCTTTTTCTTTCTTTTCTTTTTCTTTTTTACATTTAAAAATTAATTAATTACATATTTCACACCACCTAATATCCAAGTTTTTCCAAGGGAACCCAATAACTTAATATGCAAAGTCACACACAAGCACTAAGCTCATCCATGCTTCACTATCTTCCTCCTTTTAACTTAATTTGTTGGATTTACCTTAATCTGTTTTTAAAAAATTAGTGATTGAATACTTTGGTTGAATTGATGCTGTTTTAGTGTTTGGAAAATCTGTTTTATTTCATGAAGACCAAGGCATTAACTATATAAATGTATATAAACATACTTTGTTAAGGAACATTATTCAATTGGCCAAACTTGGATATTGCTACCTAATCCAAAATTTGAATGTTGTGATATAGTCTAATATTACCAATACAATATTATATATATATATATATATATATATATATATGTATATTATCATTCCTATGTATATTCTACATGTCTGCAAAACTATCCCCTAATCACCACTTTAATTTTATTATAATTGTTGTTTATTACAATATGAAACTTTTAACATTATAACATCATGTGCTGATTTTGTGAAGATTGGGTGTAAAACTTCACTCATGTCTGAGGTCCCAAGAAGTGATTACTATATTTTACAAGTAGATTGCATTAAGTAGCTTTAGTGTCTAATCATTCTACATTTGTTTTTATAACTATATAACTATATATTTATATTTATATTTAATTACTTAAGAAAAATGAGTTTTGATATTTTAGAATTTTTTTCTAAAATGTATTTATGTTTCTACAATTTTTTTTTAATATTTGTGACTATTTATTTAGGTATTTAATAATATTTCAATATCATGTAGGTAGCTTTTTAAAACATTATGTATGTCACTCATCTCTACTATGTATGCTCGATGTTTATCTATATAAATATATACATATACTTGTTGATATTAAGTTGATCAAGTTTAGTTGATGTTTCATTGTCTTTTTCAAATCAATATTTAAAAAAAAAAAACTTACATTCTACTAAAAGGTATCATTATTGTATTGGTAATTTTTTAATATGAAGAATTTTATTCCTGAAGATTAATATTTTAAAAAAATTACAATATTATTTTTCAAATAATAGTTGTATTCTCTAACCTAAACTGAATAATTCATATTTTATTTAAAACTATTATATATATATATTAGATAAGAATTCAATCATATAGAAGTTATTCCAATTCTTAATCAACTTTGAACCTATTTCATTCTTTTAAAATATATGTCTAAAAATTTTATACATCAATAGCAAGTTGTATGTATATTTATTTAATATAAGTTATTTCTGATTTTTTATTTTAATTTTATGTTACATTTATAGTATTTTGTTATATAACTCATTATATCTTCAAATCACGCTTTTTATCATTTGGCCTTTACTACTTACATAAATATCTTTAATTGTGAAAATTATTTTTTTATTATTTAATGTAAAGAAAGAACATTTGTAAATGTTTTTTTTATTTTTATTTTTAAATAAAATATATCTATCTTCTTATATAATTATTTTCTTGATTTTTTTATTCAATCAAGTAAATTTAGAAATATTAGTAAAAACTATTTTTAACAAAAGTATATTTTTATATCTGAAATAGAAGTTTAGAAAGATTAAAATGTAATTCTTAATCATCATTATTTTTGTGGAGATACCTAGTTAAATATTTAAATATTAGATTTTATGCAATAGATACAATCAAACTTTGTTTTAAAGTGTGGTAAGAAAAAATGATTAATTTTAATAGTGACAAAGTATGTTCCAAAGAAAAGAGAAAATAAAAAATGATTGTTGTGACTTTATATAAATAATAGAGAACAATGTTAATAATAAAAACTTGAGTGTTGTAATAATTGGGGCTAAGGTAGTAGCTCTTGAGGAAGAAGAAAAATTACCAAAGAGTGGTATAAATATCATTAAAATTGAAGTTATTTTATACTTATAAATCAAAATATATTTCTGAAAAATAAATTGATTAGTATTGATTATAAATAGAAAAATGGTGTGTTAAACCAAAAGGTGCTATAGAATTAATGCCTCTAAACCTTTAAGTTGGAGATCTTTGATAATGTAAAGAAAGATTAAAAATACAAAAAAATAAATGAAAAGAACTTTAGATGGTCCAAAATTTATAGTTCTTTGTAGCTTATTTAACAATGAAAAATATCCTAGTGAGGAATCTTCTATAAGTCTAGATACACTAAGAAGGTCCTAATAAATGAAATTAAAGAACAAATAAATATATAAAATTATTACATTTAAAAAATTGAGACCACCTAATTATGATTATCTAAAAAAAAGCTAAGTAAAAATAAAATAAATTACAGAACTATGATGTACATTGTAATTACTTCAACAAATATAATGAAGTATATATGAAGCACATATAAAAGATATTAAATTCAAAAGAAATAATAGAAATGAGATAAATTAATATAAGACATCAAAGTTTTACAAAAATTGTACTTAAAATATTAATTTATAATTAAAGGATGGACCTTTGTTAACAAAAGAATATATTTTTATTTTTTATTTTTTATATTACTATTTTTAAGATTATAGTTGTAATTTAAGTAGTGGCTTTAAATTAACATTAAATAGATGATTTAATATATATATATATATATATATATATATATATATATAGTATCCTTATTTCCTAAATATTATTTATTTTTTTGTATATTTTTTCATACTAAATATTCTTGATATTATATATTTTTTAAAATATAACTTTCTTAGAAATAATTTTTACAATTCTCATGTTACTTTTGTTGCTAGTCTAATATATAGTCTTCTTTTTCTTTTTCTTTTTCTTTTCTTTTTTTCTTTTTTAAATGAAATTCAATTGAAAATTTTCTACTTCGGTTGCTTGTATTAGTTGTCAATTTTTTTTTCTTTAAAATTTGAGACATATTTTATTGATTTATTTTATTTTATTTTATTTTATTATTTTATTCAATTTTATAGTTTAGAATCTTATTACTATTATTATTATTATTATTTTGTGCAATTCATATTTTTCTAGTAATATAGTTTAGTTTTGATTTTGAGATTTTAATTTAAAATTTCTTGGTAAAATTCAATTTTTTCTTTAATATAATTATAATATATTACAGAAGTCACAAATATAATAGATAGAAGTATAAATTTCAGCATTTAAATATTAAAATACATCATCACCCAAATTACCATGAACAATTGTGAAGAACAATTAGGTCTTCCTAGAAAATCTGATTTAACAATATTTGTATAAAATATATATTATAGTTATATGACCAATCAAATTGTCATTTCAAAAAATCAATTCAAATTACTAAATAATTTGTATAATTTTAAAAATTTGCACATAATTTTTTTTTATCCAATTAGTTATATTTATTTAGTAAATTTCTGAAGAACATATTCATAATTTTTTAAGAATCTACTTATTTTAGAATCAAGATTGATCAAGATATTAACAATTTACTGAGTTAAGCTTTATTTATTAACTAACCATAGTCATAATTAGAAATTAGAAATAATTATAAATAATATAACAACTTATTTGTTTAAATATAATAATTATAAATATACCTATATAATTTAACTAAAATAAAATATATAATTATTAATTTAGATATATATATATATATATATATATATATTTATTGGTATTTATAATTATATATTTTTATCTATTTTTATATATGCTTTAGATATATTTGAATGTTTTTTTACAGAAAGTTGGATAGCCATTTTTAAAAGCAATGTATGTTAGATTTGGTTTATAAAATGGACTAGCTTGTGTAATCTTAGAAAAGATATTGTATAAAGTGATGTTTTTTCTTTTATACTTATAATATTCTAAAAAAATCTATATTCTTATTATAATTATTTGAGTATTTTGAAAATAAGATATATTGTATTAACAAATCTTATATGCATCTTACAACAAAGTATTATTATAAGTTAGTGCAAGCCACAAACAAAGTTGATATATAGTTGTGAATAAGTTTTTAGTGATTTTTTAAAGTTAAAATTACAAAAATATAGCTTAGAAATGGTTATCAAGTAATAATAAATATTCTTTATACATAATCTAAAATTGAAAAGCTACCAAGGCACATTGCCTAAATAAGATAGTATCAATGTAAGTCCTTAAAAAACTATGAAAGATAAGCTCTAGTCTTGAATTTGCAAGTATCATAGACACAAACTTCTAATATTTTTTTAGATTTTATAAAAATATATTAATTTTTTTAATTAAATTTTTTTTAAAAAATAAATCATTATTAACAAGTTTTTCTAAAAATATTCTTCTTGTAGTTTATATAGCTAGTTTTGCTCTTAAGTAATATATATATATATATATATATATATATATATATATATATACATATACATATATTACTTAGTAAAACTTACATTATTCTTAATCTTATCAATACTTCTCTAGAATCTTATTGCTTTATAGCTTAAAAGACTTTTTTGTATCTTAGCTATATTCATTTAATTATTATATCATGATTTTTAAAATTTTCTTATGGACACATTTTAATCTTTTTGGACAAATTATTTTACTCATCAAATCAAGATTTAAATTATTTTATTTTATTTTAATAAAATAATTATATAAATATTATATTATATTTTTTATTTTCTTTTATTTTTAAAATATAAACACTAAGAAATTACAAATTATCCATATTTAAAGTGATGAGTTATTTGCACTCACTTGTTGTATTTAAGAGACCACAAGTTGGTGTCTTAGAAGAATTTCTTAAAATAATATCCAAAATTAGAGGATTTATAAAGCAAGTGCAACTTACTTATTAACTTCATATAAATTATAGAAAATATATTGATATATAATTTTTTTTTAAATTATAGAAAATATATTTATCAATTAAAAAATAAATATAATTTTTTTTTCTTCTATATTTCATCTACAAACCAATGGTAAAGTTAAGACAATTTAACCACATATTGTACTATTATTTAAAATATATTATTTTGTTGATAAGATAATAAGAGATCAATTTTTACTAAATTTTTTTAATAACAATATCATTTTTACTTTTATTTAACAAACATTGTTTGATTTCAATTGTAATAATCATTTTAAATTAGAATTGCCTTAGCATTCAAAAGCTAATATGATAATAGAAATAGACTTTGCAAAACATTTATTAAAACTACAAGAAATCATAAAATATATTCTAGAATAATATAATATTATAATTGATAATTTTTTTTTAAAGAAATACAATTATTATTTCAAGTTAGAAATAAAACTCTATTTTTTAGTTGTAACAAAAGCAATTATATTTTTTGAAAAAAAAGTTTAAGATTAAAAGCTGGATACATTTACTATCTTTAAGCAAGTTAATCCTATAGGTTATCAATTGGACCTACTAACATCTACAATGATACATCTTTATTTTCATGATTTTTTCTCTTTTAGAGTTAAAGAAAAAAACTTATTTATAGATAAAAGAAAAAAAATAGTGCTTTAATTTATAAAAATTTATAAGAAATCTAATATTAAAAAAAGCATTAGAACAAACAAGAAAATCTAATAAGTTAGAATATTTTATACATTGTTGTAGATACAATACCAATGAACACACAAAAAAATATACAACAAAGTAAACTATTGTATTGCAAAACTTACAAGAGTTTTATCAAAGAAATTCATCCAAATTAAACATCCATAATTAATGATACTTCCAAAAGTTAAATATAAAAAATAAAAAAAATCAACTCAAATCTTTAATTTAAGATTCTTATACTATTTGTTTCTAAGTCTTATTGTAAATTAGATACTTCCATAGAATGCTATTAATTAAAAATAAATTCTAAAGAACTACCATTTATTTTATATTTTTTAATATTTTAGTTTAAAATAGTAATACTAAAGTAAATCAGTTCTTAAGCAACAAATAATTATACTACCTTAAATACATAGATAATGCATTTGGAATCACAATCTTAAATATATGTATTTTTTATTTGATAATTTTAATCAATAAATTTAGTATTTTTAGATATAATATTTGAATTATGTTTGAAGGCACTTACAAAGGCACCAATATAAATCAAATTTATAAGTAGTCATCATATTTTGGCATTGGATATTGTTGGCTTTAAAAACTCATAAATCACTTTAAAAATGAAAAATATTTAACAAATTTAATGAGTATGTGTGAATATATATATATATATATATATATATATATATATATTCACTTATTGTAGAGTTTTATTTTAGAAGAGAACATAAAGTTACATATATAAAATTCTAGACTCTCTAAACTTAGATAAAAACTTCTTAAAATCTTCTAGTAAAAAACTTATTAGTCAAGTCCTATAAGAATCTTTTCATAGGAAAATTCTTCTTATAATTTAATTTATTTTTTAAATATTATTTTTTTCACAATTTATAAAAAAAATTATACCATATCAATAATATTATTTTTTATTTTATATATATATATATATTAAAAAAATTAAGATTTAATTTAATTTCTATATTTTAAGTTTTAAGTTATGTCTATGATAACAAATTAAATTTTTTAGTGATATAGATATTGGAACAAAATATGGATTTGTTTTGATATCAATGATAAACATGATTTGCAAGTCTAAATTGATACTAAGTGACCATTATTAAGGTTTTAGAGATGCCAAAGTAAGATTGTCAACAAATATTGTACAACTATTTATTATAAATTTTTTACCTCTACTCAAATATTTAATCTTATACTTCTTGATATTAATATTTTCTAAAATTATGATATCACATTCTAAAAAAAATTATTATATAAATATATATATATATATATATATATATATATTATTCCTAGAATACTTGTGGTATTTTGTCAATAAAAATACATTACAAAATGATAAAAAAATTTTTGTAAAAGATAAAATACAATTTTGAACCTAATTGTATTCGAGTTGCATAGGAATGATCATCAAAGCGTAGGCCTCCACCTTGTTCCACAAAAGCAGCATCCACCATGAACATCATAATCAAATATCACTGTGAAAATAAAAGAGTAAAGTAAAGAAATGCATGAGTTTCTTTTCTAGTAGTCAATAAATTCTACAACATGTGAAAAGTGGAGCAAGGCTCTCATTCTTATCACTTTCTTTATCCGCCCTTTAAGTACTTTATAATAATAAAAATCCGGCACATGTTGCTTCGCATGTTAAGTGACTTTGAGGGAGTAAGAGAAAGGGGACGGGGAGAAGGCTCCACCAGCTAAGTGGCCTAAGCCCCTTTCCATCTGCAGCCACAGTGCAACACTCCTCCTTTTGCCTCATCGTCCAATTGAGGTGCAAGCAAGCAACTCATTCAACTTCACCACCATACCTCCCCCCCCGCTCAATGCTTCCATTCCCCTTACAATCCCCCTAAGTTATAACGAGATGCGCCCACGCCCATGCCGCGCACGCCGGCACCGGATCTCACGGGCAATCACTCAACCATGGCACCTGCAGGGGAGCATGCTACAGCTGCAGCTCCTACTTCTTCTTCTTCTGCTACATAATTGTCGTGCAAGCATTTCGCTCCAAGTTCGGAGGTGCCGATGACTGGATCCGGTGGAACGGCAGTCTATTGCAGAATCTGCGTGTGCGTGGTAACGAAGGAAGGAGCGGGTGGGAGATTTGGACTCGTGATACGCGCACTTGACGCTGTCCGACGTAACGGTGCGGAGGGTGGGTGATGGATGCGGCGATGGATTCCCAAGGCCCCCCTCCTTCCCTGGGTGTGTGTGCGCGTGGGGGGTGGGGTGGGGGAGATTGATGCGAGAGGAGGGGGTAACGGCATTGGGGATGATGTCGTGAAGTGAAGTGAGGGGGGGTGGTGATAGGCGCCGACCTGTCCATTCAACGCAGAGGAAGAGCAGGAGGAGGAGGAGGAGGAGGGAGCTATGGCGAGGGTTAAAGGGTTAGAGGGGGGCAGGTGCGGCGAAGGAGGGGGGGACACAGGCGGAATCCGTGGTCGCATCGTGATTAGAACCACGCTCCCCGTGTTGGGAACCCTCAAGTGGGGGTCAGAATGGCTTCTCATCAATGTTCTCCTCCTTATGTACATGGGCCAAATGCCCCTCCTTCCCTTCCCCCCTTGCTTCCTCCCTAAGTTGATGTCCCTTGTGCAACATTATTCTTTCCTCTTAATCCTCTTTTTTCGAGGTGTATAGTGTGCTCCAATGTGGAGACCCATTCTTTAAAAAATATATAAAAATATAAAAAGTATATGTTATACTGTTATTCATTTGAGGTTTGTTTGTGAAGTTTATCAAAGGTTGTATTTGTCTAGCTATGTATTTCAAATACTCATGTTTCTTATGGCATATCAAGTCTAATTAGATATTTGATTTTTTGTTTCATTACAAACTTTAATTTAGGTCATAATATATAGCTCAAAATACCATGAGAATCATGATAAATAGTTGCATAAATTACTAAATTCTATGTATATATGTAGTTATGTGTATGTATTTGAGAGTCTCTGTATATATTTGATAATTTTCCAACATCCTACTAACTAATTGATTAAATAGTGTAATGTTTGTACAACTTTTCAGAGACTTTTTTGAAAATAGAGAATTGGAACTTTGATTTGTGATGGGAAACATGTAAAAAAGATTGAAAAAGAAAGAAAGAAAGAAAGAAATATATTTGTATTTCTCAGTTTTGTCCCATGTAAGCTTTTGTTTGTTTCTTTGTTTTTTTGTTTGTTTTTATGTTTTGTTTGAGCATGCAGAGAGGTTTTAATAGCATATACGATTTAAAAAATAGGAATTGAAAATATAATAACATCAACCAACCTTGAATGTTTTATAGAAGTCTTTGTATGTGAACGATGAATTTGATGTTGTCATCATAACTCACAGAGAACATTATTTATTAATTTTACTTAGGTAAAAAACAAATGCAATGTATTTCTTTGACAATGTAATACAAAATACCTGCATTCGTTGTTAAATGTTTTTGTAAATTTTTTAAAAAAATTTCAAACATAAAATAACTTACTATTGCAAATCAGCTAGAAACATTCATCTGCAAAAAAAAGTATAAAGGAAAATAATGGTAACCTTACTCTAAGAGAGATAACACAACTTTGTGTTTGATAATATTCTTCTCACTATGATAAAATCGTAAAGTAGTTTGATTCACATTATGATAAAATCATAGAGTAGTCAAGGTCAAACCATTCTATCAAACGAGACTTTGATATAAAATCCAAAAAATTAGCAGGAATGATAATCAAAAAGAAATAAAGAAAGAAGAAGTTTATGAAGAACATTCCATACTTGGCTTGCAAATTAAAACTCAGAATCATCATAAAATACACAATATTCTACCAAATTGAGCTTATACCTACATGGATTCTACCTACAAAACAGTAGCAAACGGAGATGGATGACATAGCCTTCTTCCGCTGTCCGTGCACACTTTTCTAAAGTGATTTCCAGGTCCAGAAGAATGAAAGAAACAAAGGGCCCATGAGAGAGGAACGGACAGAGGTCAGTGGACTTGGATGAAAACATCCATCCATAAGGCGAGCGTGGGGCCAATTCCTCCCAGCATATAATTGATGAACTCACAAGTAAGATGTGGCTTGGATCTGGAAGCCACCACTTTTACCCCTTTTCAGATTTACCACACGGTCGCGGATTCACCGCTGATTTACTGCTGGCAGGACCTGGGTTTCTTGCCCAGAGGCCTGATTGCAGCTCTTTTTACCCCGATATTTCCATGATGGACACGTGGGCTCCGAATTTACCCACTTCCTTGCATTGCATGAATTCATCCCAAAAATAAAACCTTGTCCTCTACCAATTGCACAGAATCCCGTATTTAACGGACCCGCGCGAAGAAGGCCGGGTCGAATTAGTTAAGAGTAAACCAAGGACTATTTTGGCATGATGTGCTTAAGGGACTAATTGCCGACTAATCACTCTCACAAACTAGAGGTTAATTTTACCAGAACCTGGCAACATCAGCCAACGACCGTTCGAACTTCAGTTCAGGAGTAACTTTGCCCCCCCACTTACTCGCCCCCATGCAGTAGCAATGACCTGGAATTATCCCTCATAATTCGTCCGTTCCCGTCCAAGATCTCCTCCGGGAATGTCTACAACAGGAGCCAAGAGCAAAGCTCCCCAAACGCGGGTGGAAACACAACCCGGGGAGCAAAAATAACGATTACCGAGTCCGATTAGTAATATGATTAGCCACGCGATTAGGGAGAATAACGACGGGAAAGAGAAGACAGGGAACAGCGGGGTTTTTTGAAGGAAGGGGGTCCTCCCTTCCTTCAAGGGGAGGCGTCTGTCCATGACTTCCGTCTTCATTCGTCTTGGTCTTGTGTGTTGTTTTGTTTCGGGGCGTGCGTATCGCTCTTTTCGGCTACTCTCTCTCTCTCTCTCTCTCTTGCTTGGTTGCTGGGAGTTGGGGAGGGGTGCTGGTGTGTAGCTTTCAGAGCTGGAGTGGGAATAAAACTGGGAGTTGGGGGTGAGCTCGGGAGTGTCGGATCTGATCTTTGAGAGAGGGAGAAGTGGATCAAGCAGGAAGGAGGGTTGGAGCTTGAGTGGGAAGGGGTGTAGATAGATGTGAGAAAGACGGGAAAGTGTAGAATTGGAGGAGTGTTGAGGGGAGAGGGGGTAGTCAGTAAGGTTGTTGCGCGGAGTGGAGAGGCGGAGGGAGAGGGAAGTGGAAGGTGAGGGGGGTGGAGGGGAAATGGCAGTGACGGACAATGCTGGGATAGGGTTGGCTATGAATATGGGGCAACTGTCCCTGACAAGGAACTATCCGCAGATTTCGTCGGAGAGCAAGACCGATCAGCTGTATGATCAACAGCAAGCGTCGTTGGAGGAGCGGGAGCGGCATCAGCAGCAGCAGCAGCAGCAGCAACATCTGCAACAGCAGTATCAACAGGTGCAGTATGAGCAGCAGCAGCAGCAGGGAGAGCAGGGGCAGAGCCAGGAGCAGCATCAATCCCAGAATCAGGCACACGCCAGTTCCGCTCCTCAGAAACCTGGCCTATCTGGAGGACAGGGTCATGGGCAAGGGCAGTACCCGCAAGTGGTGCGAACCAACCGGACCAACGGAGCCAACGGCGTGAATGGGCACATCAAAGCAGAGAACGGGAGCAACGGGGGTAATGACGAAGGGCATACCCTGGACGCGCGAAGCAATGTGAGCAACGACAGCATGAGAGAGCTCGAGGACCTGCTCACGAAGCTAAATCCCCTGGCCAAGGAGTTTGTTCCTCCCTCCCACGCGGATTTGGCCAGCACTACCGCGCCCTCGTCCGCTGCTTCTTCCAAAGGTCAACCTCGCAAGGTAGGGTCTTATTCTTCTGCTTCTTCCCTCCTCCCCTCTTGCGCCATTGGTAATGCATTCCCTATTTCCTTCTCTTCTGTGATCGCCACTCATTGACATGCAATGTCCAGTGGGAGGGCCAAACTTGGAAGTCTCCTCTTCCGTCCTTGGCATTGTGCCTTCGTTGGGAGCTTATTCTTGGGCTCTGATCCATGGTGTTGGCCGTGTGATAGAAGAAGAACGGTTTTAACCAGGTTAACAAGAGGCGGGTCAATAATCGGACGAGTCGTGCGCAGCGGGAGGATAGTATCCGCAGAACGGTTTACGTGTCCGACATAGATCAACAGGTTCGAGATCTTCTTTCCCCTTCAGCAGTCCTGTAAACTGGATCATCAGCTTTATTTAGATCCAAAATTTGAAGTTCCCGGGGGCTACCATAGGAGTTCCGAGTAAAAATGCAATGCAGAGGTTGCCATTCAACGAGACATAACCCAATTGCGGAGTTTGCGTGAGATCGCTTTAAAGGTATAGCTTACGTTTCCGTTTGCTACCAGATGGGTTCGAGGTGAATCACTCAGAAGGCTTGGCCTGCAATTCAATTTCGAGCTGAATGGATGGATCAAATTGTTATTTCTCGGCGTAGTCTGAGCTTTCTGAAGGGGTCAAATGTTAGTTGAAAATATAATCCTTTGAAAACCTGGTTTCGAATTAGTCTTAAGCACGGCATAACACGCTCCGGTACATACCTGTAGATCCTTTTTTACGTTACATGATACTGTAGCTATTGTATAATGGCATTGAAGTTGTGGCTAATTGTGCAAACTCCGCTGTCCAATGCTGGTTGATTCGAAATACCTATGTGGAAAGACAGCCTACTGGAATTCTCCTGAATTTTATCACGATCGAGTGAGTGCGGTTGGTGGCACAAAGTCGAGACTGATATTTTCATGCCAATCTCCCTTTCTGCCGAAAGTTGTTTTTATAAGTTTTGGTTGTTAATATGTTTGCTTTCGGTATGTGCCACAGGTAACAGAGGAGCAACTCGCAGCCCTCTTCATCACATGTGGCCAGGTAGACTATGAATTTTCCAATTTCTAAAACTTAGGAAGGTCCCTGCTATCCCAATTTTCATTTTAAGTTTTGCAAGGGTTTCAGATTTACTCGAGCGATGGAATATTCAGATATCCTGGTTGATCATGTAGTAATGTGGTTGTCTTTAGAAATGTCCACTTTTGATCTAATTCTGAATGAAAATTAGTAATGTTCGTTGTAACGAGTGATAATGGTAGTAAATCTACCAAAACATAACCACAATACTAAATTAAGATATTGATGAAAGTATAGAGTTGGAGGTTCGATCATAGTTATTCCAAGGATTCGAGGCATTCTTAAGATTGTCCTACGCAGGACTATTGACTTTTGGATAAGTCTCTTAAAGACTGTCGATTGATGCTTTCATGTCAGTCGGAGGCCATCCAATATTAGGTTCTAGAGTTGTAGCACAGTATCCGTTGGGATTGGGGTTCGTGTTCTGATTTTGGTTCTTCGATTGACGGAGAGATAGGTAGAGTGGTTCAGTTGACTCCTTCCTGAATTTTTTGTTAAAGAACCATTGATTTTAGACCTAGTACCTACGCGTTGCCGACGGGGGGTTATCTTACAAGTTGCTGTGGATTACAGGTTGTAGATTGCCGTGTTTGCGGGGACCCAAACTCTGTGCTTCGGTTTGCTTTCGTGGAGTTCACTGACGAAGGTACATATGTCTGCCTGCCCACATAATCATTTTTCAGCTTTGATCAGTTTCTGAAAGCTTTGGAAGTCAATTTTATCCATGATTCTATTTCAGCGGTGTAAAGACATCAAATGAGAGTGCATAAAGCAACCCAATTGGTTATAAGCGAATGTGTACAAAAGAAGAAGGTCAAGTTCTGAGGACTGACAAACTAGCGATTTTCTACGCTTCATGTTTGATGTAAATCTTCCATCCTCAACAGAGGGCGCTAGGGCAGCATTGAGTCTTGCCGGTACGATGTTGGGATATTACCCTGTTCGAGTCCTTCCATCCAAGACAGCCATTGTTCCTGTTAACCCGACCTTTTTACCTCGGGTGAGCATCATCTTGGTCTTCTAGTTGGAGCTAGGATTTTGAAGGATTCATTTTTTTTAAAATGATTTTAATTCTATTTTAAAGCTTTAGAAGATTTTTTGGTTATTGAGTATTAGTACTCTTAGTTCTGATGTAATAAAGAGTTTTGATAATTGTAGTGACATGTGGTTGTATGCAAAAAATCCTGGAAATTGCTCTAATAAGTTGGTTGTACTAACACAACTTCTCTTTGTTTCAGTCTGAAGACGAGCGTGAAATGTGTGCACGTACCATCTACTGTACAAATATTGATAAGAAGGTGAAGTGGAGTGAAATAGACTTTCATTCTTCTATGCTGGCAATTAGCCCTGTTCATTTACTGTCTATTCTGTTGTGAAAATTCATGGCATGGTTGTGTATTCATTGTGCCATGGTTCACGAGGTGGTGGGAAGTCTTCATGCTAGTACCACATTGTAATGTACGGCCGGGGCTCTGAGCGAGCAGTGACTTGATGCAGGTGTCGCAGGCCGATGTAAAGCTCTTCTTTGAATCATTGTGTGGAGAGGTAACCAAACATATGCTCACCATAAATCCTTGTGTCGATGAGCTTACTGCATTGTCGAATTCTATTCTTTAGCTTTATCCATTGCCATGGTCTCATCATGTATCCACTTGATGTTAATCTGGATACGTAATGGAATGTGAAGGTCGCTCGGCTAAGATTATTGGGAGACTATCATCACTCAACTCGGATTGCGTTCGTCGAGTTTGTGATGGTGAGTTTTTATTCTCTTTTGGGGACCTTGTATTGATTGGATCTTGTGCTTGGACTAATTGTTAAGCATCGACAATGACGTGAATTCTGTGAGAGTCCTGAATAAAACTGCTCACGTAAGGTTTCGGGCAGGATTGAAACGTCGTAGGTTTAAAAAGGGGTTTTGAGTAACTCGCAAAGTATGTAGTAGGCTCAGTGAGTTGAATCCCGTGTTTGTTGCATTGATTTGAAGTGGCTATCTCTTGCAGGCGGAAAGTGCAATGGCAGCTTTGAATTGCAGTGGCGCAATATTAGGTTCTCTTCCAATCAGGTCTGCCTCCTTCTCCTGTAGCCGAGGACTTAATGGTGTGTTCACATGCATGCTTTAGCATAAACAGTTTCCCAGTAAAATAACCAAGAATCATTTGCCACGAATGTGTCGTGTATGTGCTCAATGGAGTAGTTCTTCAGAACATAGATACCTCGATTGTGTGTACTTTTGTTAACAACTTGGTGTGGTCTGTGTCTTTCTCGTCCAGAGTGAGCCCATCGAAGACGCCAGTGAGGCCCCGGTCACCGCGTTCTCCGCTTCATTGAAGGTCCTTGCAACCCCCCAGTAGCTCTCCGGTGTCAACGATCTCATGTTCCCAACAGCAGGCTTTTAGAATCTGCTCATGACTCAATTGGTCGCTGAGACTCGATTCATCATGTTTTGTCACATTTCCAGACGTAGTTGATCTTTAAAGCTGTAGGCAGGGGCCAGCTTACAGTAGTAGAAGCGTGTTCGTGCCTGCCAGGGAGCCGCTCTGGACTCCCTGTCACTATTCATCTGCTAATCCAGATCTCTACTGCGGAAGGCAGAGCTTGCCTCCCGGCACTCTCCCCGAGAGAGAGAGAGCCTGCGATTTCCACTGGTGTTCAAAACCCCCAGTGTGAGTGGCAAGCAACTCTTTTCACTTGTATTTCATACTTTGAGCGACAAGGATGGCAGAGAAGCAAGGTCCCCTCGGGTCCCCACATTGGTTCTCTGATAATAGCAGCAGCGCTCCTAGTCTTCCCTTCTCGAGAGACCTCTGGCTAGTTACTCACTGAAATAATGGATACTTTTCCGCCATGCGTAAGGCTTTATTTTTTTCTCTAAAAAAAAAACACTAATTTATCCTGCACTATCGTAACCACCACTTGCAGTTATCCTCTCCAACCATGACTCTCATCTCCTCCTCAGCAACCCATGCCCACACCCCGTCACTCCACACATCCTCACAGCGCACACATCAAGTATATGCACATCTGATTCAACGTGTACATTTTTGGTGCTTTAAAAATTACGTTTTTCTACCATGGAAAGAGGGTTGTAGCAGTCGACACTGTTTCCTATCCTTGGCTGCTTGTCCATATTCTAATCTCTTTCTCGAAAAGAATGAAACAGTTGCCGCTTCGGTTCAGACAAAAACATGATGAGTAGTAGTCCAGGTGGGTGTAAAACTTTAACAGCTTCTCCGAAAGCTCGTGGGCTACAGTAATTGTGGGTGTGCAGGCAGCAGGGGTGCATGGCAGGGCTATTGCCTTTTGAAATAGGTTCACATCAATTAATTTAGACAAGGACTTCATTTCTTGCTGCATTCAAGGCTTACCCACATTTAGAAAACTACCACCTTCCTTCCTTACGCTTTTTTTTTTTTTTACTTCTTCTTCAAATATGAATACCACCAAAATGAAAATGAAAAATACAAAATACAATATTAATGCACATTCTGTTGAATTTTTAAAAACTTATTTTGTAGTACCAAGAACATGACTACAATGGTTCTTGACATTTAAAACTCTAAAGTTATCATGTAGTTGTTCATAATAGTCTTAGCATTGACAAATCTTTTTTTAGAAATGGCTAAATAATCAATACTCATACATAAATAAAATTATTCTTATGCATATGATAGTGCACTTGCTCCAAATTTATTCCCTTGAGAAAATAACTCAGTTTTTTGTTTTTTGGTTTAGTTTTCTTTCTTCCTTATAGCATAAAACTACCTTGAGAAGCTTTTGATTATACTCAAATTAAGTATACTCAATTTAAAATAAAATATTAATAAAAACTGATAAATAAAAATATTACTTTAATAATTAAATCATTAAATTTTATCATTATTTTTTAAAAAAATTCTTATTTTTATATGTATTATATTTTACTTGGCAAGACTACAACAAAAAAAATACATAACTAATGCATTGTTAGTATGAACTCATATCCAAATTTATATAAAAACCTCATTTTTATATAGTTTTGTGTATATATTTAAAATATTCATATGGATTATTTCTTTTGGAGAAAAAAAATTTACAGCCACTACTAATAATCTATAGTAAGATTCATAAAATCATTCAAGTCACACAATATCCCATGTTTCTTCCAAATAGCAATTTGTGTAAAATTGTTCGTTTTTTTAGCATGGTAAATCATAAGGTCAAGTATAATTGTCTTACATAATGATATGAAAATTTTAAAAATCTCCAACATGATTAGAATCTCATATTGTTCAAAAAGAAAAAACTCAACCAATTAGCTTTTACTAGTTACTACAAGTTGATACCAGTAGGTTTAAAGATTATAATACAAGTCTAGTAGCTTTACAAGTGCAGTAGAAACACAAAAAAAAAGGCTACTAGATTCTTGACTTGTACAATTAAAATAATAGTATTTTAAAAAGTTGAAAAAATTACATAATACTTATTTTTTAAAAAACAGGTTGATCTTTAGGATTTTCTTTTTCTTTTTCTTTCTTTCTTTAAATTATCTGAAAGACCAGTGAGAGTTTTATTTAATTGTTGGTTCAGGATTTTTTTATTTATTTATTTTTAAATTTAAAAAGAAGCACTCATAGTTGAAAACGTTGAATCTAAATTGTAGTGTCCAAATCTAATTGGTACTAGTTGGTGTCCCAAACTTACCATTATTAATAGTTGGTGTACCAATTTTATTAAAAATTGTGCTTGAATTTTTATAATTTTTTCATTTTCTCTCTCTCTCTCTCTCTCTCTCTCTCTCTATATATATATATATATATATATGTATATATTCCTCAACTATACTGCAAACTCATATCATTTTGTACTTACAAAAAGATCATGAATGAGGTGAAGTGGTGCACCTTATAGTGTAAACTGGCTATGGGAGAAAATAAATATAAAAAATCAATCAATAAAAAAATAAAAATAAAAATAAAAACAGGAAGGAAGCAAGCAAGCAAGAAGAAAACGAAAAGAAATGAAAGCGAGAAAGAAAGAACACGAAGAGTAAAAGAAAGAGGGGTGCGAGAACGAAAAGAAGAGAACGCGAAGAAAGAATGAAAAAGAAGAGAGTAAAGTGAGAAAAATAAAGATTGCGAAGATGCGTAAAGCGGGCCACCACTGACGTCGGGGGTGGACACGCCAACTCAGCGCCGACGCGGCTCCACGTCCTTAACCCCGTCCTCCACGTCGCTCTCCACCTTGTCCTCGTCCTCGTCATCGTCGTCCTCCTCCTGCTGCTGCTGCTGCCTCTGCTCCTCGCCATCGCCATCGCCATCGCCATGGCCGCCCCTGCTCCAACTCCCTTGCTTACTTACATCGCCGTCACTGCCCGCATGACCCTCCCACACCCCCATCGCATCCCTCGCCCCTGGTTCCCATCTTCTTCTGCCCCTCTTCGCCCCTGCTTTTGCTTCTGGTATCCCAATCGGCATGCATCGTACCACTGAAGCGAAACAGGATTCACGGGCTCTTGCAGTCTGTGTGAACGAATCGCGGCGGTGATTGTGAAGTGGGGGAGTGTCCACGGCGTGGAGCTGAAGCAGTCTTTGAGATTTGGGTTTCTGTTTGGCGGAAACCCAATTCGGCGGAGATGTGGAAAGAGTATGTGGCAGATAGGATGTTTGCTCGCCATGGATGCTGTTCAAGTGGGACGTAGTCCTACTGCTGGCTTCGCCAGTGATGGGTCCTTGGCCAGACAACCGGCTCATGTGGCTCCGAAAACAGGGCCATGCACGGTACCGTGCTCAGCTTGGCGTCCACATAGCACTGAACCTGGAGGATTCGCATGGCGGCCCGTTGCTGACAACGGTATAGCGAAGGCAGTGAAATACTCTCGACATGTGACCACCAGAGTTGCGCTGATGCGAGGATTGGGTGGGATGCTGAAAGAAGGATATGTGTTGAGGAAACATGAAATTGTGGATGAGCATACGCCAGTTCAAAGCACCGGCGATGTGATTGAGAAGCTGAAGAATGGATTCAAGAATTTTAAGAAGAATGAGTATAAGTGCGTGCTTTTCCTTCCCGCTGATACACTCTGATAGTTTACACCATTGGTTATCATTTTCAATTTCTTATCGCTCATGCGTTTTTGAATCATCAATTTGTACGTGCATGCGTCGCACGGCCTTGATCCCACACCGTGAATCAGGTTGCCTCCTCTAGTTCTGCAGCAAACCTTTGTCAAGAAGATCTAGTCATAAATAGTAATTTTCTCTGTTAGACTTGTTCAGCCCTTAATATTGCCCGAGATATCGCAAAATCAAATTTCTCCTCTCTATTTTGGGCAGTTGGTTCAGTGTTACATGGTTTCGGTCGTTCTGAAAGCACCCTCTTCTAATCGTCACACTTGCAACGTCAAAATCGATGTCCATGATGCAATATCTGTGGTTGAGCACTGAGTCCATGATTGTTTTCTGCAGCCAGAAGCCAGATCTTTACGCCAAGCTTGCAGAAGGGCAAGAACCGAAGGTACTTTGTCAGCTTTTGAAATTCTTGGATGGACGTTTTGTGAAATCTTCGTACTCTTTGAGATTCTGTGGAATCTGTGCATGCACGAATTGCTGCTCTGCTGATACATGTGAATCGGTCTGATTTGGTGGTATATAGGTAATGATGATCACATGCGCAGACTCCAGGGTGTGCCCAACAATGCTTCACGGTCTGGAAGCCGGTGAGGCTTTCATAGTCCGGAACGTTGCCAATTTGGTTCCTCCCTGCGAAGGATCGGTATGTGAATTCGTTTTGAAAGGATTTTATGTTTATGCCCCATATGAATCCAAGCTTTTGTGCCTCAATGTGGATTGTTGTTTAGGGATTGGCTCTCTTGACTGATGAAGTAACTTAAAATGGTTCTGCAGGGAGAGCATCATGGTACAAGCGCTGCTATAGAGTTCGCTGTCACTGTCCTTCAGGTATGTCAAAAGGATACAGTGAGACTTTTTCCTCTGCTGTTGTGAAGATCATCAGGTTATCTGTCATTGGTATCAGAAATTATTAATTGTTGTTCCTTTGCCGACATTAGCAGTCTTATGTGTGAAGAAATTAGTTGCTGAGGTTTACTCCATGATCTGTAGGTTGAACGTATCGTAGTAATGGGGCACAGCAACTGTGGAGGCATAAGAGCGCTGATGACACGAGATGTCTATTCGGGGTATGCGTTACCACTTTTTTGTAAGTCGATCTTTGAATTCCGGCACGAAATGCCACTTTCTTTCAATTAGTTACTTATTTGTCTGTTGTCATATTTTGTTTTTCTTGCAGTGACTTTGTTGGAAGTTGGGTTCGGATTGGACTTCCTGCCAAGGAGAAGGCACTATCTTTAATGGCAGGAAAATCGTTTGATGAACAATGCAGCTTTTGTGAGCAGGTATGGTGGCTCTTTCGTGCACATATTAGGGGTGTACATAATTGATGTTTTCATAAGAACCTCGGATGTAAGTTAATACTGGAATGTGTGCGCCACCTTCAACGTTTATAAAATGCAGTCATATGCATAAGACAGTATGATATGTTGCTTGCAGAAAACGCAATGATTTGTGAATTAAAAATTTTAAATAAATTCCTTGCGTGCGATGCAGGAAGCCGTGAATGTATCACTAGTGAATCTGCTGACTTTTCCCTTCATTGAAGAGCGTGTAAAGTCTGGAAAATTGCGAATTTTTGGCATGCATTATGATTTTGTTCAAGGGCATTTGACAAGCTGGGAAATTGAGCATGAAGACGATCTGGTTCATGCGTAGTGCATAGCTGGATTGTGAAAAGATGTTCACGTTCTTGCTGAATCACCACCACAACCCGCTTGATAATATCCATTTAATACACAGTTTCATTGTGCTGTCGATAGTTTACCAGCTTCAGTGTAAATACCACCCCTGTAGAAAGCATAGTAACAAGATTGATTTGAATGACCAGATAATGGTTGAGCTCATGCGCTGGGTTCGCGTATCATCGTTGCCGTTTGCAAACCTGTACCGATAGAATATTATCAATATCATCAGTGTTTGACACTCTGCACCAGGATCCGTCCTTCTTGAATCTTCTTGCATGAATGGTCGATACAATGTAGCCCCATGTATTCTCGCTGTTAAACTTTGTGAAGGCTGTTTATAAATTCTTGAGATTGAACGCTGATCAGTTGTCTTGAAAGTGTTTGCTGTCCACAGAATCACATCTGTCGCACATATGGAGCGATTCTCCTTGTATTTTACCCACATTGCCCTGAGAAATCTTAGGCGACACCAAACCATGGTTGTGGTTAAAAGTGCTCGCTCGAATCAACCACGGTTAGAAATACAATTTCAGTTGCAACGCTTCTTTGCAACCTTCTCTCCATGATGATGCACTTCTCATCACACCGCCCCCAAAACTAGACCATATGATTACGTCTAAAGAGCAGGTCCAGACCCCAAAAATGATGGCTGCGGCCAGTCTGTTACAGCTGGTGACGAGGTGGCAGGGAGGATTCGCGATACATGGTACTGTATATTCTTGATCAAGATCCCCGAGTCCTAAACTAACCCAACTAGACTTCATTTGTTTTTTCTTAGTGCATTACTGAAGCTACAAACTTTGCTTCTGCTACGTTCTTCCACAAGATTGAAGTCTAGGATGTTGAGCTTCTAGTTCTCAGGCATTGCTAATAAAACTTTTGAGTTCTTTCTTTTCTGGATGTTATTTTTAACTGATACATTTTTTCTTGTGAATTCTATCCCTTACTTTGGGATCTTTTGATGAAATGTGATTGTTGTTTATACCTCGTATCGTTCATGGTTACCTTCTTAGTTGCATAGTACGCTTCACAATTTGCCCAACGTTTTCTACCTGCAAATTCGATAGCCTTGAAGTGATGTCCATTGTCACGAGCAGAAAGGTTGAGGAATTGAAGAAATCTTTGCAGTGGTGAGGGTCAGATTGGTAGAAGCGCCACGAAGACGTCGTTATGGCCTTGGGTACCACTTACCCTTTCAGAATGATCATAATCGCCGCTGTAGGAACCATGGTTGGCATGGTGGCATCGGTCATGGGCTTCTCTGCTGAGCGAAAGCGCGTTGATGTAAGTAACTACGATCTTTGTGATTTGCCGCATTTGCAGTTGTGAGCTACTGTCCGCACTGTAAAGCTACCATGTTGGGCATATGCAAGTGCCACAACCCGCAATCAATCCATTTGAGATCAAAGCAATTAATGGGTCTGGAATAATCCTTCCAGCACATTCACAGAATGACTGCATTGTCGAGCATGGTAGGCTTCAAGTCTTGGGAACGATCTATTCGATGAAACACTAAGGTTTTGCATGAACAAGATACCGAGGGGCCCCCCGGTGACTTGTTGGAGTAGATGTCAGCTCTTTGCAGTGCTGACTTTAAGTAAAATGACCCTTGCAGTGATCGAGTTTTGCGATGGCTAATTCTGTGAGCTGGTACATCTCACAGGCGGACAAACTGGTGTGGGTTGACAGTGAGAACCGGTGCTACAAGCCCCCGAACCAAACCGTTTCGCGACCTATCATGGCAGGATTTGTACTTCTCGCATCCCAAGTTAGTTTCTCTATGGCTGGAGGATGTCTCTGCTGCTGTAAGATCAACTACTTTACCGGCCCCGCACGAGTTGCACTCAAGAGTCGCATAATTTCGTGGTAGGCATCAACTCTTGCTCGTTATGAAAATAAACCTCGATGCACTTTCACAGAATCCAAGGCTGTTGGCCTTGTTATTCTGATTTATACATTAAACCAAGCTAATATTATTCCAGCACTTGTGTCTCTTGCTGTAGGACATCCTGCGTCGTTGCGGTGGTTATCTACCTTGGCGCAGGAGTGAGCAGCAACAACCACGCAAGAGCGAATCCAAAGCCACTACCAGTGACAACCTCTGCATCATGTGGCTATGCCATAGACGCTGGAATCTTTGCGGGAGGTAGTATTATCGGACTCTTGGCCACTGTTTCCGGAGTCGTTTAGTAGCTTGTAGCATCACGAATGGATATGGATTCGTTTGTTGAGATGTGTACACTTCGACAATCGGATCAGCCTACAACACCAGTGAGTATGGTGTAGTCGGTTCTGATTATCTTTTGGAAGGGCTCCCAGTTTGTGCATTGACTGCCTCGTTTTCAAGGTTTTAATTGACCTATAGGTTCCTTTAAGAAGAGCATGTTATTTTGGACAGAATGCACTTCTGAGAGTTATACAAAAGTTATATGCAACGCTTTCACAATTATCGGATTAGGAAACCAGTACTCAGAGTTCAAGCTACGGTTCTGTTAGTAAGAGAAGAGGTATTTTCAAACATCCGACAACACAACACTCCATAAAGCTTCAGTCTATCTATAGCGAAATCAAATCTCATTACGATCAGCTGAAAAATCAAGCACTACCACATTCTGCGTCGACTCTGACGGGTATCATCCCTACTCTTCTATTTCATGTTGCAGAAGATTGCCCGAGTTGGAGTAAATTTCATTTCTGTGACATGAGGACGCTGTCAGTCCTGTCAGTGTAATTATTCACGCTTCTTCAAATCGTGAAGTTTATGAGACTCCAGACTAATCTTCCAAGATGTATGCTTCTGAAATAGGCTAGAGAGATATACATGGGGCTATACCTTCCATTCAACCTGACCACATGCAGATCAATACTCGCATAAGTCATTACTGTCCACTGTTATATCAAACTCATACATCCAAATTCAAGCACAAATCACGCCCGCGATTAACTCACCCTCACTCATACACACAACCCGAATGCTCAGACAGCCAAGAGTGGTTTCTTCAATGCTGGCTACTACCCCAGATCAGAAACTCTAGTCCGAAACACTTTGGTATCATCACAGCTCACGATATCCACCCGACCTTGATTGCAGTACCACAAATGCCTGCGCATCTGTCCACCGATCATTCCACGCCGGACTGTTCCAGATCCCCTTCTACGTCTACCACTTCCAAACACCGCAAAACGCAGCCCGCAAACCCCCACTGCCCAGAAATTTATGTCTCAGTAATTGTTATGGTGTTATTGTCATCTCAGCACGGTTGACTAAGTGTGGTGCATGACATGAATCTCGTCACCGACACAATTTCCCTCCCACACATTCACACACTCCACTTTCACGCTGTTCACGGAAGCTTCTTCCTGCGCAGGTAGATTCTTCAGGGTCAGGTCGAACAGCTGCCCGTGACATCGTTCTCGGCAACTTTCAGCGCTCTATGTGCTACTGATCACCAGCACACGAGTGACTCTAGTCAGATTGCCTCGCAACCATTCTCCACAACACCCACATCCGCTCAGACCCTTAGATGTTCTGTATATTTTTTATGGAAGTTTCAGCCAGCCGGCTGATTACCAATTCTAATCATTGCGGTCCTCCGACACATTACATCCACACAAACACGCGCACACAACAACCTGACCACACATCCAACCTCCACATCCACAGCGCACGCCCCACCTATGCGCTCCGGAGCCTGGAAAAACCACAGCTCCGACTCTCGAGGAAACATGAGCGCCACACAACAATCAAGCCTAAGCTAACCACACCAACACGAAGCAACCCTCGGTGCCACTCTACACCGGGTTCGACGCCAAGATTGGGAGAAACACTCCTGGGCTGGTGTTGGTAGTGGCGATGGCACCCCTTATAGGGTTTCGGCGCCACTCACCCCACGGAAGACACAAACCCTAATCCACATGTTCCCGCAACTTCCCACCCTTGGGAACGTCAGCACTCCACCCCCTTCTCTCACGCTCCCTCGTGCGCGGGGGGTTCAATTTGCATTTGGCAATTCTCCTAAGCATTAATCAATTGTCCACCAGATACACATGCCCCTATATCTCCAATTCACTTTAAAACGCCAATACAATTATCATGCCTCTGCTTTCATTCCTTCTTGCTCTCTCTCTAGGATGTCAACCAATTCATTCAGTAAGTCTAGACACTCGTAGTCATCTTAATGCATGTAATTTTGGAACAATTTATTCTTCTTCTTATTCCTTTACATAAAATATTTTGGATCCCACTTATATTTTTATTAATCAAAACCTTCTTCACCAACTCCAAGCAATTCCATGAGGTCATTGTTGACAACCACAATCTCTTGCAATACAAGAATATACTTATTGTTCATGATATGGAAATTAAACTAATTTTTTACATACAACCTATGATTTCTTTAATCTATTTCTATTAAAATAGTGTTTTGCTCTTTGTACATGATTTCTTCAACAAATCTTGATGCTTAAACTTTCCTAAAAAAATCAATGTGCTTTTAATGGCCAAAAAAATATGTTTGATGAAATATTTTAATTTCACTAATTTACTTATTTGTATAAATACAATACGACCCTACCAATTATACAAAAGTACCATTTCAAGGACATGAACTAGAAAAAGATACATAATTTAATGGAAACTGTATCAAAGAAAAGTCACAAAATAGAAATAAGAAAATATGTATATTTAAAGAAAATTGGAATGGCTATTGTCAAAGACTGGAAACATGAAGACTGTTGAAATTAGACTAGAACCAAGAAAGGAGTTGACAAGAGTGAAGAGGGCTTCACTCTCACCTCTATAAATACTATCTAATTAAGAACTACGTGGTGGTATTCTACAAGATTTCATACACGTGTCTCATTTGCAAGACACATGTCAAACTTGCATGACAAGTTTTCCACATGTGTGCCACGTACTTGGCTTATTCCACAAGCTACCAGCATGTGCGCCATGTGGCTAGCTTGTTGACCATGTTTTTAACCTACTAATCACCTATAGACATATATAAAAGTGATTTCACGTCTATGAAGCTTCTAGGAAGCTTGTCTATCAGATATTATCAAATCAACTTATTTTACCTACTTCTATTGGTCTATATTACTTAGATAATTTACAGGAGTAAATCTTATATCCGTGACATTATCCCTCCTTCTAGGGACGAGTTCCACGAGGAGCGGTGATTATATGTTGAGAAAGTCCAAGATACGTCGAATTGTACTTGTCACATATTTTGATCTTTATTCCCTTCGAAGATAGTTGATAGGTCCTTTCAACCATCGATAATGTCCCATACCAAGGCGAGAGGACCACCCTGTTATTTGATCATTGTTGAGGCCTTCATAACTTCCTTCAAAGAAAATATTAGAAACACCATCAGGAGTAGTTCCTACCTCTAAAAGTATCACCAAACATCGGAAGTCTCTTCCAAGGTCATGATATCAAACACGTTATATTTCGCCATCAATCTCAGGAAGAACATGTTGTTCTTGAGGGTCTTCATCTCTATTCCATCGTCTTGAAGGTTGTGATAGTCGTAATGTCTCGTCCAGTAAATCAGCAAATGATGGCTCTTGAGCTGAATTTGCTAATTGTTGATCCTCCATCTCTTTAGCACAAACAAATCTAATGACAAACAATGATACAAGGTAGGATGAAACCTCTATAGAACCTGCCTTGCTTTATAGTAAAGATTTTTTTGAGTATTTATCTTGGTTTTGATGGATGTCGTCGATAAAATGTATTAACTTTTATTGATGCATTTGTTAGATTCTTTGATGGCTCCCATGTGCGTTCACTAATATCGTATCCGCGCTAATGCACAAGATATTCCAGTCGATTTTGGCGCCGCCTTGAATCTAAAATCTCTTCAACCTCGAATTCTTCATTGTTGTCCACTTCTACAGGAGGCGGTGGCATTTGTCTTCTTCCTTGTATATCCATTGTCTTGTATGGCTCGAGTAATGACACGTGGAATACAGGATGGATCTTCATGGACTCCAGTAGGTGTAATCGATATGCAACTAGATTGATTTGTTCAGAAATATGAAAAGGTCCAAGCCTACGATAGTCCAACTTATCACAAAGACGAGTAGTCTTGATATTATGACGAAGTAATCATATCTTGTCTCCCACGTTGAATTGTGGTTGTTCCTTGCGATACGCATCTGCATTTATTTTTTGTCGTTCTTGAGCTTCTTTTAATTGCACCTTCATTATTGCATGTAGCTCTGACAAACGATTTATCAAATCTTTTGCTGCTCGATTATCAACTTTTGAAAATTCAAAAGCATCAAGTCATGGATGATAACCATAATTGACAAAGAAAGGTGTTTGTTGTATAGAAGAATATATTGTATTATTATAAGCAAATTTTGCCAATGGCAGAAGAGCTATCCAATCATCTTGTTGGTAGTTGATGGTATACCTTAAATATTGCTCCAAGGCTTGGTTCACACGCTCTGTTTGTCCATCAGTTTGAAGATGAAAAGTTGAAAATAACTTTATGTCCACTTTTAAGATCTTGAAAAGAATTCTTCAAAATCTTCATACAAATTGAATTCCCCTATCGGATATAATATCCTTAAATAATCCATGATAGCAATAGATATTATCAATGAAAAGCTTAGCTGTTTCTTCACCTGTGATAGATTTTATACATGGCACAAAATATGCCATCTAGGTGAACCGATCTACTATCACAAATATAGAGTCATAAGATCTTGAGCTTGAAAGATCTGTGATGAAATCCATAGAAACAGAAGACCATGGTTGTTCTAGAATAGGTAATGGCTGAAGAAGCCCAAAAGGTCGATGACGAGGAGTCTTTGATCTTGAGCAAATATCACATGATTGTATAAAGTCTTTGACTGCCTTCCATATTTGAAGCCACCAAAAATCTCTTGATATAAGTTCCAAAGTCTTGTTGTATCCAAAATATCCTATCGTTAAAAAATCATGACGATCTTGAAGAACACGTAAACATGCTTCTCCTTCTGGAACATATAGACATCCTTTGAAATATAGTGGATTGTTCTTGAACTCAAATTTAGAAGAATCATGAGACTTGAAAGAATTATTCTTGATATCATGAATAAAAAGGTCTAAGGACATACTTGATTGAATTTTCTTGAGAAAAGTTGAATGAATAGTCAATATTGATTTTATTGCTCGAAGATAAAACTGCTCTAGTTTCAAGAGAATTGTTCTTTGTTGCTCAAAAGCTGCATCTTCTTCTATTGGTACAAAATAAGAATATCTAGAAAGGGCATCGAACAAACCTTGTTGTTTTCTTGGCCGATTAGTGATAATGAATTCAAATCTTGACAAAGACATATTGTGAAGGACAAGAATTCGATGAAATCAAATGGACAAGTGAGACTTTTCTTATAAAATAGAAATAAGAAAATATATATTCAATAGAAACCTGAATACAATATGTAAGTTAGCATAACTAGACTCAGAGCGCAGCAAAGTGCGGAAACGAGCTTGACAAGACCGAAGACAGCAGTGACGAGGATCCTCTATATATACATCTAATCCGGGGTTACGCATGCATGTTCTCAGAGGATCTCCAATATGTTGATTCTCAAGGCCACTCGCCTTACTGTACATGTTTCTTACATGCGCGCCTTAATGAAATAGTCAGCTTTGAAGAATAAGTTATTAACATGTGTGGCACATGGTTAACTTGTTGACCAAGTTTCTAACCAAGAAATCAACTATGGACACTTATACGGTCAAAGCAGCATCTATGAAGCTTCCAAGAAGTTTTTCTAGAAGATATTATAGAATTAATCTATTTTTATCTACTTTTACCTAGTTCTACTTAATTATATAGGTAACTATGTGTATGTCCGTGACATTACCCCTCCTTTTAGGCATGAGTTCCACGAGGAGCGGTGGTTAGATGTTGAGGAAGTTTAAGATGCGCCGGATTGTATTTGCTACATACTCTGATCTTTGTTCTCTTCAAAGGTAATTAATAGGTCCTCTCAGCCATCGATAATGTCTCATTCCGGGGGCGAGAAGACCACCCTGTTATTTGATCATTGTTGTGACCTTCATAACTTCCTTCGAATAACACGTTTGGAATACCATCAGGAGTTGTGTCTATCTCCAATAAAATCACCAAACATCGAAGTCTTTATGGTGGTGATACCAACACGCTGTCGCATGCGGTTCGGTTATTGATTCAAAAAATTATGTGGTGGTTTAACGCATAACTTACTACTTAATTAAAACGAAAAGTCATATCGCGATTTACTCTAAGTATAAGATGTTAGGTCATGTTTGTAAAGGATCTATTAAAAGGAATATTATTAAGATTTATACAACCTTATTTTCCTTTTAGTAGTGACTTTTGAAGTTAATTTTATATTTATAGTAACTTGTATATATCTTAAGTCACCTATGTTAGACATTGGTGATCCTTAAGATCTTATTTATTTTTTTTATTTGGTGCTTAAAGCACCAAGTATGTAAATCTTATAAGAAGAAGGATTAGAAAAGGGTCTTAAGTGTAAAAAGGGTAGTTTGGCCATCCATGTGGATGAATAGAGGTGGATGATAGAAACCTCTATTCTAATTGGCCAAAAATCATGCCCAATGGGCTTCAAGGAGGCTGCCTGAGGGTTTATTAGGAGTTAGGGTTTGCTTTTCGGGGGGAGTCGAACATCAGAGGCTAGGGTCATCAGGTTTAGGTTTTTGGGTATGGTTTAGGTGCAAATCTTGCATGATTTGGACTATTAATGAAGAAGTTATAGGCGCTCAAAGTTAGGGTGTTGATTTTTGACCTACTGTCACTCTTTTGGGTATATCTCGCGCATACAGAGAGCAATCAAAGATCGGCGACTGCGGTTGGAAAGCGCACTTTCTTGGCTACACTTTTCACGTACAGCTTGATAAAATACAAGCTAGGGTCAAGGAGATATTGCAAGTTGAAGTCAGTGCTTGTAAGCTAAAAGCAGTAAGTGACTCTGCTTAACTAGCAGTTACATTTTGAGCTATATCTTAGTCAATTTGATAGATTTTTGGCTCAAAAATTTTAGGAGTATATATGTTTATGTCACAAGACTATGTACAAAACTTTTGTGGCATTAGGATTTTGGGTTTGTGAGATATAGAGAAAATAGTGCTCGGGTGTCTCTGAGCTAGGGTTTTAAGCACTTGCTAGGGGTTTTGAGATATCGAACGATCGGAAGTATATTTGCGGTTGAATTTTTTTGTGATAAAGCTCAAAGGTAAATTCTACCTTGCCTGAAAGTTTGAAGAAAACTGAACGGCTGGATCAGAAGATATGATTTTCTAAAGTTTGGGAAGAAAAACATCTTTTGCGGGAAAATATATTTTTAAGGGTTTTTGTTGCAAATTTGGACTTTTGTGCATACTAAAGGTGTTTTTGGGAGCCAAGACTTTATGGAGGTGTAAAAGGTGGATGTATAGAGCCATGATATGATTTTGATATATAGATGAGTCTTTAAAAGATTTTTAAGGATTTTCTACATATCATAGAGAAAACTTATGTCTAAACCTCCTTAAAAATAAGAGGTTTTAATCATACAAAACCTTTTTCTTATATTATCGTGTGTATTTGTCCTTCTTATTAAGGACAAATAACTCATTAGAGTTTAGCCAATAAATATTAAGTAAAATTCTCTACAGTTAGGTACCCGGTGTATTCCTAGATAGAAGTTCACGCCACGCGACAACGGTCCCTATTGTAGCTGGACAAATTCGTTTTCCGACATGTTGTCTTCTTTGACAGCCATACTCTTCATTTTGTAGTTGCGACGTTTCTTTGGACAATGTTGAGCAGTGTGCTTAGGTTCTCCACAATATAAACATAATCCTTCTTGACGACGACGAATCTTTTCTTGTTCAGTAAGAGGTTTAAAACGTACCGCATCAATTTCCAGTATGTCTTCTACTCTAAATGTACGTTTAAGAGATGTTGACGCGCTACTGAATAATAACGCTGGCGCCCCTCAGATAACTCGATCAAACTCAAAAACATCGTACTTTTTCACAAGAAAATCAATCAAGTTTGACCTAATGTCCGGGAGGATCGAGCAGAATCGACTACCCAACGTCGGTGAATTCGGAGATAACTTTTTTACCTCATATTGTAATCCGTAGAGAAATTGACTGATGAGTGCAGCATCGTCCCACTTGATGTCGGTCGCTAGTTGTCAAAATTGTGAAGCGTATAATGACACTGATCGATTGCTTGCTCGTAGGATGCGAATCTTGTTGGTTGCAACACGAATTGCATCATGTTCTCCATACATCGATCAAAATTCCGTAAAAAATGCCTCCAAATTATCCAATATTGAATCACGTTGTTCAAGAAAAGATAAAAACCACGATAAGGTAGGGCCCGAAAGTAATGTTCCAATAAACCTAACTTGAGATCCCTATGAGGTTGAAGTTCGATCACCAGTTGTACCTGATTGATGAATCCTCGAAACTTAGATCTTGTGCCATCAAACTTCTCAAGCAAACTGATTTTTGGTTCTCTAACATTTGAACGGTGTTCCATCATCGGTGAGGTAGCATGGTTTGGTGTAGATATTGACGTAGCTCCAACCATCTCTACATCTTCACTTCTTGCTAATCTTGATGCTCCTTGTGGTCGTAAACTGAGTTGATGCATTGCAAGTATTAGTTCTCTCATTTGCTCTTGCATTTGTGCCATTGCATTCTTCATTTCTGCAAGCTCTACCATGACAATATAATAGAAAGGAAGATATCTACTCTTACTTTAAGAAATACGGAATACACACTCAAAAGAAAAAAAATTCTAGAAACAATATCAGTTTAGAAGTGGGTACTCCACAACTTCTAATATGCTTATGTCTTATCAAGAGAAAGGGGTAATCCACTCTTAATCAAGAAAAGACAAAGCTCTGATACTGTACATGTACTCTTGTCAATCTGTCAAGGACAATAACTGGATGAAGTCAAATAAACAAGTGAGATCTCTCTCAAAGAAATAAATATAAAGAAATATATCAACAAGGATATGTCGGATTGCGTATTGTCTTGTTGAAGCCTATGAACATTGATCTTGTCAACATTGAAATAATCAATTATCATATTTTATGGATTGGTTAATGGCTTTATTAAGTAATTGTAGATTCAGAAGTGACAATAATAAATCCTTTATATCATCTCTTAATTTCCAATAAAATTGGCTCATTATGGCTTTTTTGTGCCAATTGATGTTGCACACTAATTGTCCATAATTGGATGTATACATTGATATAGAGCATGCCTCTTGATGTAATGCTTCGATGTTAGCTCTTGAAACTGGAACAAGGTTTTTAGAAGAAACCACCAAGAATTTGAATTAAACAGATGAGTACTCAAACAACACCAAGAAAGTTGAGTTAGAACACCAAGAGATGCATTGTCAAGACTAAAGATTTTTTTAGCCTTGACGCTTATATATACTCTTCTCTAAGACGCTTCTTGAGTAACTTCCATCAAACCAAGAAGCTTCTTGAGCAGCTTCTACCAACTGGGAAGCTTCTTGAGCTCCTTCTACTAATTGGAAAGCTATTTGAGCTCCTTCCACTAATTGCGAAGCTTCTTGAGCTCCTTCTACTAATTGGAAAGCTATTTGAGCTCCTTCCACTAATTGGGAAGCTTTTTGAGCTCCTTCCACTAATTGCAAAGCTTCTTGAGCTCCTTCTACTAATTGGAAAGCTATTTGAGCTCCTTCCACTAATTGGGAAGCTTCTTGAGCTCCTTCCACTAATTGAAAAGCTTCTTGAGCTTTTTTCACTAATTGGGAAGCTTTTTGAGTTCCTTCCACTAATTAAAAAGCTACTTGAGTTTTTTCTACTAACTAAGAAGCTTCTAAAATATTCTACAAGGTTCTCTGAACTTTCGAAGTGTATATTCCTAACAACACCTATATCTACTAGAATTGCAAATAAGATGGAGATTGCCATAGACACCATGGCCATCAACAATAGTCCTACTGTTGTAAAGGATGAGATCAATATGAAGATTGAACATATTGTATTTTCTTGTTATATAGCCATGATTCTAATCTAATAAGAAATTTTGACTTTTTATTTTTATTTAGTACATTAATTTATAGTTATTGCAGTCAAACATGCAAAAATATAAAAGTAATAAAAAGAAGATAGACTTACAATGTCAAACTTGTGCGCTAGGCAAAGCCAAATTGTAATTTCTAGCAATATCCATAGTTTGATTTTTAGGGACAAAGATTGTTACAAGCTTGTTATCTATTGCTATTACTTCTAAAATGTAGGTGCTCTTATCAATCTCCTTGAAGCTCCTTAGATTTCCTCTTGATATTGTCACATTTGAAAAATTGAATCCAAAAACAAGCTTTGTGAATTGAACAACAAAAGAGAAAATAATATCCATTGTCTTTGTTTAAAAAGCGAAATTGATCTAAACTTGTGGTCTCCCAATATTTGTTATAGATATCACAAATAAAAAAATACTTTAATCCTTGAGAGTTATGTCCCAAATTAAAATTAAAATAGACTTTTGCCTTTGTGTATATGTCTTGAACCAATGTTAGCATATTGATGAACAAGCAATCTCATGTCACAATTGATTCCAATGATACACACTCAAATTGCAATAAAATTGTAACAAAAATCTTCACTCATTTTTCTAAATTCAAAATTAGCAATTTTCACAGAGCTAGCTAGGGCTCTTATAAAGAGTGTCTTTTCTTCCGTATCTATCTATAACTTGAAAATTATAAAATTATATAATCATACTTAAATTATAAAACCTTACATAATTTATAAAATTTCCATCTACCAAGGTTATATATTAAGCAAGATACATGTATATATATATATATATATATATATATATACACACACATGCTTGTTGATTATCATTGATTTGAAAATGGGCATCAATGTTTGAGTGCTCCTTTGGCTATTTTGATACCCATGTATTCTTTATCATCACTAGTCTTCTCATCTTCCACTCATTTATTTTCAAACAACTAATGAGAAACTCCAATTATACAAAAACAGCTAATCAGGGTACTGAAATATCTATTCATAAAAATAAAATAAAATGTTAGTTTTATCTCAATATATATCATATTACAAATTGGAACATATTGTAGCGAAATACATCATACTATTCATTCGATGTGAACGTTGCAGTGGAACTTTCAGGGAACAACATCAGCAGCACCAGGGAACACGAACTTGAGCTCCGTCCACGTCCACGGAAGTATCGTCCATGAATCAACGATCCCGCCCTCGAGAAAGTTCCCGTCGCTGGAGATCCTCACGCCGTTGCGTGCACGGAAGCTATGGCGGGGGGGGGGGGGCATCGCGGAGGGTTCAGCATTGCGTTGCTTACCTTCATTCAAATGCAGCCGCGATCGTGGTTTCAGCTTTCCGATCTGCAATTACCTCGCTTCCTTCTTCTGCAACTGCTCGTCCTCAATTGAAGTTGATACTCTTACTTTTCTTTCTTGCTCTGTCGATGGAATTATTCTTTTCAGATAGTAGATGTATGTAATGTTGTCGCTTCTTAGTTTTATTTTGTTTTATTTTATTTTTTTGTGATAAGAGCAGAGCAGATGCACGTCGTTTGTCAACGAGATTTCTGTAGTGGATTTTGGTTTAGAATTAGGTTACTTGGTTGTTCGCAAGAAAGTTTTATGTAGTTTGTGAGGTTTTAGGATGCTGTGAAATTAAACTTGAGTCGAGAGTATGTGCCGAGGAACATTGGAAATAGGCTGTGAAGTACTTGAAATGGAAGAGTGATCTTGTTTTGGTGTTGCTGTTGTGATGCCAGATTACTCGTTTAAGAAAGCTTTGGTGGTCGCGGTGTTTGCGAAAGAAAGTGCAGGGATCGGAGAATGGATTGGGACGATGTGTCATTTGAGGATCTCGTGGATGCATTGAAGGAAGTTGACTGGTCTATTCCTCCGCGCCCGCTTGGAGAGTTCTTCGGCAAATTCAGCGTACCGAAAAACGATTCCAAATGGGAAGGGCGTCTCCGATGTAACCTTTACTAGTGAGTTACCTTGCAAGTGGAGATTGAGTAGTGAGTTATTATATTGGTTCTTTTTACCGACATCTTATAATTTGATATTGGACAAACTTTGTTAGTTTCGATGTTATCTCCCTTGACGGTGAAGCAATAGCATTATTTTTTTAATCTTAGTCTTCCAGTCTTTTTAAGTTTTGTGTCCTAGCCTCTAATTAGTCTTATCTTTTTATAGTCCTTTCTGCAAACTCATACCCAGTGCAGTATTTCTGAGAGTAGGTGAAAATATGATTGTTTTTAAAAATTCACTGATATGCTGAATGAGCTCCTCGTATTCTTGCAGTTACCGCACAAACTATGTCCTCCTTGTGGGTTCAGTTTTTGGTAAGTTCTTACGGTTTTCTGCATTGTAGTCATGAGTGAAACCATACGTGGGCTGTACATTTCCTCATACATAAATGGTATTTGTTGTTTTGAATACGGCTAGACGTGCTGACTTCCCTGCTTTCTTGATCAAACAATGCGCACTCTTTTTTTCAGTACTTGCCTTTGTACGAAATCCATTGGCGCTGGGAGCGGTAACTTTGACAGGTCTTAGTGTTGCGTGTTTTAATGATAGGTAAGCAATTTTAGCATAGTTCGTGTTTATACTTTTGATTTTTTTATTGATCAATGGATGCCAGTCATGACAATCACGAAGTTCATATCTCGTTCAACGCAGATCTTACAGTATTTTCAAACTGCAACCTTTTTTTCACTTTTATTGTGGGTACTGGGATTCTTCTTCGTGAGGCTTATGACTTGTACTTATTCCTAACATTTTATACGGTTTGTGAATTTTCTAGCTTCGCAATAACACTAAGCGAAAAGGTGACGAGAGGAATTAGCCAGATTTCTCCTGCTATCGGACGCAAACTACAGGCACCCGTGAAGTGAGTTTTCCTACACCATGTTCCCTCTTCATTGTCAATCCTGTTAGATCAATCTGTTTGGAACGCCCTGTCATTGCATGCTCAATGGTTGAGGATTATCTGAGCATTCACTTTGTCTAGTACATCGAAAGATTCTCTTAATATTTGTTGTGGCAATTCAAAACACTTTCTTAGAATGTTGTACGGTAATCTGGCTCCACTCTTGTTCTTGGTAGCGCTTCTTCACGAAGAGGAGTTTCACGTCACAAATATGTATTTAGTTGCTAGTATCTAACAAATGGATGGTTGCGCAGCAATAAACCTCGTGGTCAATCCCGAAATCGCACTATCTACATCTGTGGCCAAGATCGCCGCATCTGTGCAACCATTCTGGCGTCTGGTATGAAGGACCATATAGCACTTGAATGCTTAAATTTTTGCCCATCTTATGGTGCATTTTGATTGTCTTGAGGTTCATCTGTATTGTGTTTGGTTTTATAAGTAATATATGAAGCTCTTGTCAAGTCAAGTACAGGCAGAGTTGTGTCTGATAATGTGTTGTCAAAGTAGTGCACTCTGCTCCTTTTGAGCTATTGACATCTGTACTCATGAGCAGCTGGCGCCCTACTATGGTGGAAATCCTCAGCTGTTGTGACTATTTGTGGCGCTTCCATACTTGCTTTGTCGCGTAAGTTTTTTTCATATGTATCCTCTAAATTATGTTGTACTGCATGAGTATGCTCATTTAGTTTGTATCGATTCGTGGTGCTGATCATCACTCTTTGTTCACTGTTCATGTGCAGTGCCAATACTTCATGCCAGTTTCCGTACCCCAAACGTGAAATCTCGCCTTAACCGATTTCGGGAAGAAATTCGTGATGCCTTGAAGGGCTACAAAGAAATGTAGCAGCATACAAAATATGGCACCCAAAACTACTATCTGTATATTCGCTTTTTCCTTTGTTGATCAAAGTCACTAGCACACAGGAGGTTCTCTCAAGAAAGTGGGTTCGTGATCTGCTTCGGTCTTGGTGAAGGGATTTTCTTGACGTTAACATGGCAGTCTTTTGAATAGCTGTTGCAGTACTCACCTATTTTACACTAAGTTGGCCAGCTCGATCATCTGTTGTGAGCTTTTTATTTCCAATTTAGACCAATTAGGGCTCTTGGTATATATCCTCTCTATATTAAACCCATTGTGTCAACGAAGGTTTTTAAATATGATCTTGGTTCAAGGAATTTAACTTTTCTTGACAAATTTTGTTCGGGAAGTTTCTTGCAGTTAGTGCAAGGCCGTTTATTTTAGATTATTTGTATAGGTTCCTCACTTAATTTTTCATTTGAATAAGTTCCTGTGGACCCCTTATCGTTATTCATAATATCTCATTGCAGGTGTTACCCTTTCAAGTTGCTACTATGACCACCGTACTCCCTCGATCAAAAGTGCCAATTTTGCACCCGAAAATTGTTGGTCTAGTGGAGGCTTAAGATGCAGCTCGAATCGGGTTGTAGATTCTATCTTCGAACTATTTAGAATTGTTCAATTTTGCGGACTTCTTTATGTTGCTTCGTTCTTAATTTTCTGAGTTTATACAAGCTTCGTATCCAATTCAAAGCAGGTTGTGAAGAGAAATTCGGTGGTTGCGGTACCGTCATCGGATTCTTTCGAGTGGCTTGGCGGAGGAGCAATGAATGTCGTCACCTCTCGCAGTTCGGATTTTAATGTTTGTGTTTGGCTTAAGTCAGTGGAGAAATTGACAGCCATGAAAGGTATGCAACTACGTACACGAATCTTGCAATTCAGATTCTATTCACTGTTCTGCAAAAGTATCCTACAAATATAAGTGATTATTTGAGTTTTAAAAAAAGATCTCTTGCTGAAATTTGAGTCGAAAAACTTGTATTTTCGGAGCTAAGTGCTTGCATTTAAATGGGAAAAGAAAGCCAGAGGAAGACATAATATTGTCACGGTTAGATTTCCTCAGAACATTGAATATCATATGCTCTGAAAATGCTACAACTATTGTAACAAAACACTGTTCAGCGGGGAAGTAATTCATTACAGAGAATCACTTGATGTTGTCTTGGGTTTCTCTTTCTCTACTTGCACTACTGATTTGGGTTTCAACTTCCAGTATTGTACCAATAGCGAGAATGTGCACCCAAACAGGCAGACAAAGATTCGTGAAGCTTAAGGATTTCCTTAATTTGCAAACGCGTTGAGTGCTTTGATAGTTGGGAAATGTTTTAAACTTAGATTGGAATTCACAAGGAGAAATATGTACGGAGGCTGTAGTGGAATAATTACATGTGATGATTATTATAATTTAGTTTATAAGTTTTTAAGACAATATTGATGCCTTTGTGATATTTTTCTTTAAAGCATTTAATTATATTTTAAATAGAATTATTTTGAAGCACTTAATTTGCTTTTAATAGAACGAAGAACAAAAAACCAAGTGACAATCTGTTAAAAAAGATAATCCCTTTTTTACTTAAAAAGAAGGGATATCAAAGGAGGTAGCAAGTTTATCAAAGGCTTCATTTGAAGAAATTATTTTAGGAATTTTTAGAAGATTAGAAGGTTTTGGATTTTTGTAAAAGGTTTTACACTCTTATAAGAGATTTTAGAAGGTTGGCTCAAGTGGACATTGTATTCTTTCTTGTGACTTTGGTGTGCATTTTGTATAATTAATGTATTCATAGAATTTTTTCATTTTTCTTTTAAAATACATTTTTAATATTATTATATTAAGTAGATTATTTTTTAAATTTTTTATCAATTACAGTATTTAGTACTATAGAATAAATTACGAATATTTTATTTTTCAATTTTTCATATAATTCTTTAGCTCCTAAAGATCAAAAGTAAATTATTGTATTTTTTATTTATTATTTTTAGTTAATATCTTTAAAAAAATAATTATGCATTGATTAATGGATATTGTTAATGTCACCATAATTTTTGCTATTGCTACCACAACCTTCCATCTACTTGACATTTAATTTTTTTTTTTTTTTAATTCTAATAAAAAAATTTGTTCAATCAAATGGTTTGAAAGACATTGAACAAAGAAAATTTGATTGGTTTAAAAGGTATTAACTAAAGATAACATGTACTAAATAGAAGGTTGTGGCAAAAATTGTGATGGTATTAATAATACCTTTAATCAATTTGTCTTTCAATTATATAATTCAAATCATAATAGTCTAAGAATCACAATATTTAAATAAAATAAGATAATTTATAGATAGCAAGTGATATTTCACTTTTTAGAAGATATATTTTACTTATATTATTTTTTATTTTAAAAAGTTGTCAATTTATTATTTCAATACATATTAGAAAGGTTTTTTTTTTTTTTTTTTTTTTTTTTTTTCTTAAATAGTTAAATTATTTTATTAAAAAATATTCAATATTAAAGCTTATAATAGAATCTTTAAAAAAAAAAAATTTTGAAATCAATCCTGCATTATTATTTTAAAATTTTTATTATAATATAAAATCTTATTTTATTTTATTTTATTTTGTTTTGTTTTTTTTTGGTTTTTTTTTTTTTTGTTTTTTTTGTTTAGACCAAAGCTTTATAAATTGTTCCATAATCTTTTTTGCCACCAACAATAATTCTTCAACTTATTAAAAAAGCACGTCTATGGTGTAAAGTATATTAGCTTCATTAATGATGACAAAATCACTATTTGCAAGCAAAAATAAGACTACTTGGAAACAACCCAAAAAGAACTTGTTTGTTGGTTTGAAAAAACTGAGTATAAGAAAATTAGCCAATCTACCATCTTCAATATTTTAAAATATATCAATATATACTTAGAGGATAGAAACCTGACAACAAAACATTGTTGTGAACTATGCTGTCCACTTATGGAAGAAAAGCTCTACTATTGATATTACAACTTTGAAAGTATCATTGAAGTCTTCAAAGAATTGCTCAAAAAAAAAAAAAAAAAAAAAAAAAAAACATTTTTGCATCAACTTTGTTTTAACAAAGACACTTTACATTCAAGTTCTCTAATAGTTGGTTTGGTTGTTTCAAAGAACATTGTTATATGGCGTGATTTTTAATCTGGAAATACATTAGGCACCTAATTGTAGAGAGTTTATCTTTAACTTATTGGCTAGACTCTAATGAATGATTTGTTCTTAATAAAAAAAATAAAAATAAAAATAATAATATTAAAAGATATTATACTAATAAGAATCTTTTATATTTAAATAAATTTGTATAGAAGATTTTCTATGGCATCTAAAAATTCTTTAACACCTTTTTCTATGCCAAATCATAACTAAGTAATTGGTGGTAAATTAGATTCTCAATAACTTCAAAGAAAATCCATAATTTCTTTTCAAAAATTCATCTTTATATCAAAATTTTATTATAGCTCTATATATGCATCTTTTCATCTCTATAAAATCTTGGCTCCTATAAAATCTCTTTACTTTGTATTAAATATTTAAATTGTAATAAATTACTTTTAACATCTTGTTCACCTCTAAAAAATTGTTTTTATTTTGAATTTTAAGATCTAATATCTCTCAATCTAATAGTTTAGTTTTTGTCAAGTTTCTTGAAAGCATAATTTATATCTTTAAGTATGAGTATGAGAAATATTAATTGTAGATTAACTTCCAATTGCATGATATTTCAAAAATCCTAATAAGTGCTTTAAATCCTAGTTAATGGACATTTGAATACTATTTTCTTTATACCTCAAAAAATCAAAATCCAAATACCATTAAAATTTGTGTATAACTTTTTAATACAAAAATATACACTTTTAAAAATTTTAAACTAGAATATTATCAAGTCGCTTAAAATATAGCTCAAAATACAACCACTAATTAAGCGGATTACTTATTACTCTTAGATTGCAAGTATTAACTTCAACTTCTAATATTTCCTTCATATCAACTTAAAATTTGTCAAGCCTTATATGTAAAGTATAGCTAAGAAAGTTCTCCCTCTTATTGTAGTCACTGATCTTTTATTATTTTTTATATGTAAAAATTATATCCCAAAGAATGATAGTAGATATAAAATTAATACCTTAATTTTAAGAGTCTATATTTTTTTCACAAAAATTCCAAATCACTCAATTTTTGTACTAAAATCATATCCAAAAATCTAAATTTATTATTTTTAATATCTAATATTTAAATTATTTTAAAAAAAGAATCCTAATTCCTAATAAGGCCTTTGACAACTTCTTTGAAGTCCATTGGATATGATTTTTGGCCAATAAGAATGGAAATTTCTATCATCCATCTCTATTCATCTACTTAGATGGCCTAATTATTCTTTTTAATACTAATATCACTTTTAATCCTCTTTCTAATAGGATTTACATAATATGTGTCCTAAATATCAAATGAAAAAAATAAAAAAAAGATTTTAAGAGTCACCAATATCTAACAAAGGTGATTCACCTTTGTTATCACCTTTGTTAGATATTGGTGATTTTATGTTGATAATAAAATATAATACTATCAACATAAAATCAACCTCAAATGTAACTATCAAAAAAAATGAGGCTATACTATCCTTAATAGTAGGCCATTTAAATAGACTCTTTTCAAAGTGGTAATCTAATCATATTTTATAACCAAGTAAAATCCACTAATATGGCTTTCATTTAATTACGTAATAAATTATATATTAAATATATATTTATATTATTTTTATATGGTAGCCAAACTATAATATGACAACATTACAAAATAAAGAAGCAATGATAATATAGAGAAAGTGGATTAGCTTTGAAAGATATACTTTTGGTGATTTAAAAATTTTGGATCAATATAATTGAAAGAACATTTATAATATAGGCAAGACAAGGTTATTTTTTTCCATATACATTAGTTACTAAAAGCTCTAGTTGCTCTTTTGACATTGCTTCTTTATTGTGGATATCTGTGTATATAAATAATTTTTTTAGAATTATCAACATTGGCTTCAATATCCTCAAAGCTAGATCTTAAGTTGGAATCTAAGTTGTTACTAGTACTTGTTAATGATGGTGATGATGTTACTAATAATGACCTTTTTTAGAGAGATAATTTTGTAGTTGCAAATATATTTTACAATTAGAGATCCAACATGCGCTTAATGTTGAAATTATAGAATTATATTATGATTGTTTGATAAAAATAATGATTTAAATGTGAGATTGGCGATAGATTACTTTGATAGTTTTTTCAATTATTTTTCAAAATGATTGATTGTTTGTAACCAAAAAATTAAAAAAAATACAAAGCTTACAAAGAACGGTTAATACTCATAGTCTATACTAATAAAAATAGACTGTATAAGCTACTATTATGGATTGTTGATAAATTTTAGATTCCTCTATATTTCAAAAATATCAATTGTGATAATATTAAAGCAAAATATTGCACAAATACCAAGGCATGGATGATAACAATATTGTGTTATGTGAAAATCACATTGAAAATGCATTGGACATTTAGATGTAAAATGATTTAATCTTATCTTGAAGTTGGATTTATAATCTAAAAATAATATATAAGATATTTAAAAAATATATTTTTGGTAATCTTAAACAACCTAAGTAAGCTTCTAATTATATTAAGTACACTCTTTAATCTTAAAAAAATCTTAGATATTTCTTATTATATTTTAATAAATTTTAAATAAATCTTAATTAATATTTAATAATCCTATTTAAATCCTAAAGCAATTCTAATCAACCAAAAAAATTCTTAAAGAATCCTAACCTATCTTGAAGAAATCCTAAATAAATCATAAAAAAACTTCAAAAAAATCCTAATAAAATCTTAGCCAATCCTAAAGAAATTTTGATTGAATCTTAATCAAATCCTAATTAAATTCTAATCAAATCCTAATCAAATCCTAAAGATATTTTAAATAAATTTTAATAAAATCCTAATTAAATTTTAACCAATTTTAATCAAATCCTAATCAAGTTCTAATTAAATTTTAATAAAATATTAATCAATTTTAATCAAATTCTATAGTAGATTTAAATCTTTAATAGTTATTAAATTAATAGTCGATCTTCATTCAAATTTTATGCACTTTTCAATCTCTTAGTTAAAAATAAGTATACAAAATTTAAAGATAATTAAACTTAAAAATTAGAAAAAAAAACACTTAATTTGCTTGGGTGTCAATCGTCTTCCTTCTTCAACCTTGATGTCAATCTTCCAATATTAAGAGCTCCTTCTTTTATTGTTCAATTACTCTTAAAATTTATAAAAATATTAAATATTAAATAAATTATTAATTCACAAAAAATTACTTCAATCTAATTGGTAGAATGCTCAAAATCATAAAAATTCTCATTGATCTTTAAAATCCAATTTTTGAGACTCTAATCCCACATGAATTTTATTAACATTTATTCTAATTATCAAATTAAGCTCAAATTTATAAAATATATTCAATATAGCTATATCTACAAATCCACAAAGTTTAAATCATAAATCTGCTATTAAAAACATATAATTATCCAAAATATGAATTCTTTTTTATTTCATAAAATCCAAAATTATCCAAAATAATTTTGACTTTGTAAAGTTCTTACAATTTTTTTAATATTTATTTAGCTTGCATAGCCTCAAAATTAGTACCTTTGCCCTCTTTCAACTTAAATTATCTTTGTATATTTTTTTATTTTTTTGTGTTTTCAAATTTCCTTCTTTGCTGTAATTCTTAAATCACACACCTTCACTTTTTTCAACTACACTTGCATAGTTGCATTCACACTTCTCAAAATCACATAATATATATGTTTTTATACTTGATCTTATTCATCTATAAGCTCATTGTTTTTAGATATTATCACACATATAGAATTTTTATAAAAATAGCTTTTTATTTCACACACAAGAAAGAATCATAATTGCTTATTTTCCTTCACAAGAAAGCTTCAATAAGATTCAAACAATACAATAACCTTCAATTTTTTTGAAAACTATTGATACTATAAAAGATACTTAGGAAATTTTTAAAATTGATATTTTGATAATTTTGAGTTGCAAACTTTCTAATATTTTTAAGCATTACAACTTTTGAATTAGTTTTTTTTTTTTTTTTTTTTTTTTTTTTAGTTTTTTAATTTTTTAAATATTTTTTTATGCTATTTTTTGAAAATTATTTTATTTAATCCTCTATTTGTATTATTGAATTAATAACAAATTCTTTTTGTATATCAATTTATGTTATATTCAAATAATATTTTTAAATTTTCTTTTAAATAGTACTATTTATTATCTTGAATTTATCATAAATTTTTATATCTTTTATATAATAAGATATTTATATTACAATAATATTTTCAAAATTTTAGAGCCAAAGAATATCAAATTAAATATTATTTGATTCTTCTATCATTACTCGTAGACTATTCAAATAAGAAATCTTTCAAACATATATTGTTATAATAAAATAAAGATGATTTTTTAGTTTATAAATTTAAAATCTAAAAATATATTAAAATATGGTATTATTTTTTAAATATTAGACTAAAACACTTATTTTTAAAAGAAAATAAATTTTATCATACTTTTAATTTTTAATTTTTAATTTTTTAATGATATGAAAATAAAAAAATTAAATTTGATTAAAAGAAATAAAATATTAAATTAAAAATAAGACTAGATAGAAAACTAAGAACTAAGAAATATTAATATTATTCTAAAACATGTATTTGCAAGACCAAGGTATTTTTATTCTCATTGTCTAATTTAAATTAAACCAATTAAGTCTTATATAATCTTTTAGAGAAGTCTTAAGCACCATAGAATGTCCTAGAAATTTAAAAGATATTTTAGAAATTTTTTTTAAAGACAATAGAAGATTCTAATTGGCTTTGGAAGATTATAGAAGCTTTGAAAAAATTATTAAGGATTCTAGATGATTTTTAGAACTTGTCGTTGGAGATCCAGTTCATTGTTGTTTTTTTTGGAATATCTCAAAATTTTATAAGGATCATTCTATCTAAATTGTGAATCTCTTTAAAATAAAATGCATACTATTATTTTAATTTAATAACTATAATAGTATAAATTTGAGTACTAATTTAAAATATTGAGGTTGTCAATTATTTATTCACTTATAATAGACTTTTTAACTTAATAGTATCAATAAAAAATTTTAAATTTGCAATCTCTTTACAATTTGTTAATAATGCAATGTGATTATTGTATGATGGATTTTAATGCAAAGTAGGATCTATGATTGTGATGCCAATGTGGATGTTATTTAGAAATTTTAGAATAGTTTTGGTATGTATTAAGGCTTAAAACTCTTCAATTTTGTCTCTATCTTTTGAATAGGATAACAAACTTTTATAGAAGTATCATAATCCTGTAGAAGTATTAAGCCAATGGACCAATGTATCTTTAATAGAATATGATGTAATTTTTCTTTTTTACAAAGTATCTTATTAAATTTATTACTTGGAGATCTAATTCTTTGTATTTGTATATCTAGCAATTATTTAATAATAAAAAATAAAAGAATATATAATTGAGAGTATTGATTGGATTTGTTTGTATTTTTTTATAACATTCTTTCTAAGTAATTTTTTTTTAGCATATCATTTCTTATTACACATTATGATAAAGCCATTCCAATAAATTATATTTGTATTAACTTTCTTATAGATGCTTGATTGTATTAGAACATAATTCATAAGTTCTACTTTTATTCTAAGTGAGTCATATATAATCTTTGAAGTATAAATTTTTTTATTATTTTTTAGATTTCAATAGAACTAAATATTCTTAAATCCAATGATTTTTTTAAGACAAAAATAACACTAAATTAGTAGAATATTGTAGTTGATATATATCAATCTTTTATGATTTGTAATAGGATTAGTCATTTAAATTTTAAATTTCTAATCTTTTTTAGACTTTAGCACTATATACAATCTTTGCTTATATATGAACTTATTATTTTGGCCACTTCCAAAAATTTGGCTCAATTTAATTGGCACTTGTGAAGAAACTTTGAAAAACTTTTTTTGTAATTTTTTTAGTGTTATCAAAGTTAGGATTTTAAATAAATTAATATTCTAACCACCATTAGGATTTCAAATAGCTTAGAGGTTAAAATTTAGATTTCAAGCTTAAAGCATATATAATTTAAAACTTAATTTGTGAGGTGATTGTATAAGAATTTTTTAAATTATCTCTTTGAAGTTTTTTTTAAAAAAATATAAATTGTAATTAGAATATAAGTCTATTTAGCCAACTTCATATGTCTTAGTTAATATATGAGTTGCAACCTCTTATATAATATCACACCTTTTTAGTTAAAAATAATAAGATATTTCAATATCTTTAAATAGATTATAATTTTTTTTCTTTGAATAATAATAATAATACTATTCTTACCATATTTTACACATGGCATCAAAACATTATGTTATACCATTCTTATAGAATAGATCTAATACACTCTCATTGAAATGTGTATAAGTTGAATTGATTAAAATACTTTTTGCTATACAACCTTCTGCCAAAATATGGCCATACAATCCTCAATTATATCATGTACATATATTATCTCTCTACTCACAACTAATAATTATGCAAACTAGAGTATTAAAATACTACTAATTAAATCAAAACTATAGCAAGTAGTAGATGATACAAAAGTGGATATAAGATCAAACAACCCTATTGGTTAAATAACATGAAAGTTGAAAGACTTGAAAGCTAGGTTTGATATTAACTTTCACTATAGTAAAAAATAGATAATTTCTCTCAAATTACTTGGCTTAATCAAAAAAATATGAAAATAATTTATAATTTTTTATAAAAAATCTAATAAAAGATTCTAAGTATATTTATATAAATAATTATATCATATACATATGGCAAAGATTAATAACATTATTGCCTTTTTTGAGAATTAACAAGCAATCTTATAAGAAGTTATTATAATAAATTATAAATTTAATAAATTGACAATAAGCCAATTTACTATCATTAATTTTATTTTATTTTTGGAACTCATTATTAATTTTTTAAAAATACATTACTAATCTTATTTTTACAAAATTTCTTTCTAATATTCTATATATGATAGGTATAAAAATCAAAAAATCAAGTATCTTTTATATAAAAGTTTTTTTTGAAAAAACCAAAAATAGACTATATCTATTAAAAAAATCTTTTTAAAATAATCCTTCAAATGCTTCTACTACACAAATTATAATTTGTGACTACTATCACAAGAAAGGTCATAAATCTCTCGAATATAGAAAAAGAAAAATCAAAATTAACAACACCCATGTACTAAATTCTTTATATCTCACAATCTAAAAGTCCAAATGTTATGGAAATTTAATATATAGCTTCTTAGTATAATAATAAACCTTCTTAGAAAGTTTGAGAGAAAAATTTATCAAGAAACTTAAGATATGGCAAATCCCATCACTATCAACAAAACGGCCTATTTATTGCTTTGGAATTTGATCTGTTGTCTTTGACTCCCAATATCTCATTCTTTAAAATTCCAAATATAATAATTCTTCCATATTAAGTGTAGATCTTGAAATCACTTCTCTAATTGCACCTTTTGATTTCCAAAAACTTTCATTAAACTCCTTCAATCTTCAAAAGGGTGACAGTAGGTACAATTTGTACACCCTAATTTGAAGTGCCTACTCCTCCCTTACATAAATTCCAAATCCCTCGATTTTTACACCAAAATTATAGTCCAATAAACAAGCTTTTTAATCCTAGTCTCTGATTTTCAAATGACCTCCTTGAATTTGCTAAAATCCTTGTTCTTGTTGTAGGCAGCCTCCTCAAAGCCTATTAGGCATGACCATTTACCAATAGGAGTGAAGAACTTCACCCCTTGTCTTTATTCATTCTTTGTCTTCATCCTTCTAAATAAACCTCTTAGTAGTTTAATTGTTCATCTTTAGGCCCCTATCTTTTCTCAAGGCTTCATACTAAATATTTAGATTCTATATAATTTAAACTCCATAACCAAACTAAGTAAAAATCTAAAATAAAGTTTCTTATACCAACTCCCTTTAATTTACTTTACTAACCATTCTAATACATATCTAAACCTATAAACATAATATGCATTTTGAGTGGATTTTACATAATATAAGCAATTACAGTACGACAATGAGCTCTCAACATTGAAGGATTACATTGAAGAGAATCTTGCAAAATACTTCATTTGGCATTCTAAATTTCCAGCAAGTGTACCTATTATCTTTATGAAGAAGAAAGATGGCTCATTACAAATGTGCATGGATTATTGAGGCTTGAACAAGATCACCGTGAAGAATCAATATCCATTATTACTAATATCCGGACTCTTGGAACAACTTGGTGAAGCCAAAATATACACCAAGATAGACTTTTATGGAGTTTACAATTTTGTACGAGTAAAGGTAGGAGATGAATGGAAGACATCGTTTTAGACGAGGTATAGACATTTTGAATATAATATCATATCTTTCAGATTGACTAATGTACCAGCTATATTTCAACATTTGATGAATGATATTTTTTGAGAGTATTTGGAAATTTTTTTTGTTTGTTACCTCGATGATATTTTGATCTATTCCAAGAATGCTCAAGAATATGAGGGTCATGTGAAGTTGGTGTCACAAAAACTTTGAGATACGGGATTATATGCTAAGTTAGAAAAATGCGTATTCCATTAACTCAAGGTGGAATTTCTTCGTCATATTATTTTGGACAAAGGATTATTGATGGATCAGAAGAAGATTCAAGTAGTAACGGATTAGGCAGTATCAAAGACGGTACAGGACGTGCAATATTTTCTTGGGTTTGCCAACTTCTATTACATTTTTATCAATAACTACTCACAAATCGCAGCCCTACTAACGCGGTTGACATCAAAGGACAAGATCGAGTAGAGTACTCAAGCACAAGAGGCTTTTCAAGAGTTAAAGTCGACATTTATGACAACTCCTATCTTGGTACATCCTGACTTTATAAAAGCCTTCTATTTGAAAATAGATGCTTCTGACTTTGCGCTAAGAGCTGTATTATCACAAATAGGAAAGGATGATAAACTTCACCTAGTTGCGTTCTACTTGAAGAAGTTTTTGGAAGAAAAATCAACTATAAAATTCACGATAAAGAATTGCTTGCGATAGTTGATTCTTTCCAAGAGTGGCATTATTTATTAGAGGATGTTGCACATTTGGTGACTATAAATACAAATTACAAGAATTTAGAATATTTTACAATAGTTCAAATTTTGAATCGTCGCCAAGCTCAATGGAACATGTCGTTATCCTAATTTGACTTCATCATCACATATTGGCCATGAAGGCAGCAAGGACTATCAGATACATTATCGAGGAGATCATATCTAGTGCGCAAGGCTGGAGATGCAGCATTTGATCAACAATAAATAATTTTACTACAACTAGAATGGTTTTGCCTCCATACCACCTCCATGATCATGCCAATTGATGCTGATTTTTTAGAATAAGTCCATAGAATATCAATTGTGGATTCATTAGTCTAGGATGAGAAGCAGCGCTTTGACAAAGACAAGTTCAAAATTGAGGATGGTTTATTATATTTTGAAGATCGGCTATACATTTCGAAAGGACCAATTGGACTTCATATTCTTCAATCTTCACATGACTTCCCGGCCGCAGGTCACTTCGGATTTTACAAAACAATGGAGCTTATTTTCCAAGACGTTTAGTGGCTTCAAATGTGGAAGGTAATGAAGAACTTTATGCTATCACGTGACCTTTGTTCAAGATCAAAGAATCCTCGACATCGCCCTTATGGGCTTTTACAACCTTTGCCAATTCCAAAGCGACTGTGGTCTTCAGTATCTATGGACTTCATCACTGATTTGCCACCTTTTGCAACATTTGATGCTATCTAGATGGTGGTAGATCGGTTTACAAAGATGGCACATTTTGTTCTATACAGAAAAACAACTTTTGGTGAAGAAACAGCAAGATTGTTTATTGACAATATAAATTGGTATCATGGTTTACCGGATGACATTATTTGGATCGAGGGCCTCAATTTATATCAAAGTTTTGGAGGTCGCTTTTTGACATACTGAGGGTAGATATCAAATTCTCTTCTATCTTCTATCTTCAAATCGATGGTCAAACAAAGCGAATCAACCAAGTCTTGGAGCAATATCTATGATGTGTAATCAACTATCAACAAGACGATTGGATTACATATCTACCATTGGCGGAGTTTGCGTACAATAATTTGGTCCATATCTAAACCCAACAAACACTTTTTTTTACAAATTATGGATATCATCAAAAATTTGATTTGTTGGATAAATCCAAAGATGAAAATCCAGCAGCTGAAGATCTTGCAAAGCATTTAATGGAGATCCAGACCACCTTGAAGCTTCAGTTACAAGTAGCTCAAGACTCATACAAATCTTCTGCAGACAAATTTTGGAAGGATTTTCCTGCTTTTGAAATTGAAAATAAGATTTGGCTCTTGCGATGAAACATCAAGACACCTCGACCTTGTAATAAGTTAGATTATAGGAGGTTGGAACTATTCTGCATTTAGGATCAAATCAATCCGGTGGCTTATTGGTTGAAACTACCCACATCCATAAAGGTACATCCAATCTTTCATGTTTTTCTTCTAGAATCTTATAGCAAATCAACTTTACCAAGACGGATACAGCCACCACCACCTTGTGTTAAAATTGAGGACCATATGGAATATGAAGTAGAACAAGTCCTTGATTCGCAATGGAGATGGGAGAAGTTGGAATATTTAATTCAATGGCGTGGCTATAATGTAAATGAGCGGGCTTGGGAGTCAACAGAAAATGTAACAAATGCACCGCAAAAGGTATAGGGATTTCATCGACAATATCTTGATAAATCAAAAGTCGGCCACTAACGAAACATGAAGATGAAGCCTTCTCCAAAGAAATGTATAAACAAGATCCAGATCTTATCAAAATATAACTTGTTACATTTTTCTTTTTTATAGTTTCAAGATATATAATCTCAGAGTATATTTAGATATGGCTAGTAGGAATGAGGATATTGTACTAGTCATGCCATCTCAACCGAGTAGCTCATGGCGTTGTCGTACTATAATTGCTTACAATATGTAAAATCCATTCAAAATACATAATATGTTTATAGATTTAGATATGTGTTGGAATGGTTGATAAAGTAAATTAAAGGGGATTGGTGTAAAAAAATTTATTTTAGATTTTTACTTAGTTTGATTATAGGGTTTAAATTACATAGATCTAAATATTTAATATGAAGCCTTGAGAGAAGGTGGGAGCCTAAGGATGAAAATTTAAGCTAGTAGGAGGCCAATTGGAAAGGATGAAATCGAGGCATGGTCAGATGAAGGCAAGGAATAGGAAACTTCATCCCTATTGGTCGAATACCATGCCCAATGGATTTTGAGGAGGCTGCCTACAACCTTAACAAGGGTTTCGGCAACTTTAAGAAGAGCATTAGAAAATCAAAGACTAAGATTAAAAAGCTTATTTTTTGGACTATAATTTTGGTATAAAAATTGAGGGATTTGGAGTGTTAATGAGGGAGGAGTAGGTGCTTCAAGTTAGGGTGTATAAATTGTATCTACTATCACTCTTTTGAAAATTGAAAGAGTTGTATGAAAGCTTTTGGAGATTGGGAGGTGCAAATAGAGAATTAATTTTAAGATCTACACTTAATGCGGAAAAATTACTACATTTGGAGTTTTGAAGAAAAAGATATTAGGAGTCAAAGACAGCAAATTGAATTCCAAGGGAGTAAATAGGCCGTTTTATTGATAGTAATGGGATTTGCCATATCTTGAGTTTTTTGACGAATTTTTATCTCAAATTTTCTAAGAAGGTGTATTATTATATTAAAAAGCTAAATATTAAATTTTTATAGCATTTGGACTTTTAGATTGTGAGATATGAAGAATTTAGTACATAGGTGTTTGTAAACAAGGGTTTGAAGCTACTACTAGGATTTTGGCGATATCGAAAGATCGATAATGAATCGAAAATTGAAATTTGTGGTGGTACTTGTGAAGATTATATTAATACTTTATGTAAATTTAAAAAAGATTTAGACAATTGGATTAAAAGTTATGGATTATTGAAGTTTGGAAAAAACTCCCTCCCTACAGGGGAATGAGGGTTTTAAAGCATTTGTTATGTTTTCAGAGGTTTGAGGAAATAAGACTTATGTATTAGGTATAATAGCCCTATGAAGAAATATTTTATATAAATTTGAGGGTTTTTTTATACTTGGATCTTAGTTGAGTAATTAGTGGCAGCCAAAAGTCCAATACTTTTTTAAGACAAATTCTCTCTACCACGACATTATTGGTGCTCTCCAAATATAGAATTAGAAAAACCAAGAAGACGTCAAAGAATACCAAGTAGCAGGTCACTCATGATTGTCTTTGAAGTTGAACCAACTCATCAAAGTAGTGGCAAAATGATATTTTTATGCCGTTTCCACAATAAAGATACAAAAGTTCAGGCATAGTCTCAAGTGGAAGATGTTGGTCATTATCGATGGCTACAAGGATCCATGAATCATTTGCCTCATGAATGACAACTGGAGTATATTACAGAGACTTTGTACCAAATCTTTGATTTTCTATATTTATAAGCATATATCTCAAATGGCTTCTCAGAGACCTTGAAGCTAGAGAAGAAGGTGATGTCAAGGACATACTTATCAAAATCTTTTAGAATATTCTAGAAGATTCTTAGAACTCTCTAGAACCTCCCAAAATCTTCTAGCATCTTTCAAATAGATAGAAATTACTTGAGAAGCTTCCTAATTGGTAGAAGTTATTTGAAAAGCTTCCTAATTGGTGAAAGTTGCTTGAGAAGCTTCCTAGATAAGAGTATATATTAGAGTCGAGGCTGAAGAGTTATTCAATCTCAACAATACATCTCTTGGAGCTCTAGCTCACCTCTCTGGTATTACTCTTATACTCATCTGATTAATCTAATTATTACTAGTTCTTCTTGAACTTCTTGTTTGAACTTTTAGTCTATATTCTGCGTCCATGACTTTTTCTATTCTAATTATTTTAGGTCTATCATGGTTAAAAAAATACAACCCTCGAATAGGTTAGATTTTTCATACTCTTAACTTTTTTAAAAGTATAGCTAACAATATAATTAATCAAATAAGAAATCATAAGTCTAGTAGAATTAAACTTGCATTTGTAAGTGCAAGAACTTTTTTGCATGCTGCAAAAGAAGGATCACCTTTTTTTATTTATGCTATACCTATTTCCAACAATGGAAAGACTTCAAGTAGCATTTCAAGTCAATATCAAGATTATCAAGACGTTTTTGAAAAAAAAAATGTAGATATTCTTTCAAATCATCTCCATATGATTATTCTATTGACCTCAAAGAAGAAACTTAGCCACCATTTGGACCAATCTATAGTTTATTACAAAATGAGTTAGTTGAACTCAAGGCGTATATTGACAAGAATTTGGCTAAGAATTTTATATGCCATTCTAAATCTCCAGCAAGAGCTCTAATTCTATTTGTGAAGAAAAAAGATGGATCATTGTGGATATGTATTGATTATCAAAGATTCAATAAGATCATAATCAAAAATAGGTATCCATTATCTTTGATATCAAGACCATTTGACCAGTTGAATCAAGCTAAGATCTACACAAAAATAGATCTAAGAGCAACATACAATCTAGTATGCATCAAAGAAGGAGATGAATGGAAAACTACGTTTCAAACCAGGTACAGATATTTTGAATATAATGTCATGCCTTTTAGACTTACAAATACACCAGCTACTTTTCAACATCTCATGAATGATGTTTTTTTGTGAGTTCTAAGATAATTTTGTCGTCTGCTATCTACACGATATTTTGATCTATTCTAAGAACGTAGAAGAACATGAAGTATATATTTGTCAAGTATTACAAAAGCTTAGAGATGTAAGATTGTACGCCAAGATAGAAAAGTGTATATTTCACACTACTCAAGTTGATTTCTTAGAATACATCATTTCAAATGATGATCTCATAATGGATTCTAAGAAAGTCCAGATAATCATGAATTGGAAGATTCCAAAGATGATAAGAGATGTCCAATGCTTTTTGGAATTTGCCAATTATTATCGGATCTTCATCAAAGACTTCTTTTGAGTTGGAGCTTCACTTATACATTTGACCTGTAAAGACAAATTCCAATGGAATCAAAAAACGGAAGCAGCATTTGAAGCTTTGAAGACATCATTTTTTTTTGCACCAATCTTATATTGTGTTGACTTTTCCAAGGCATTTTTTATAGAAACAGACGCATTAGACTTTGCCTTAGGTGCAATTTTGTCACAAATGGGAATAGATGATAAACTTCATCTAGTAGCTTTTCATTCAAGAAAATTCTCAATAGTTGAGATTAATTATGAGATCCACGACAAAGAACTTCTTACAATCATGGATTCCTTTCAAGAACGGCATCATTATCTAGAAGGCGCTTCCAGTCCAATCATCGTATATACGGATCACAAGAACCTCAAATATTTCATGTTGATACATGAATTGAATCATCGTCAAACTCGTTGGAATATGTCTTTATCAAGATTCAAATTCATTATCACTTATTTGCCAAGAAAACAACAAGGTTTGTCCAATACTCTTTTTAAACGTTTTTATTTTGCACCAAAAGAAAGAGATGCAGCTTTTGAGTAATAAAGAATGGTCCTCTTAAAATTAGAGCAATTTCATCTTTGAGCAATGAAATCAACATTGACTGTTGATTCAACTTTTTTCAAGAAAATTCAATCAAGTATGTCCTCAGACCCTCTTGTTCATGATATTAAGAATAATTCTTCTAAGTCTCATGATCCTTCTAAATTCAAATTCAAAAATAATCTACTATATTTTGAAGGACGCCTATATGTTTCAAAAGGAGAAGCATGTTTACATATTCTTCAAGTACGTCATAATTTTTTAGCGGCAAAATATTTTGGATACAATAAGACTTTGAAACTTATATCAAAAGATTTTTCGTGGCCTCAAATGTGGAAGGCAGTCAAAGACTTTGTACAATCATGTGATATCTGCTCAAGATCAAAAATTCTTTGTCATCGATTTTTTGGACTTCTTCACCCATTACCTATTCTAGAACAACCATGGTCTTCTGTTTCTATGGATTTCATCACAGATCTTTGAAGTTCAAGATCTTATGATTCTATATTTATAATAGTAGATTGATTCACCAAAATGGTATATTTTATATCATGCACAAAATCTATCATAGATGAAGAAATAGCTAAGCTTTTCATTGATAATATCTTACGCTATCATGGATTATCTAAGGATATTATATCAGATGGGGGAACTCAATTTCTATCAAGATTTTGAAGAATCCTTTTCAAGATCTTAAAAAGTGGACATAAAGCTATCTTCAGCTTTTTATCCTCAAATTGATGGACAAACAGAGCGTGTAAATCATGTCTTAGAGCAGTATTTAAGGTGTACCATCAACTATCAACAAGATGATTGGACACCTCTTCTACCCTAGGCAGAGTTTGCTTATAATAATACGATACATTCCTCTATGCAACAAACATCTTTCTTTGCCAATTATGGTTACCATCCACGACTTGATGCTTTTAATTTTTCAAAAGTTGATAATCCAGTGGTAGAAGATTTGGCAAATTATTTATCAAAGCTACATACAATAATGAAGGTGCAATTAAAAGAAGTTCAAGAATGACAAAAAATAAATGCAGATGCATATTGCAAGGAACAACCACAATTCAACGTGGGGGACAAGGTATGGTTACTTTGTTGCAATATCAAGACTACTTGTCCTTGTGATAAGTTGGACTATCGTAGGCTTGGATCTTTTTCTATTTTTGAACAAATCAATCTAATTGCATATCCATTACACCTACCAAAGTCTATGAAGATCCATCATATATTCTATGTGTCACTATTCAAGCCATACTAACTAATGGATATATAAAGAAGAAGATAAATGCCATCGCCTCTTATAGAAGTAGACAATAATGAAGAATTCAAGGTTGAAAAGATTTTAGATTCAAGGCAGTGCCAAAATTGATTGGAATATCTTGTGCATTGGTACGGATACGATATTAAAGAACGTACATGGGAGCCATCTAAGAATCTAGCAAATGCATTAATAAAAGTCTATGCATTTCATCGACGACATCCGTCAAAATCAAGATAAAGAATCAAGAAAACCTTTGCTATAAAGCAAAACAGGTTCTATAGAGGTTTCATCCTACTTTATATCATTGTTTGTTATTTCTTTGGATTTATTTGTGCTAAAGAGATGGAGGATCAACAACTAACGAATTCAACTCAAAATCCATCATTTGTTGATTTATTGGATGAGACATTATGACTATCACAACCTTTAAGACAACAAAATAGAGATGAAGACCTCAAGAATAACATGTCTTTTTTTGGATTGATGGCAAAATACAATGTGTTTGGTATCATGACCTTGGAAGAGACTGCTGATATTTGGTGATATTTTTAGAGGTAGGAACTAGTCCTAATGTACTTCCAAATGTTTTCTTTGAAGGGAGTTATGAAGGCCTCAACAATGATCAAATAATAGGATGTTTCTCTTGCTCTGATATGGGACATTACCGATGGCTGAAAGGACCTATCAACTACCTTCAAAGGGAACAAAGATCAAAGTATGTGGCAAGCATAATTTGATGTATCTTGGACTTCCTCAACATGTAATCATTGCTCCTCGTGGAACTCATCCTTAGAAGGGGGGATAATGTCATGGACATAAGATTTATTTCAATAATTACCTAATTAATATACATCAATAGAAGTAGATAAAATAAGTTGATTCAATAATATCAGATAGAGAAGCTTCTCAGAAGCTTTATAAATACAAAATCATCTTTATACATGTCTATAGGTGATTGGTAGGTTAGAAATTTGGTCAATAAGCTAGCCACGTGGTACACATGTTGGTAGCTTATAGAACAAGCTAGCCATGTGTCGCACATATTGGTAGCTTGCTGAATAAGCCAAACATGTGGCGCACATGTGAAAAACTTGTTGTGCAAGTTTGACACGTGTCTTGCAAATTAGACATGTGTAGGAGGTCCTATAGAATACTACCACATAGCTTTTAGGTAGATAGTATAAATAGAGACAAGAGTGAAGCCTTCTTCTTTCTTGTCAACTCCTTTCCTGATTCTAGTCTAGTTTTAAGAGTCTTCATATTTCTAATCCTTGGCAATAGCCATTCCAGTTTTTCTTTGAATATATATATTTTTTTATTCATATTTTGTGACTTTTCTTTGATACAATTTTTATTAGATTATACATCTTTTTCTAGTTCATGTCTTTGACAATATACTAATTACAAAAATTTAGAATATTTTATGAATGTCCAAGTTTTGAATTGCTATTAAATATAATAGAGCATGTTATTATTTTTATTTGATTTTGTGATTATATATCATTTAAAAAAAATTTAAAGAAAATCAAATGATATTTTTTAATATTCATATTATATACTAAGAATAGAAGGCATTGTATTAGATTAGCAAAAACTAGTCATGTTGAAATTGTCCAATTTGCAATTGAAGACATTGATAATATCTATCTGCATAGATGTAATATTCAAGTTAGAAATCCAAAGAGTAATAAAAATAGATTCATTTGTAGATAACATTCAACAATATCTAAAAAATACAAAAATAAAAAAAATAATAATTTCAAATTCAAGGAAGGATTGTTATATTTTAAGGATCTCTTGTATATTCTTCTAGGCCATGTAAGACTTTAAGGTCTTCAAGTACAATATGACCTTCTACCAGCTAAACAATTTGGCTTCAATAAGACGTTAGAATTAATATCAAGAGATTATTGATGGCCTTAAATGTAGAAATTAGAGAAGAAATTTATTTAATCATATAAAATTTGTACCTAAGCAAAGATTCCAAGACACTAACCATATAGACTTCTCCAACCACTTCCAGTTCTTAAGAGCCTATAATAATCATTATCCATGGATTTTATTATAGATCTCTTAATTTCTATTGGCAAAGATTCAATTTTTGTTGTCGTAGACCATCTTATCAAAATAGTACATTTCATCTTGTACAATAAGACTATTTTTAGAAAAAATTAGCCAAACTTTTTATTGATAATATTTATTAAATATATGGTCTTTTAAGTGATACTATTTTGTATCGAAGACCATAATTTGTATTAAATTTTTGGAGAGGGCTATTTCAACTTTTAAAAGTAAAAATCAATCTTTCATCAACTTATTATCCTCAAATTAATGGTTAAAAAAAATAAGTCAATCAAATCTTAAAATAATATCTTTGTTGCAATATAAATTATCAATAAGATGATTAGATGGATTTCCTATTGTTAGTCAAGTTTGCATATAATAATACCAAATATTCTTTGATGAAGAAAACACCATTCTTTTCAAATTATAGACACCATCCTATAGCAGATTCATTCTAAATTGAAGATGTGGAAAGTCATACTGTAGAATATTTAGCTACCTACTTGAGGACCATCTATGAAGAATTAAAATTTCAATTGCAAATGGCTTAAGACTGATATAAAGACTATGCAAACATCCATCACAAGAGACAATCAAGATTTAAGGTAGGAGATTGTGTTTGGCTACTCCAACAAAATATACAAATAAATCAACAATCATAAAAATTAGATTACCAAAGACTTGAATCATTTATAATTTTATAATAAGTAAATTTAATAAATTTCTGTCTTAAACTATTGAAAAGCATATACATTCATTTAATCTTTTATATCTTATTTTTAAAAATCTATTATTAATCAAATATTATTGGAAGAGCTCTTCTACCACCAATTCCAATTAAAATCAATCAAGAGCTTGAATATGAAGTAGATGAAATATTAGATTTGCGTATAAGACATAGACAATTGGAATACTTCATTCATTAGAAGGACTATAGAATTAACAAAAGAATATAAGAACCTTTAGATAATTTTAAGAATGCACTTGAAAAAGTTTGCAAATTCCATCAACAATATCTTAAAAAAGCTAGATATAATTATTATTAAAGAATTTGTAGACACCAATATTTTTTGGCTTTAAAATGATGTTTTTCTACCAATGGTAGAAGACCAATATAAAAAAGAGAGAGCCATGTCAAGACCTTCACTTATATATAATCATTTTTTTTAAGATAGAATAGATCTATCAAAAATACGAGATTACAAAGCAAGAGACTTGAAGTAGAACAAGGTTTTTAAAAGAAATCAACAAGAATTTGAATTAATCAAATGAGTATATGAACAATATTAAGAAATGTGAGTTGGAACTCTAAGAAATGCATTGTCAAGACTAAAGAACTCTTTAGTCTTAACTCCTATATATATATTCTTATCTAGGATGCTTCTTGAGCGGCTTTGATCAAATTAAGAAGCTTCTTGAATAGCTTCTACTAACTGGGAAGCTTCTTGAGGTCCATTTACTAAGTAGGAAGCTTCTTGAGCTACTTTCACCAATTAAGAAGCTTCTCAACTGGCTTTCACTAATTTAAGAAGCTTTAGAATGTTCTAGAAGGTTTTGTGAACGTTCAAAGTGTATGCTCCTAATATCACCTCTTTTTCTAGCAACAAGTTCTAAGAAGAGCTCATACCTTTGAAAATCTTTCTATATATGTAAAAAATCAAGGATACGCTGTATTAATGAAGCTATATATTTTGTTCTCTATTTTTAGATAATAGGTTCTATTGGTCTTTAAAGAAATCGCTTATGGCCTTAAGCTAGTACCTCCATTGTTAAAACATCCCATTCAAGGATCTAATATTCATTATAGCCTCCAAAACATCTTCCAAATAAGATCTTGAGCTTGAAAGGATTTATCTTTTCAAGCTCAAGCAATATTACTAAAGCTTGAGCATTGGAATCAAGACTTACATAGTTGGATCTTACTCTTAATGGCTCCAATTGAAGTTGTATTTGGTACTGAAATGTATCTTCTTTACTTTGCTCAATTGAAGGCTATAAAAATTACACTGGTTCATTTGAAGCTTGCATAACAAGTAAATCTTCTAAATCTTATTCTTTCAATGCTTAAAGGTTTGATATAGTGATTGACTTGTTTCTACCATTCTATTCTATCTTGGAATAAATGACTATATACTAATGAATGCTTTAATTTAACTCTTATTCTCTTATGAATATTCTTTGAATTTAATTGTCATCAAGAAATTATCATCAAACACATTTAGATTTGTTGAGATAGAATTGATAAAATTTCTATATCTTTTGAAGCATATTGGTGAGATTTTTGGTTGGTTTTTATATATGCTCATTAATATCATAGCCTAGCCAATGAAAAAGATATTCTAATTTATTCCACCTTTACTATGAATTAAATATTTTTTTAATCTCATATTCTTCATGGTCTTTGATTTTGATATTAGGCGGCAATTATTATACTCTTCCCAAAATATGCAACTCTCTATAAGGTTCTAAAAGAGAGACATAAAAAATTGGATGTACCTTCATAAAAGATAGTAATTTCAAGCAATATGCCATTGGATTAATTTGCTTCTGGATAGAAAATGGTCATAGTCTTCAATAATCCAATTTATTATATGGTTACTTGCTCTTGATGTTCCGTCAAAGAAGCCATATTTTATTTCTAGTATGAAAAGTAGGCAGTTGATTTCTGAATTTATCTGTAGATGCCTTGTAAGCATCTTGAGCTGCTTGCAATTGAAGCTTCAAGGTTGTTTGGTATTGCAATAGATGCTTTATAAATCCTTCAGCTATTAGATTATTGTTCTTTGATATACTCCATAGATCAAGCTTCATATAATATCCATAATTAGAATAAATTGATATTTGATGAATTGAGGCATGAATAATATTATTATATACAAACTTTGCTAATGGTAGATATGAGATCCAATCATTTTGTTGATAGTTGATATTGCATTATAAATAATGCTCCAAAACTTAATTAATTCATTTTGTTTGGCTATCAATTTGAAGGTGGAAAGCCAAAGAAAGTTTAATGTCTATCTTTAATATTTCAAAAAGATAATTTTAAAATTTAAATATGAATTGGAATCCTCAATTGGATATGATATCATCTAGTAGGCTATAATATCGATATATATTGTCAAGAAAGAGTCTTGCCATTTCTTCACTAAATAAAGTCTTCTTACAAAGAATAAAATGAGCCATCTTTGTAATTCAATCAACTACCATAAGGATGTTGTCTAATGAATTGGATGGTAGTAGATCCCTGATGAAATCTATTAAAATAAAAGACCATGATTGTCTTAGAACAGGCAAGGGTTATAAGATTTGATAAGAGCAATGTTGAGGATTCTTGGACCTTGGATAGATGTTACAAGGGAGCACAAAGTCCTTCAATTCCTTCTACATTTGAAGCATCCAAAAATCTCGAGAAATAAGTTTCAAGGTCTTATTAAATCCAAAGTGACCTATAATTAAAAAATCATAGTAAGATTGAAAAATGCATAGTTATGTTGGTCCTTCTAGGATATACAAACGTTCTTCAAAGTATAGAAGGTCTTCTTCAATTTTAAACTTATCAACATTTTCTTTCAAGTGACGCTTGACATCAAGGACCAAAGCATTATTAGTAGTTGCAACACGAACCTTATCAAGAAAACTAGAATCAATAGGTGCAAATATAATAGTGGTGTTGTCATATTATGTATTGTCTTGTTTGAAAATGTACTAGGTACCTGGCTATAGAGGGTGAATTCGCGATTTACAAATATCCAAGAATCCATAATAGGTTTCATCCATATAAGAAGAATATGATTGAATATCAATATGAGAGTGCTTAAGTCAATACAAAGTGCTTAAAAACACTCTTCCTAATAACTTCATCTACATATAAATTCCAATTGCTTTGTTACTTGTCACAATCAAGCAACTAGATTTCTCTTTACAAATCCTAAACTTATTCAGTTATCTTCAATAAGCTATAAATTTTAATCTAACTATCAACTTAGTGTGAAACTTTGCATACAAATTCAAATATAAATCTACTATATGTTCAAAAAGTTTCAATCCAATCCAACTTACAGATTGTGGAAAATCAACCAAAACTTGCATTGATGTCACTTGGCTATCAGCTTAAAGGTTGATGCAGATATCCCAATGACAAATTCTCCTTCTTTAATCATTAATTTCAAGTAAAATTTGGTATATAGCTAGTCTTTTAAGTCTTCCAACATTGTGCCAAATTTCACCTTGATTCAACTAATAGATCTTTAGATATCATAGAAATTCTAAGCAATTCTAACTACCAATTTTTTGTACTTTTTAATATTAAAAATCAAATAAGTCCTGATTGTACTATTAGATTGCTACAAATTTTTATTCCATCTTAGCACACTCAATTACTTAGATATTTTTTAATTTTCAATTATAGATGTCACTTTAATTGCACACAATAGCTAAAAGTGTTGGTTCTAACTTTATTATATAAAAACTTAACCTCCAATACAAATCCTGATTTTAGATAGCAATTGCTACGTCCTTCCAAATCCTTTGAAAACAAGTCTAATGTCCTTAGAATGAACTTAAAATTAGCTCTTTAATTCAAATTTCCGATCTCTAAATGCCTCGATATCCTATCCTTGGTGGCCATTTTTATAGCTAGAGGTGCAATTTTGATCCTATCTCATACACAATCGACCTCTGAGTATCAATCCAATTTATTCTAAGGATTTTTAAGCTAAATCCTATCCTCAACTTAATCCTAGTATCAACCATACTAACTATCTATGTCTTCTATCCTATTTTTATTAACTTATGGCTTTTTAAAAGTAGTAACAGAGTTTGTACAACCTAGAAGAAAAATTTAATAACTAATTTTTATCTATTAGCTATTAAAACAAGAAAATAATCTAAGAGGCTTTCATAAATATTTTTTTAAATATCTTGAGTTCTTATTGAATCAAGATATTTGGATATTAAGTAAAAACCACTATTATTCATATTTTTCACCACATAAACATGTTACAATACAATAGTACTAAGGCAAAATTATTCCAGTTTCAATAAAGTTGTATATTGTTGATCAAGCGTTGTCTCTCCTATTTTTAATATAAGATATGATCTCCTTTTTAAAGCATCAAACAATCCTTGTTGCTTTCTTAGTCAATAAGTGATAATAAAGTTAAATTGAAATAGCAACATATTCCATTGATCTTGGCAAAATTTAAGAATTCAAGTTGATATAAAATATTTTAAGTTCTTATAATTTGTATATATAATCATAGAGTGCATTGCTCCTTCAAAATAATGATGCCATTCTTCAAAAGAATCCACAATAGTAAAAAGTTCCTTATCATGGATTTTATAATTAATTTTGGCAGTAAAAAATTTTGAGAATAAAACACGACAGGATAGAATTTATCATCTATATCCATTTGTGAAAGTACAATCTCTAGTACAAAATTTGAAGCATCAATCTCCATGTAGAACACCTTTATAAAGTCTAGAAGTGCCAAGATTGGAGTTATAATAAATATTATCTTGACGTCTTGGAATGCCTTCTCTACTTAAGGCTCCCATTTTAACTTGTCTTTATATATCAATTAACTAAAAGGGGCAGCAACTTGAGAATAATTTTTAATAGAAATTTGATAGAAGTTAGAAAATCCAAGAAAATATTATACGTCTCTCATAATCTTCGAAATGGCCCATTGCATAACCACCTCTACTTTCTTGAGATCCATCATCAAATTTTTAGTAGATATAATGTATCTCAAAAATTCCATCTTATGTTGATGAAATATGCATTTCTCTAGTTTAGCATACAAACTTGTATCTTACAGCTTTTGTAATACTAACTTGATATGCCCCTCATGTTCTTCCAAATTTTTTGAGTAGATCAAGATGCCATCAAGATAAATCACTACAAACATATCTAGATGCTCTCAAAAGATGTCATTCATTAAATACTGAAAGATAGCGGATGTATTTGTTAGTCCAAAGAGAGAGACCTAAGTAGTTTTGTAATGTTAGATTGTATAGCTACACAGTCCCTATTATAGCTTAACATTGTTGTTTTTCTAAATACTTGTACTTCTAAATTTTGCTAATATGTTGATTTTGTTTCTTCGGGCAATTGCCAATCTTATGGCCTTTCTTGCCACAATACAGGTATGGATCTTCTTCTACCCAATGCTTCTTTTTTTGTGAACTAAGAAATTTAAAACATACTATATCAAATTACATATCTTCTACTTCTAAGTGAATTTAAAATTTTTATTGATGTAATAGGAATATGTCAGATTGTGTATTGTCTTGTTGAAGCCTATGAATGTTTATCTTAACAACATTGAGATAGTCAATTATCACATTTTACAACTTGGCTAATGGCTTCATTGAGCAATTGTGAATCCGGAAGCAACAATAACAATCCCTTTATATTATCTTTTAGTCTCCAATAGAATTGGCTCATTAAGGCTTCTTTGTCCTAATTGATGTTGTATACTAATTATTCAAAATTAGATGCATAGATTGATGCAGAGCATGCCTTTTGATATTGCTGTGTAGTAACACTACCATTAGTTGAAAGAAGAAGGAATGATTATAATATATAAGAGCTCAAATAAATATATTTTAATAAATTATCTTAAAATTATAGATAATAGACAAGAAAATAGAAAAAAGTTAAAAAGTCTAATATTAACTTTTTATAGAAGAAGCTTCTATTTAATTTGTATAGCCATAAATAAGACAAAACAAAGTAGATTAGAAAAATAAATAATATAGACATCTTTATAAAAGTTAAAAATAGATTTTAGCAAATTTTATCTCAAAATTCTCAGAGTTGATATTCAAAGAGGACCACTTATGATCCAGGGTTGAAATCAAACCTTGAGATATAAAATTATATGCCTACGGCGGGTTGAAGATTCTTTTGCAAATCAAAGAGTTGGCTTAATAAGCAAACTTATGAGACTTTGTTTAAATGTTAATTTTGAATGATTTAAAGAAAAAATGGCTTTGTAAGAGCTTTGCAAAATTAAGGTTGTATTGGATGACTTTGGATTTTATAAAATAAAGAGGGATTTATAAATTTGAGCATTCCATGACTTTGATTTTAAAGCTACAAGTGAAAATTCGAGGGTATGTGATTATAGTTGTGATTAATATATATATTATAAGTTTGAATTTGATCAAATGGATTAATTGAGAATTATCAAAGTTCAAATGGATTGAGGTCTTCGAAGTTAGGATTTGAAGGTCAATAAGGATTTTTTAGATATTTAGCAATCTATCAATTAGATTGAAGTGATAGTTATTTATATGGATAGTAGACTAAATTTTCTATCTATGTATGAATTTTGAGAGCAATTAAATAGTGCAAAGAGAAGATATTTGAGCTAAAAGTTTGATATTAGGATTGGAGAAGGAAGGCGACCTATACTTGAATAGAAATTCAAGTTTAATTTTTATTTGGTAAGTTGGATCTCATTCAACTTTTTAATATATGATTTTAATTTAATTATTAAAAAGTATACAAAATTTGAACTAAGATTAATAATTAGATCATCAACCATTATAGTTTCAATCTACTGTAGGATTTGATTAGGACTTGTTAGGATCTGATTAGGATTTGATAGAATTGTTAGGATTTGTTAGGATTTGGTTAGGATTTATTAGGATTTGATTATAGTTTGTTAGAATTTATTAAGATTTGGTTCAAATTTATTAAGATTTGTTAAGATTCATTTAAGATTTGATTAGGATTTGACTAGAATTTGACTGAAATTTGATTAGGATTTGACTAGAATTTGATTGAAATTTGATTAGGATTTGATTAGGATTTAATTAGGATTTGGTTAGGATTTTATTAGAATTTGACTAAAATTTTATTAAAATTTGATTAGGATTTGACTAAAATTTTATTAAAATTTGATTAAAATTATTAGAATTTGACTAGGATTTGAATAGGATTTGGTTAAAATTTGAATAGGATTTGGTTAGGATTTGATTAGGATTTGGTTAGGATTTGACTAGGATTTAATTAGAATTTTATTAGAATTATTAAGATTTGATTAAAATTTAATCAAGATTTTATTAGGATTTGACTAGGATTTGATTAAGATTTGGCTAGGATTTGATTAAAGTTTGATTATAATTTTTATTTTTAATATTTTAAAAGATTTTTATTTTAATATTTCTTTGGATTTATATTAATATTTCTTTAATTTTTCTTTATTATTTCTTTATCACTTCTTTAGAAGTTCTTTAGGATTTTTTTTATGTTCTTTTATTATTAATTAAAATCTAATTAAAATTTTAATGGTTGGATATATTTATTAATCTTTAATTGCAGATTTTACATAATTTTATTAGAGGTGTTAGGACTTGTTGTTATTATTCCTCTTTTATCTTCCACAACTAGATGCCTAGTATATTCTTAAGTAAGACTTCACGACATATGACAACGCAATACTCGGATCTTAGTTGTTGTCAAATGAGCCTTCTCATATTCTCTAAATGCTTTTGTAAATGCTTCTATGAAAACTTTAAAATTATTAAAAATTAGTGATCTCTTTTCAAACAAGGGAGTAAACCATGATAATGCTTGCTTCATAAGCAAGGTGCCAATTAATCTAATTTGTGATTCTTCTGTCAGATAAATATCAAGTTGTATGACCATTATTAATCAAATTTGGTTGTCAAATCTTTAGAACTTTAAACACATACCATCATATTTTTTCAAAAGACCAACTTGACGCTCTTTATATTGTTGTATAGGTGGATTTCCTTGGCGTAGTATAAATAATATTATATCTTCAAGTAGAAGTTGGGTCGATGTATTCTAGATTGTGGTACTTTAAATGTTGTGTCATTATAAAGTCTTGCAATTCCTATAATCTCCGCAGTCCTAGGAGATAAAATAGTAAGAATACTTATAATGGCATCTAATTTGGATTAAAAAGATTTGGTTATATTAATATCTTGGCCTCTAGTCATTCTAAGAGAAAGAAAAAATGAATCTATAAAAAGATAATATTAATTTAAAAAAAGATAATCCATAATTTTTAAAATGCTTTAAAAGTTTCAAAGAGGGGTGATCCATTCTCTCACAAGAGGGACAAAGTTCAAATATTGTGATGAAAAAAATATCAATTTAGAAAGAAGTAATTGTGAGGATAAAATTCACTCTTCAACCTAAATTATAAGATGGCCTCAATTAAGAGTTGCTTATAAATTGTGGTGTGAAGTATAAGGAGTAATAAACAACAGTGAAGGAGAAGAACAACACAAAATAAGTGAAATATGTGCAATTAAGTAATTACACACTACAAAACTAGTCACAGTCTGTTTATAAGATTTTTATCTAGTAAAAATTAAAAATTAAAAAAAAATTAAATTTTTGAATAGATAATTTTTTTATCTTTCTAATGATATAAAAAACATGTAAACACGAGTTACTATGAAGAAGTAATGATAATTCAAAGATAGGAGGTAAATAATAAAAAAGTTAAGTATAAAATTTTTATTTTAAGGATAACTTGCTTAAAAGATCATGAGTTTGAACCTCACCAAGGCTCACAAGTAGTGTATGTGGGTGTCCTAGAGAGGCCATGAGGCCTTAGTCTTATCCTCCTACCTACATCCAAGGTGCCACAACCCATATGGGATTTGTGCACCTCCCTTCCTACAAGGACTATACTAGCTGTTGGTCTTCCTATTTTATACTAGTAGAAATAATAATTTTATATTTTTGACTTCACCATGGTGTTTAAAAACACCCTATTAGTCTAAGAACCTTGTATGGCTTTCAAATCTTACTCCATTTCTTCATAATGGCTCCCATGGTGATAAAACTCATTTTTACCAAAGTCTTCAAAATTGCTCTAAAAATTCTTCATAAATTCTAAATAAATTCTAAATAAATTCTAAAAATCTCTATAATATTTCTAAGATGATAATATCAATTTAAAACTATTTTATTATACCTTAAATTTTTTTTATAATAATAAAATCAATTTAAATCAATTCAAAATCCTATTTTCCATAATAATAATTAAAAAGATATGAGATTTCTTTCTCATGCTTCTTCTACCTACTAAGTAACATTTATAGGTTTTTAATGAGTAATACATGTAGATAGAAGGCCAATGTAGATATTGGTTTCAATAACTAACTTTTAATACTTAATAATAAATAAAAATATTAAATCAATTAAAATAATTACCTCTAAGACTTATTTAGATTCTATTTTTGTAACTTTTCTTTTATTAAGATTTTTATATTTATAAATATTTCTAATTCTAATAAATATTTAAATAGTCAAAAAGACTCTTTAACCATAATATTTATATAATTAAATGACTTAAGACTATATTTTTAATTAATCCATCAATTAAGATCCATTAATAGAATTCATAATAATTGGCAACTTTTAAAGTACTAATATACCTTCAAATAGAGGGATAATCCACTCTCTAAAAAAAAGATCTAATTTTAATATTGAAGATGAGATCAATTTCAATAAATTGTCAAAGATACAAGAAAATAAAACAAGAGACTTGAATTAGAATAAGATTTCTAAAAGAAATCAATAAGAACTTGAATTAATTAAATGATTATACGAATAACATCAAGAAAGGTGAACTAGAATTCTAAAAGATGCATTATTAAAACTGAAGAATTTTTCAACCTCAATTATATATATATTCCTATCTAGGACACTTCTTGAGCAGCTTCCATGAAATTAAGAAGCTTCTTGAGTAGCTTCTACCAATTGAGAAGCTTCTTGAGCTCCTTCTACTAACTAGGAAGCTTCTTGAGCTACTTTCATCAACTAAGAAGCTTTTCAACTAACTTTCATTAATTCAAGAAGCTCTAGAATATTTTAGAAGGTTTTATAAACCTCCAAAGTGTATGTCTTTAATAAGATCTTGCTAGAAGCTTATTAGCTACTATATTAAATCTTTGTGTTTTGAGGAACTTATATAAACAGGAGCTAGGAGACCCTTCTACTACATAAATGTCTAGTGAACCATTGTGACTTTCATAATCCACTAGATTTGAAGATCATAAGTAAGGTGAAGGAGTATTCTAACACCAAGTAAGTCTTTGGAGGTACTGTTAGGGACATGTACTTTGGAGGTTTATAGAATCTTTTAGAATATTCTAAAATCTTCTTGAATTAATAAAAATCAATTGAAAAGCTTCTTAGTTGATGAAAGTTGATTGAAAAGTTTTCTAATTAGTGGAAGGAGCTCAAGAAGCTTCTCAATTAGTAGAAGAAATTTAAGAAGCTTTTGACTTGATAGAAGTTACTCGAGAAGCTTCTTAATTTGATAGAAGTCGCTCAAGAAGCATCTTAGATAAGAGTATATATAAAAATTGAGGCTAAAGAGTTCTTCAATTTTAACAATGCATCTCTTGGAGTTCTAACTCACCTTTCTTGGTATTGTTTGTGTATTCATCTGTTTAATTTAAATTTTTATTGATTTCTTTTGAAAACATTGTCTTAGTTCAAATTTCTTACTATGTATTCTAGTGTCCTTGATAGTTTGCCAAGATTGCCCTCATCTTCAATATCAAAGTTAGATCCTTCTTATTAGAGAGTAGATTACTCCTCTATTCAAAAGTATATCAGCGCTTTAAAGGTTTTCGATTATCGTCTTTTAAATTGATATTTTCTTCATCACAATATTGGAGCTTTGTTTCTCTAATAAAAAAGTGAATCATCCCTCCTTAAAGTATTTTAGAGGTTGCGGAATACCCTCCTCTAAATTGATATTATCTTTTTATAGGTTCATTTCTTTTTTCTCTTAGAATGGCTAGAGATCAAGATATTAGTATGACCAAATCTTTTAAATTCAAATTAGATGCTATTATAAGTTTTTTTATTATTTTTTCTATTAAAAGTACAAAGATTGAAGGGATTGTTGTAAAACTTTATAATGACGTAACATCCAAAGTGCTACAATTTATACTGTATATATCTCCAACTTTTGTGTTTAAAGATATAATATTACGTATACTATATCAAGAAAATCCATATGTTCAACAACGTAAGGAGCTTTGAGTTAGTCTTTCAAAAAAATATGATGGTATGAATTCAAAGTTTTAAGGATTTGTCAACCAAATTTAATTAATAATGATATTACAACCTAATACTTATCCAACAAAAGAATCATGAGTTGGATTGGTTGGTACCTTGCTTACGGGGCAAGCATTATCATAGTTTACTCTCTTGTTTGAAAAAAGATTGTCAATTTTGAGCAGCTTTGAAGTTTTCATAGAAGCATTTGCACAAATATTTGGAGAATATAACAAGGCTTGTTGGGCAATAGCTAAGATCCAAGCATTGTATCAAAGGGCACACTCTGTATTAGTCTATGCATCCAATTTTAGGCAATTAGTATGCGACATCAATTGGAATGAAGAAGCTTTAATGAGCTAATTTTATTGGAAATTAAGAGATAATTTGAAAGATTTTTTATTATTACATTTGGATCTACAATTGCTCAACAAAGCCATTAGCCAAGTTGTAAAATATGATAACTGGTCATTTCAAAGTTGATAAGGTCAACATTCATTGGCTTCAACAAGACAATATGCAATCCGACATATCCCTACTATATTGATAAGCATGTTGAATTTGCACTTAGAAGTAGAAGATATACAACTTGATGCAATATAATTTAAACCTCTTAGTCTATAAGAAAAGAAGCATTGAGTGGAAGAAGATCTATGCCTATATTGTGGCAAGGAAGGCTACAAGGTTGGCAATTACTTGAAGAAATAAAATCGACACATTACCAAAATCAGAAGTATAATTGTTCAAAAAAATAATAATGTTCAGTCACAATAGGGACCATGCAGCTAGACAATCCAATATTACAAAATTATTCAAGTTCTTTTCTTTCTGCTCAACATGCTTATTGTTTTATAATCTTTTTGTATTTTGGCCCTCAAAATTTTTAGATGATCACTTCGTTAGATTCGGAGGCGTCCACTTCTTTTGTAGATGAGGCATTCACTAAGCTTCACAAAATTCCTCTAGTATAGTAATCCAAACCTATTCATATAGAGGTAATAGATGGATGATCTTTATCCTCTAATAGTGTCATCTAAGAAACCACGCCTATAGATCATAGAAGATATCGTATCGTTCAAAGATCATAGAAGCCAGATTATATTCAACATTATTAGAATTCCTTCAAATCTTCTTAATCTCAAACTATCTTGGTTGGAAAAGCATAATCCATCTATAGATTAGAAGTCGCAAAGAGTAGCATTTTTTATAGAGATTTTTGCAAATTTTTTTTTATAAAAAGCCACAAATTGATAAACCTTTATTTATTGGAGCAAAGACTTTTATAAGATTGGCCAACAAAGGTACACCATTTGTTATTTATACAACTCCAATTAAAAAAGATATGACTTCATTGGTAAGTATTTTAGAGCAATATAGCAAATTTTAAAATATTTTTTAGAATTGTGCTATAGATCTTCAAGAAGAAACACAACCATCTTTTGGTCCAATCTATAATTTTTCTCAAAATGAGCTTTTAATATTAAAGGATTATATTGATGAAAATCTTGCAAAGAACTTCATCAAGCATTCAAAGTCTCTAACAAAAGCACCTATACTTATTGTGAAGAAGAAGGATGGTTTCTTACGTATCTATGTTGATTATTGAGGATTGAATAAAATAACAGTGAAGAATCGTTATCCACTATTGTTAATCTCAAGACTTTTGGAACAAATCGGCCAAGCCAAGATCTATATTAAAATAGATCTTTGTAGAATATATAATTTAATATGGATCAAGGAGAAAGATGAATGAAAGACCGCATTTTGGACAAGATATGGACATTTTGAATATAATGTCATGTCCTTTGGATTAACAAATATATCTGCTATCTTTCAACATTTAATGAACGAAATCTTTCAAGAGTACTTAGATAAATTTATAATGATCTATCTTGATAACATCTTGATTTACTGAAAAAATCTAAAAGAACAGAAGGGACATGTTAAGCTTGTATTACAAAAGCTATAAGATACAGATTTGTATGCCAAATCAAAAATGTATATATTTCATCAATCTAAAATTGAATTTTTGGAATACATTGATATTGAAGATTTAATAATAGATCCCAAGAAGGTAGAGGTAGTTATGTAATGGGCCATTTTGTAGACTATGAGAGACAGATAATATTTCTTTAGATTTGCTAATTTCTATTGGATCTTCATCAAAAATTACTCTCAAGTTGCTGCCCCTGATATTGAGGATTGATATGTAAGGATAAATTTAAATGAAAGCCTCAAGTAGAAAAAGCATTCTAAGACCTTAAGACAACATTTACTACAATTTCAATATTGGTACATCTAGACTTTACAAAGATATTCTACATGGAGATTGATGCTTTGGATTTTACACTAGGGGCTGTACTTTCACAAATGGGTATAGACAATAAATTCCATTATGTTATATTTTATTTTTGAAAATTCTCTACTGCCAAAATTAATTATAAAATCCATCATAAGGAGCTTCTTGCTATTGTGGATTCTTTTCAAGAATGGTGTCATTTTCTTGAACGAGCAATACATATTATTACTGTATATACAAATCACAAGAACTTGGAATATTTTATGCCAATTCAAGTTCTTAATTGCCACTAAGCTCAATAGAATATGTTACTATCTCGATTTAACTTTGTTATTACTTATTGACCTAGGAAGCAACAAAAATTGTTTGATACTCTATCAAGAAAATCATATCTTATACCAAGGATAGGAGAGGCAACATTTGATCAACATTATACAACTTTGTTGAAATCATAGCAATTTTATCTTTGCACCACTATTACATCGGCACCTATTGATTGTAGTTTCCTCAATGAAGTGCATACTACAACCACTAATGATGCTTTGGCCTTTGATGTCAAGTGTTGCTTCAAAAAAAATATTGATAAGTTTAAACTTGGAGAAGATCTTCTATACTTTGAAGAATGTTTGTATATTCCAAAAAGACCAATATGACTGTGTGTTCTCCAATCTTGCCATGACTTTTTAACTTTGGGTCACTTTAGATTTAACAAGACCTTTATACTTATTTCTCAAGATTTTTAGTGGCCTCAAATGTGAAAGGTAATGAAGGACTTTGTGCTCTCTTGCAATATTTGTTCAATGTCCAAAAATCCTTGACATTGTCTTTATGAACTCTTTCAACCCTTGCCTGTTCTAAGACGATGATGGTCTTCTATCTCAATGGATTTCATCATATATGTACCGCCATCCAATTCATTGGACAATATCTTTGTAGTGGTTGATTCACTTACAAAAATGCCTCATTTTATTTCTTGTAAAAAGAATGCATCTAGTAAAGAAATGACAAGGCTCTTTTTTGACAATATATATCAATATCATAGCCTACCAGATGATATTGTATCCAATTAAGGATCTCAATTTATATCTAAATTTTGAAAATATCTTTTTAAAATATTGAAGGTGGATATTAAGTTTTATTTGGCTTTCTATCTTTAAATTGTCTGCCAAACAAAACAAGTTAATCAAGTTTTGGAGCAATATTTATGATGCAATATTAATTATCAATAAGACAATTAGATCTCATATCTATCATTAGTGGAGTTTATATATAATAATATTGTTCATGCTTCAATTTAGCAAACACCGTTTTATTTCAACTATGGATATTATCTGAAGCTTGATTTGTGAAATATGCCAAAGAACAACAATCCATTGATTGAAGGATTTGCAAAGCAGCTATTGTAACACCAAACAACCTTGAAGCTTTAATTGCAAGTAGCTCAAGATGCTTACAAAGTATCTGTAAATAAATTCAAGAATCAATCACCTAATTTTTATATTGAAAAAAGATATGGCTTCTTTGACAAAGCATCAAGACCAAGTAGCTATACAATAAGTTGGACTATCAAAGGTTAGGACCATTTTCTATCTAGAAGCAAATCAATCCAATGGCATATTACTTGAAATTACCATTTGTTATGAAGATACATCCAATTTTTCATGTTTCTCTTTTAGAACCTTATAAAGAGTCGTATATTTTGAAAAGAGTATAATAATTACTACCTAATATCAAAATTGAAGACCATAAAGAATACAAGGTTGAAAAGATATTTGATTCACGATAAAGGTGGAGCAAATTAAAATATCTTATTCATTGGCAAAGCTATAATATTAATGAGCGCACATAGGAACTAGTCAAAAATCTCACCAATGCGCCTCAAAAGGTATAAGAATTTCATCCATTCTATCCGTATAAATCCACACATATTCAATCATAACTTCTTAGTAAAGATTGGATTTAAGGAATATTTATAAAAGGGAAAGAGTTAAACTAAAGTCTTCATTAGTATATAGTTATTTATTCCAAGATAGAATAGAGTGATAGAAGTAAGTTGTTCTTTTAATGCTTGAAGATTTGACATGGTGACTAAGACTCAAAAGATTTGTTTGCCATGGAAGCTTCAAATGAATCAGTGCATTTTTCACAACCTTAAATTGAGCAAAGTGAGGATAATATATTTTAGCGCTAAGTATGACCTCAATTGCAGCCATTAGGAGGAAGATCCAACTATGTAAGTTTCAATTCTAATGCTTGAGCTTTAATAATATTGTTTGAACTTAGAGAGGTGAATCTTTTTAGTCCTAAGATCTTATTTGGAGGATATTTTGAAGGTTGTAATGAAGATCAAATCCTTGAATAGAATATTTTAATAATAGAGGTATTAGCTTAAGGCCATAGATAATTTTTTTGAGGACCAATAGAATCTATTGCCTAAAAATGGAGAATAAAATACATAGCTTCACTAGTATAGCGTATTCTCAATTTTTTATGTATGTAATAAAATCAAGCTCTTCTTGGAATTCATCACTAAAAAAAGATGTAATATTAGGCACATATACTTCAAAGGTTCACAAAACCTTCTAGAATATTCTAAAAACTTCTTGAATTAATGAAAGTTGGTTGAGAAGCTTCCTAATTGGTGAAAGTCAGTTGAAAAGTTTTCTAGTTAGTAGAAGGAGCTCAAGAAGCTTCCTAATTAGTGAAAGGAATTCAAAAAGCTTCTCAATTGGTAGAAGTTGCTAAAGAAGCTTCTTAGTTTGATGGAATTCACTTAGGAAGCATCCTACATAGGAATATATATAGCAATTGAAGTTGAAGAGTTCTTCAATCTCGACAATGCATCTCTTAGAATTCTAGCTCACATTTCTTGGTATTGTTCGTGTACTTATCTGATTAATTCAAGTTCTTGTTGGTTTTTTCTTAAAACCTTGTTCTAGTTTAAGTCTCTTCCTATTTATTCTTGTATCCTTAGCAAGTATGGCCTCATCATTAAACTCTTGATTCAAATGTCTGAGCTTTGGTAATACTCCTTGAGGTTAGAAAGATGACTCCAGTTAGTTCAAAAATTATGTTAGAAGGATGTTTTGAAGGTTATAACAAAAAGCAGATTCTTGGGCAAGATGTCAATACAACAGAAGTTATATCTAGAGGCCATTGATGCCATATCAAGGATCCTAACAAACAAAGGATAAAATATGTTGCTTCTCTACTCTGACAAATTTTAGATTTCTTATATATATGATTTGTTCATCAAAACACTTGAACTCCTCATAGAATTTGTTGCTAGAAAGGGAGATGATGTCATTAACATACTCTAAGTTATCACTTTTTAGACTCTTTTAGAACTTTCCATAGTCTTTTAGAATCTTTTTCAAACATCTAGAACCTTCTAGAACCTTCTTTAGTCTTTTAAAATCTTCTTTAATCTTTTAGAATCTTTTTTAATATTCTAAAATCTTCTAAGATATTTTTAGAAGCTTCTATAGATATTTCATAGACTTCTAAAAAATTTCTAATTTCTTTAATAGTTAGAATCTTTCATAGATATTTCCATCAAGTTGAAGAAGCTTTTGTAGAAGATTCAATAGGATATAGATCTTAGAATATAAATAGGAAGCAAGACCAAGATACACCTCGATCTTGCCAACACAAGTCTTGGAGCAATCCAAAGTATTTCTTTGTTTCTTGATATCAATCTAGTTCTTATTTTTGTCAATCATCTAATTCTTTGTTCTTGAAATCAATCTAGTTTTTTATTCTTTTCCTTGTCCATTCATTAATCTGTTGTCTTGCATCCCTGACATATAACATTAAAGTCCATTAAAATAAAAGAATTCACAATGAACTATATGACAATAAAACTTATATTAATAATAACATGGTCTTTAATATAATTTTTATTGATTGTAATATATCCATTTTATAATATTATAACTACCTTTGTTGCTTGAAATAAAGATTATATCAATGTAAAGTTAAAAAATTAATAGGATTGAACAATAATTCTTATAATATCCACAAAACTTCTTTAAGCCACTACTTAATTTTAATCCTATATCATATTGATTCTTAAAAATAATCTAAGCAAAATATTCACAATACAAAAAAAACTAACAAATATGATAATTTTAGTGACTCTCAATCAACAATATAGGATATTGAGTTAAATCATTAACAACATTGAAATCAAAATATATATTCAAAAGGCATAAAAATAAAATAAAATAAAATAAAAATATTTCAACAATTTTAAAGATCTATTCCAATGTGAATTCTATAAGCTATTATATTATCTATAAAAGAGCTCTTAATTAGAACTTTCATAAAATACATGCTCATCTTAATTATCTAAAAGATTTTAAATTGATAAAATTATATATCTATTATTTATAAAATCAACTATCATTACGTGTTAAAATTAAACTATCAATTCATTAAACTACAAGATACAACTTCCATATAAACTTAGAGATATAATATATATCTTATTTTAAATTATTTGATAGTCTTAATTGATATTTATAAGTCTTTTATATATAACATAAAATAAATAATATCACATTAAATTAATAATTTAAAAATCTAATTTTATAATATAAAGAAGATAGTTTAATAAAGGCAAAAAAAACCATCATTATTATATTTTTTTATAATATGCATATAGAATCAATAAATTCTTACTTTAAAATCCCACAAATCTTTTGCAATTTAATAATTCTATTTACATACACCAAATCTCAAAAAAACTACAAAGATCAAAAAAATATATCTATAACATGTTATCCAATTTATACCAATTGAAAAGTGTAATACATATCAATATCATATGATAACCAAAGCACTCTAATTTTAAACATATAACTTTACAAATTTCTCATTCTAAGTATAGGCTTCATTTTCTACTATTAAACTCTCAACATCAATTTGAGCAATTAAATACCATATAATATTCAAATAATGAAGATATCTTGCTCACCATTATAACAAAATATTTCATAATGGAGGCACTAAAAGTGCACAAAGTATAAAAAAATAATATTAAATATGAATACAATTGTAATAAAAGGATAAGAAAGAAAGTAGATATAAGAAGGCAAAAAAAATTAATTAATGACATACCACACTATCTAAATCTAAATTTGTTATGCAAAAATAATATTCTTTAAAAGTTTCTAAATCTAAAAACTAAAAGACTTATAATTTGAAATCACACCTAATATTAATAACACACCAACATGTTCATATCCTATTTGATACAACATCCTAAACAAATCAAGACTTCAATGTCAATAATAAACACAACTATCATATAATTCAACACATATAATTTACATCAAGATCACATTATTATTATTATTAAATCATTCTTAAAATCACTTCTTTAAATAAACAAATATTTGCTTATTTTACACTCTATGTCAAAAATCTCCATATACATAAATATCATCACTTATTTTAATTAACATTTACTTTTCTACCTTTAATCACAGCTTCAACAGTAGCAATGTGCTCCAACGTAAAAAAAAAATCATCCGTAGTAATGAGACACTTTTTCACATTGCCCATAACATAAACATTGGGCCACAACGAAGCTCTTCACGGCCAACCCAGAAAAAAACAGACAAAACTCAATCCTGTAGCAAATACCCAAACCAAGTAAAAACCCCGGAGAAACACTTAGTACAGAACCAAGTTCAGCAACTGCCCAACAACTCAACAAAGCATGTCACTCTGCAACTCAAGCCAAGGTGCAAATCCTTACCGACAAATGAAACTTCGACGGAGACATCCACTGCATTGCCGTGGAAACGCGTCGGGGGTGGTTGTCTCCGCGCGAGAATCCCAGCGCTTGCTCCGTCCGCGGAACCACATGATGTCAGCTCTGGAAGTAGCCGCGTGCACCAAGCTGTGAACAGCCCCAGAACCGCATCAGACTATAAACAAAAGACGACCTCGTCGAAGAACCGAACCAGATTCAATCCACACAGAAATCGATACCAATGGTTTCCTTAATATCACAGGTCTAAAACCCCGATGCGTTATTCTCAGAGCACTCTGTCATCAGAGCAATGACAAATACGTCAAGTTTTGAAGCCCAAGCTGAACAGCTGACCGATCAACTGGCTAGCGAGGAACTTGAATTGCAATCTATCACAAATAATATCATGTGGTTTATGATACTAAATTACAAAGTTAAGCTTAAAATTAAAAGAAATATAAACTACGAAATTCATAAATAATACAAATATATAAAATTTCTGAAATAATAATATTGATTAAACTTAATTTAAAATTAAATTTTGATTGATAGTCAAGTATAAGCAAAGTATAAAATTTACATCTAAAAACAAAGCAAGCTTATTGGTATTGAAATAGAGCAAAATATTTAAAATAATACGTTGATATTTTAATATAGTGTCATATTTACTGAAGAACACCATTTATAAAAATCTTATAAAAATTTATTTTTATTTTTATTTTAAAACAATTTTGATTTATTTTAATAATTTTTAAAAAGAAAAAGAAAAATATATAAAAAAAATTCTACAAAATTAGAAGTATTTTTTAATTATATGTAAAATTATATATATATATATATATATATATATATTATTTTGGTTTTATTTAAAGATTAATGTGAATACAAAGAACTTATAATTTTTTAAAAATATGTTAGAAATAAATAAAATTCTCTCTTTGTGACTTACATAAACATTTTGTGTTTAAATGTTTTTAGCTGGAACTACTATATAACTTTCCCTCAACATGGATTTCAAATTTTAACATTGCAAGACTTCATAACTTTATATATATCAAACAATTATAACATATATTGTTTGATCACACACGTTACAACGTATTATTAGTGCACATTCATACAAATCACAACAAAAACTATACAGAAATTATAACACCGATTGCAAATCGAAACACTAAAATCCACACATCATTACCACTGTTCACGCTTCATCAAGAAAACATGTACCCAATTCAAGGCATAAATTAAACACATCCACAGATGACGGTTATTCCCATGAGTTACAGAACCTGAAGCCAGTCTCCCATTCTAGAATGATTTGCACACCACCGACGTAGTACCAGTACTTGAACCGTCACTGAAGAATGGACGCCACGCTGGGACACAACGCAAGTTAGGAGCTGGGTCCCTGCTTTGGAGCTCATACTGTGTCTAGATTTTGGTGTTTGTTTGGTGTAGAATTTTCAAACGCTAGCAGTGATCCAGACAGTTAATCAGATGCAGCGATCTCAGTGTATCACTGCATCAGCTCGTCCTCCTTGCCTCACATCCTTAACCCCCAAATATGAGATTCATGACATGGTTGCTTGTCGGTAATTGAAGGTGACAGAGACGGCTCGGGGAGCACAGGATTTGCTGTGCACAATCCGGGCTTCTTCACCACATTCTTCAGTCCCACCAGGGTTGTCCAGCTAGCTATGAATCGCACAGAATAAGAGCCGCGGAGCTTCAGGAGTCGTATCACTGCTTTCGACTACGCGACGAAACAATCCAGGGTCTACCATGAGATTGCATCTGTCCTTGGCAGAGGTGATGGCACCCGAGCAGTGGACAAGCTTCAGCCTACAGTAGTGATCTTAGCTTCCAGGGACCATTCTCTACTACCCCTCCTCGAACACCAGCGATGTTACCGCTACGGTCGGCACCTGCACCTTCAGATCCGCACCCAGCTCCACAACCTTCGCAATGTTCTATAACGAGTACAGCATTGCAAAGTCTTGCTTCGATACTAGGACAACGTGGCATTGATAAGCTGTAGTTCTTAAATGGATTAAGATCTATAGCTTATCATGTGTGGCTAGAAAGAAGCTGTACGAGTTTAGAGAGGTGGTTGGGAGACAGTCCGATTATCTGGTGCACCTCGAGGACATTGAGATTATTATTATTAATCAGGATGAGAACAAAATTGTGCTCAGCATTGGCTGGAAACTGCAGCCGCGGAGATGAGAGATTCATTAAAGCAAATCTCGTACTGTGCTAGAGCAACGTGTGGCATTTTGGGTATTAAATCACATCTAAAATCATAAACAATAACACCTTCATATGCTCATTCTGCATATTCTGAAAGTCAGTCAGCTTGCTTCGCTGATTAATTACAGAATTGCCAACATCACAGGGGTTCGAGATAAACAAGGAGTGTACACGCCCACTTGTGGTAGGCCAATTTTACCTCACCGCCGGAGATATTCGCTCCAAATTTTCTCCACAAAACTAGAAGATGCACTGATGTACATTTAATTTTTCCGACATGTAATACTCATCGACGTGTCAACCGTCAACGCAAGGTTGACAAACCTACCGATCAAAGAGACCTTTGTGTGCCGTGAATGTCTACTTTAGTCTATCGATCGTATTGTTCCGTCTCCGAGGTCAGCGACCGAAGCAGAGATACTACAATCGGTGGGAAAAATCTGATGAAGATGGTCGAGTTGGTGATCATTTGAATAGTGCATTGCTCTAGAATGGAGTGAGGGGTTTTTCCCACACAGCAGAGAGGTAGATTTCATTTCGCCCCTTGTCGACCTTCGGAATGGTAACCCACATGAGCGGCTTGTAACGGAGACGTTTGAAGTAGAATACATACTCAGCGAGCTCCTCCCGGTAACAAAAGAATCTGTCCAGCCAAAGCAGGCCTCCTGGGCGTAGGACGCGATCGAAGTCGAAGAGGATGAAATCCAAGAGCTGGTGGTCGATCCACCCATCCAGAAAAAGGGTGGTGTGTACAATGTCCAGAGTGTTGTCGAAAAACGGAAGGCGCTGGTTAATTGAGATGTAGAGCGGGACCAGGCCACGAAGGGCAATCGTCTCGCTGAACGGCGCGCCCAAGTTGAGCGTCGCGGAAACAATGGTGATATCGTGCTCCTTCATGCGCGCTGCGAAGGTGCCGGTGCCCATCGAGTAGTCCACCCCGATGCGGATCTCTCCCGGCTTGAGCGCGAGAACATCCTTGATCAGAAACTCAGCGTCGGTGGTGTTCGGTACCACCCAGCGCTGCTTCTCCAGGATTTGTAAGTCGAAGCAGGGACTGCATTTGAAAAATTTCTTTCGATGTTCATAATCTGCAAGACATGCAAAATTCTTGCAATAAAAATTATCCCACCGGATGTTTTCGTCGGCGGGAACGGTCCACAAGGACACATTTGAGAGAAGTGGTGGCTTGTACGATTTCGGACCCCGCGCGCGACATCGCCTGCGTGGAACAGGATCGCATCCCCGGATGATGAGCTGCTGGGCGATCACCCAATCGTCCCTGCAAACCTCCCCTACGTCGTAATCCATGTACTTCTCCAGGAGGGCTTTATTGGTCACGCAGGCGTGACCGATTGTGCCGTAGGTTGCATTCACGCCCATGAAGTTCTTGACTCCTCCACGATTCTCCCTCACCTGCTCCGACACAGGACATGAAAAACTTCTATCTGTTAGACCCTAAACTAGACTGTATCAGCAAGACCCACATGCATCAAAAACTTTGTAGGGTTTTGATGCGAGAGTTACTACCTTGATGTAATTGCGAATTTCCTCCCGGTCGAAGAAGTCGTACAAGGGGTCCGATGGCGCCTGGTTCTTCTCTCTGCCCTCTTGCGATTGCACAGGAATCGTTGGCTTCGCAATCTCCACAGACGCAATCCCATTGTCGCCCTTGGAGACAGAGTCGGAGAATTTCTTGACATGCAAATCTATCGGATTCTGACTCCCAGACTGTGATTGCTTCAGCTCCTTAACAACCTTGGCTATTTCGCTAAGCTCTACTGTGATCTTCTCGAGCACATTCCAGCTCCGAGTTCTCTCGAAGTTCAAATCTGAGAGCGCAGTTGGTAAGGAAGATGCGAAGCCTTTGTTGACAACTTCTTCAGCATCAACAGATGCTTTGAGGACCTTCTCCTGTAATTCAGAAAGTTTCACGGCAAGATACGCGACGTGGATGGCGGTAGAATCCGAAGTCGGAGTGTTCAATGGCGATACTGCCGATTGCACGGTGTGTATGGAAGAGTGGTAGAGCGAATTTCCAGCCATGAACGTGAGCAAAATAACAATGAAGACGTAAACCCAGTTGATCGCTGCTTTGTGAGGATTACGTCCGGCCATCAACCCATATCTAGGTGAACTTCTGGGGATTTCTCGCAGCGGCGACTTGTCAACGCTCAACGAGCTCTGAAACTCTTTCACTATCCCCTGGGTCAACACGTCGCGGATCATCGTTCCTCCGTTCCGGGGAGCCAAATTGGTTTTCAAATCCCCTGAAGCATCTAACGATAGAAGGTGTTGAGATTCTCAACACAAGTTTGAATTACACCCCGTCATTGCACTTCCCCTGCATTTCTAAGGTATCCTAGCCAGTTTGACGACAGGGAAGAGTTCACTTCCACATGCGATTCTACAAAAACACCCCGCAAATACAAACTGAAAAAAATCCTAGTGCAATGTGCTAGCTTTCGGCAATAGTACACCCAATCTTCAGTGCACCAAGTAGGATTCCGAGTCAGTGACTACTTCGCATTCCTTTCTTTCCACCTATCTAAGATCGAAAATGAGTTGCAATGAATTCTTGGCACGCCTTGTAATCCGCAAATTCTTCTTCACACTGTTTAGACTCTGGCGAGAGTGATTTTGAGCAGGGGATCCACTGCTACGGATTGATCGACAGTATACCCCAACTCAAACACACAACAACGGATACCATGACCAATTACTAGAGCCGGGACGAGGAAGCCCTCAGTTCTCGCCAGCTGCTGCAGTGCCGAACTCCCGCAAGCTCACTAACCACAGCTCCAATCTCGGATCAGAATCTTTTTTTGCGCGACAGACTGTGGAGGTGTCAGGTTCTAAACATGGCAAGGAGCGGCGAAGAGTAATGCCTTGATCCTCCTTGTGAAATGCTAAATAAATCTAGAATTCTGGTGTCCAAAGATATCAACTACCGGTCCTTCTCAGGATGTTCTGATACAAATCCCTCTCTGTCCGCCCAGACAAACCTCGGACACTCGTCACATCACTGCTCAGTGCCCAGCTCCATGCGGGGAAGATCACGTCCAGCTCCGAGCATTCCCATTAAGGAGACAATTTAACAATAACCAAAAACATTCGGGCGCAACACACCAGGTAGTAGGGCGTGAGCTGCCTGTATTTGTACGGACTCTGGTCCCGCGGGCATTTACAAGCTGCTGATATTGTCTTAATTTAAACATGGCAGCTCACATGCTTCATGCTTTTTAGATAAAGCGCTCCACACCCTTATCACCTGACATTAGCGCACTCTCTGCATCAAATTTAGCTGAAGAATGCCTGATCTTAGTTACCGCGGTGAACAGACCAAAAATGACACAAACCAGTAAAGCGGCCGAGCTTCTGCCACAGGCTTTCTTTTTCTGGAAGCAGCACTGATCTCTCAATCAAGAGGAACCTCGCAGCGAATCTCTCGCCAATCCATGGGAGAATCTCATATGTTTGCTTCAACCTCATAGTGATTTTCGGAAGCAACCCGAGCTAAAACAAAGTACAGTACCTCCCTCGAGTATCTTTACAGGTTCAATTGACAATTTAACGGGGCGAAGCCAACGTCCACATTTGTTTCCACTCCACCACTCCATCTCCGTTCGGTACAATCAACGAGGAATCTCTCCCCTTGATTTTGGCTTGTTGGGTACATCATGCACCAGTCCATGTACGTATTGCGATGTGGAAGATGGAATGCACTAAGCGTGTCAGCCATCCGTTTGGTAACTCCTACTTTTCTTTTTCTGTTTTTTTTTTTTTTACGTTGCAAACTCCACTGTGCAAATCTCACAATCCAGTGAGGAATATTCCTTTTGGTGGCCAGTAATAATGCACTTCCTCCAGCACCATGAAGGCTGCACTTTGGTGCCAGCGTGAGGTTTTCTTTTTCTTTTCTTTCAATGCCCCACCAGACTTCTATTCTTGGGGCTTGAATTCCAGTATGATGCAAGTTGAGCTCGCACGCTCGTTCTTTTGCTAGATTTTGAGCACTTTGACTTTACGCTTTCAATTTACGTAAGAAATCCATGGGAGATTGGTGTCGATGAAGCTGAGTTGGCTTTGAATACCCACCACAACATTGACTGTGGCACAGCCATAGAGTAGTGGATGGCCGAAGCTTTGGAGAGATGACTGGGATCTACTGAAATCTGTGGGGGGCCTGGCCAAAGAAAGAAATACAATAGAAAACAAAAAGATTATAAAATACAATTATAAAATACAATTATAAAATACTAAGATATTTGAGATAATAGTGTTAAATTTTAATTGAAATTATCTTATTTATGTAGATAGTGTAATAATTTTATTATATTATAAAATATTTTAATGGTTCTTATGTACATTTGTTAATATTACATTTACACAAATATAAAAAATATTCCAATTTAATTTGGTAATACTTTATGTTTAAAATTGCTTTTACTTTAAATTCTTTATTTTATCTATATTAATACAAGGGGGTGATAAAAATATTTTAGCGTATTATTTGTTTTACATGATTTATTAAAAAATAGATTAAGTATAAGATAAATCTTTGTTAATTTGGGTATTTATAATCAATATTTAATTAGATATTTTTTATATAATGATTAATAGTCTAAATATTTAATTATCTCATATGTTATAAAATCAACAGATTTTAATATTACAACAAAAAAAACCATATCTTACCACCAATTTTAAATAAAGATCATTTTGGTAAAAGATACTTTAAATATTCTTATGGATTCTTTAAAAATAATGCAATTGGATCTTTATTATTGTGTGAAGATTTAATAATTTATTTTAATATTATTAACTTCTAAAAATATAAAAATATAAAATTATGAATAATAATTCGAATTTAAAAAATAGTTACAGTTGAATAAATAAACATACAGTAATATTTTTAAAATAATTATTTATAATAAGATAATTATCTAATTGTTTTGATAAATATTGATTATATAATTTAACTATAGCTTTAAAACTTGATTTGTATATATAGATTGTCAAAAATTTAAAAGATAAAAAATTAAAATATAAATAATTTTTATTTTCTAAAAATTTTTAAAAAATTAAAATCTTCTATTAGATATGATATTAACTATGAATCATAGATATTAAAAATTAATATAAAATAAAGTCTTGGTAATACTTTTACTTATAATAGTATTTGTTCAAAATACATAATGTGCAATTTTGGTATGGCAATCCGCTATTACAAAAGTAAAGTTGTGAGGATTTAAAGTTAAAAGATTTATAATAGAATTTATTTTGAAAATGATTATATTTACAAATAAATAAATATTGGTTATAAAATTTAATATATAATTATCTCCTCCTTAATTAATATTATTTTTTTGTAAAAAAAGTATTAATGATCAAAAGTTAGTAATCATTAAAATAATTTAAAATAAATAAATTAGTTGAATTTGACTTATAATTAGAATAATTAATTAATTTTTAGCGGAGGCATATTTATCAATTATTTTTTAGGAAAAAAGTATAAAAACACAACTATACTTTCAATAAAAAAAAACATCTAATCAACAGCCTAACCCTCTTATCCTCTCTCTCATACTTTTCTTCTCTATGTCTCTCTTCTACCTCTCTTATTTCAGTATTGTATAAGTACTTATCTTTGTTAATTAATAAAAGTCAATAAAAATCAATTAGTTATTAGATATTAGATATTATTAATTGTGTACCATAGAATGGAGTTGGTTTCCAAATTTTGATTATTTATTGGAGGTTATTAGTTTTTGGAGGATTGATTATTGTAAAAACAATTGTAAATAATCATATAAAGTTTGTACTTGATAAAAAATATTACAAGATTGTATAAATTCTTTGATTGCTTTTACATTTGTATTCATACGGAATCTTTTAAAATAAGTTTTATTATTTTATTGTATATACAATATCTTGTTGCTAAAAATTTACACAATAGTGGAAGTGTATAGAATCTTATTTGATCTTCTAAAAGATTTTAACATTCTTTAAAATAGAGAAAATCGTCTTCATATTATATCTTATCAGATTTATTATAAAATTTATTTTTAACTCTAAAATATTTCATTTATTTATTTTTAACATACTTAAATAAATTTCATTAAAAGATACAAAAGTAATAGATATTATTAATTTTGTATTTCAAAGATATAAATGCTATGGTTTTAAAAATAAAAAATAGAATTTTTGATTATAAAATGAATTCTTTTAATTTGGTGCTAGACATAAGTGTTTAAATGAGATATCTAATACTTTTTATTTTTTCAAGATAAAAAATAATGTTAAACATAAACTTTGATAAAAACACACTCTAATAAAGTAAAAAAATAAAATAAAATATGTGTTGATATGAAACATTCAAGATTCTTGTGATTAAGATAATTATATTTAAGACTAAAAAACTTTGTAACTAATGACAATATTCTTGAAATAAATCTGCAATTGTAAAAAAGTTTTTGCTAAATCTTATATTTAATATTTTTTACTAAAAATATTAAAATATGAATTATTAAATATAAATATTTTTTTATTATCCAATTATGTATCTTTATGAATAATAATTGAAAACTTCTAACAACATAAAATAAGAAATGAAGTAAATGTTGCTTTTAAAATTTAAAATAATAATTTTATATCTTTATACTATTATATTTCTCATATAATTAAATAACAGAAATATATTATAAATTTTTAATAAAATCTTGGTAAAAATTTGATGATAGTTAGCAAATTCTAAAAAATATTAAATGTCTTATATAATTCTAATTTTTTTTTTAATATATATTAATTTGTAATATCTTAGATATAATATTTTAGATATTGATCTAAAATATATATATATATATATATATATATATATATATATAATTTAAAATATAATCTTCTATTTATTATCTTTTTTATGCAATTTAGATTTTATGTTCTTTAATTTTTTTTTTTAATATAGGATTTAGATTGTTTGAATTGGTTGAGAAGTCTAGATATTAAAGATAAATAATAAAAATATTTGATGCTCAATTTCTTGAACTTATGATAATTTATACATATTTTGTAAGATTTTTTTTCTTTTATTTTTTATCTTCTTTAAAAAGAGAATTGGTACATGTAAGTGAGATTTTTTGTGAAAATTAAAGTTTTTACAAGATTCTTATTAATATTTTTTAAGGTACCTATTTTGTTCTATAATAGGTTGTAAATTGATCCAAAAAGTTGATCCTTTATTTAAAGATTGAATGCACAATAATAAAGATAATATTTAGATATAAAATTTGCATTATATTTTTTTAAGTAGATCTTTGTAGTCTTTATGTTTCTCTAGAAGTTTTTAGAAGCTATACTTAAATAAAATTTAGATACTACTTAAATAAAAAATAAACCTCATTCTTTTGCAATTTATATAAAAGTATTTGCTCTAATAAATAAAAACTTAACTTTTATAGATTTAAGTTTTTTATTTATTTATTTATTTTTATTTTTTAAAAAGTAAATAGAAGACTATAAAATATCTAATTTATATAAAGATTAAAACATTTTAACTAATAAAAACCTTAAGTGATAGAATTAGTCAAAGACTTAATAATATTAAATGTTATTTTATTATTATGACCATGTCCAAGTATGTGTTTAAGAAGGGTTTTATAGATAATATTTTTAAAACAAAAATATTAACCATCAATAACTTCTACATGTACTTATTTGGATTTTTATATTTAAGATAGTATATGAAGCTTGGTTGAGTTTTTATCAAGAAAACATACTAAATATCTAAAATATAATTCAAAAGTAAAAATTGCATAATATTTAAGTTTTTTTTTTTTTTTTTTTTTTTTTTAAATTATTATTATAAAGCAAGAAGGAGAATTAGAAGATAATATAGGACCTTTATAAAATAATGTTGTATAGGAATCTAACAATATAATTCTTATTATAGTTAAAAAAAAACTTGTTCTTTAAAAAAATATATATATATATTTTAAAATAAGATTTCTTGTTTTTTAGTTGTATCACTTTTTTAGGCCATGTAAAGGAATGTATGAAGATTCTCTACAATCAAAGAACAACTCCTCTTGCTAACATCAAATTTTTTTAAATATTACAAAAGATTTAAATTGTACATCATTAATTTTCATATCTTTTATTTTCTTTTTGAAAGTTTCTATGACTTATAGTATTTGCCACAAAACTATAGAAGTACTAAACAAAAATTATGTGACCTTCTAAACAAAACTAAAATAGTTGATTATTGCATTTGATAGTAAAATCAATTATTTTTAAAGATTAAGAAATTTAAATAATTATTTTTTTATAATATATTTTAATATATAAAAAAAATAAATGATAAATAAAATATTATTCTACTTGATAATAATTACTAGTTGTTAAAATTACAAAGCATATATAGAAGCAAAATAATTTTTTTTATTACAAAACTTAAATGTTTGTTGATTGCTATATAATTGTGTCTTGTTTATTATATATTTGATAATTTTTTTTTTCCAAAAATTCATCTAAGTTACACAATATTAGAACTTGATATTCTAAAAATAATAAGAACCAAAAAAGACTAAGTTAATTAAATTATATTTTAATAAATTTGACGTGAAATATTTAAATTAGATAACTTTGAGGCTAAAATTTAATGGGAAGTTGTATTTGGTTGATGAATCTTTGAAACTTGTACTTAATTCTATTAAACTACTTAAAAAGAATAATAATTGGTTTTTCAACATATACAATTAGATTTAAATGAAGATATGCAATAAACATAAATACTTGAGGTGGTATATTTGTTGAAGAAACTTTTTTTTATCCTTGCATCTTCTTGATTAGTTATTGTTGCTATTGGTTATGGTGGTAAACAAAATTGATACATTTAAAAATTGATTTTTTTTAAAATCACTTCTAGATTTTTAAAATCACTTCTAAATTATATTATAATATAATTTTTTAATTTTTTTTACTAATTATCTTATAAATTATAAAGCAAAAAAATTATAAAGCAAAAAAATTAGTATTTATTACAACGGATGCCAATTATCAACCAAGTGGACGAAGGGGCCAAACGTAAAGCCAATCCTGAAATCCTAAAGCCAAGCGAGCTCGAGCGAAGCCATTGCGGTTGCTTCGCTGCTTTGCTTCTCCAATGCCAAAATAAGACGCCACAGTAATCCGCCATCGCCACCAACCGCTGGGGATGGCACTCAAAAGGCGTGGGACTCACCTGTAAAATCTCACATCATTCCCTCGCTGGCTGCGACTTCGTCTCGCCCCTACAAACCTGCACGCAATGGCCGTCGAGATTGTTGCCCCGTTTTTTCGAAGTCTATGCTGCTACCATTAAGGCGATCATCTAACTGGATGGCGTGGGTAGCTTTACGAGCATGTGTGCGGATTGCAGTTACGCCAGTGCACGTACCGTTTGTATGCTTCCGGAGGCGGCGCTTCCGTGAGGAATGAGAGCAGATTAGCCTTTCGCGCCTTGGCGTGGACGTCATTCTGTGGGAGGTTCCTAACCCCCCTCTCCCATTCATTACGCCATCCAGGGGGGGTTCATGTTTTGGCGCTGGCGAGTAGCATGAGGATGTGGACTTCTTCCTCCTTGCTGTGAAGCTGCTTTTTCAGCTTCGACCCTGCGGTTCAGTTCGCGCCATTGGGCGGGTTGGAGTGATGCCAGTTGTGGATGCGAAGTGAGTCCAATTCGTATGATTACTAGCCGTGTCCAGAGCGACGCGCTGACCGACAGAATCTGCTGGGCGTGAAGAAATGACAAAGGTAAAGCTGCTATTGATGACGTTGCAGAGACCAGAACAATCAAGATAGCTTTTGCATACAAGACATGATATATCATTTCAGGACGTGCTCAGGTTGGTTGATCTCAACCTGCGATCCGAAGAGCAAGTACAGAGACTAATGTGGCGTGATGCAAGCGTGTGAGGCGGAAATTCTATTATCAAGCAAGCGGAAGCGTTCGGAATGCTGTGATGCGTTGACGCTTCCGATGAAGTTGCATCTAAATGATCCGAACGTAGGGTTACACAAATAACCTGGCTTGCAGTATTGTACTCAAGTTAGGAGTGCATAATTCGCAGCAACATCTAGATGAAAAGGTCGTGTGGGCTGCATTTAAGCACTGCAAATTCACAAGCGAGGGCATTTAAGCACTGCAAATTCATTGTTACTGAGCGATTGACGGAGCAGATCTATCCGAATGCATGCATATTGAACGCAAACCTCAACACATAATTCATTCATCATGGCTAATCGAAACACGTACCATCGACAGATTCTTGTCATGTCTGGCTAAAATTTACATTTAATCTGATCTGTGAAGAATGTGGACTTCGTTGCTGGAAGAGATTCTAAGCTGGTAGGGGACGTCAGTACATAGAGGAGTTGTGTTGGTGGCGCAATTGATACGATTGTGAAGATTCGCTGTGCGGTGATTATTTAGTCATATTAATGAATGGGAGAGCATGTGGGAGTTTGACTTGAAATCCGCAGTATACGATGGAGCCACCTATGATCTCACCAAAGTGGACCCCTAAGTGTTAGAGTGGGTGAAATTCAACCGTGGTCACATGCTCCACTGCATCAAAGTCATTAACCAGACAGCTTCATGCAGTTTGCATAGTCCTGAAAGGTAAGATAGCACTCAAGCTGCTGAGAAGTGATGGATTTGCTTTATAGAACGGAGTCGGTCAACTTTTTGTGGTGCTCAGTTTCAAGAATTTGATGGGTTGGAGAGGGTGTGCCAGGTCCTTTCGTGCGAGAACTCTTCGGAGAGCTTTCACGAGCGGTAACTATAGAACACGAACCACCCAGGAAGTTAAAGACGTTATATGTTGGACTGAAAGTAAGTTCGCATTGGCTGAAATCATGGAGAAACTCGGGACAAGAACCTCAAACCTGGAGACAGTATGGTCTTCATTCTTGTAATTAACTCTGACTTCCTTTTTCATCTTTTCGACGAGGGAGGCAACTTTCTCGAAAGGATGTCGACATTGAACAATGCAACAGTGAAGAAAACTGTGCAAAAGTGATAACTGAACCAAGCAATGCTTCTCAGTCACCAGGAACGTGTCAGGAATGAGGGATGATTTCTTGTTTTGCTTTTCACCGAACCAAATTTGTCGCATGAAGATGCGTCCTTTTTGGTCTGACGATCTTCACGACCTTGCTGCATCATGTAGGTGACCATTTGCAATAGTTAAGGAGATCGCAGAACGTAAGAATCCAAATAGTCGAGAAACTCGGACCTCAACCATGACATTCTCGCGAAAAAACGATAACACTGTATCACTTTGTCCCAAGAGTACTTAAGAAAATATAAGATGCGAACTTGATTTCGAGATAACAGAACTGCCGAGGAAGGAAGCACATCCCATCGACTTGTGTTTGGCAAACAATGGCATCTTCTCCAATCCTCTCAAGCTCCTAAGGCTCCGAAGGAATTGAACTCGCCGTATGATCCTTCTGACTCTCTTATTTTCTTTATCAAACACGATGAGCATCAGACATATTTGCATAACATGGACAATGATCATCATACAATGATATGGGGAATAATCACACATTCAATTCACAGTTCTCTGGATCGCTATCCCGCAAAATGTTGGGTTCTATGGTTGGAACTGTGACGACAGTCGAACTCAACTGTGGCATTGCAGGGCATTATTCTGCAAAATTGAGCCCAGCTCTGGAAACTGCTACCTCAATTGATGTCAGGTCATTAGAAACTAATTTCTTCATTCACAAATTCAGCACCTTCATAGTGCAGTTTTAATCCAAGACGTGAGCAGGATTTGTATGTACAGTTAAAAAATAATAAAAATAAAAATAAAAATAATAAATCCTTTGAATGTAAAACTTCCACTTATAATCTACTTGATTGAACATCATGGTTTTTGCTATTGAATCTTGATAGTTGTAAATAAGTGAATTTTATTGGATTTTAAATATGTATGGGTATATTTTTATTTTACTCAAAATTACAGTATATCCAGATATCATGATTTAAGTTTTTTTTTTTTTTAAATACTCAAAATCCTAAAAGATAGCAAAATAATATCAAACGAATATTTGAATTCATATCATTGGGATAAGAAGTGATATCAATTGCTACTTATTCTTACATGTTTTTAAGTTTAATTGTACTTCTATCTTGATTGTAGAATGAGAAAAAAGAAGATATTTTGATAGAGAAGATAATTGGTAGAACCATGTGTGAGGCAGTTGATGAAAGAAGCTTAAATAAAATTAAACTTGCCATTGATCAAAAAGAAGGCATTAATATATAAGACCCACAAAATTAAGATTTTGCATTGTATTATCATTTTTATTCTACCTTATGCATCCATTTTGCATTTAATTAACTTATTTTATAGATCTTCAATCATTTAAAATCTATTATATAATTTTAAAGATACAATTATTTTATTTTGATACTTTTCTATATATATATATATATATATATATAATTAAAAAAATTAATTTTCTATAAATATGGATTGAGAATTATTTTATTATTTGATAAATATACTTATAATAAAAGCAATTAAAGGTGGATACAAAGATGTTAAAGGTGATGTATAAAGAGTGGATAATTCCTATTAAATATAATATAATATGGATAATTGACACCTTATTGTTGATTGACAAATTATAGCTGCCATATTTTGGTGGTATTATTATTTAGTTGTTGTAGCTTATTAAGCCATCATGTGGCCTAACATGACAATATTGTGTTGTGGTTTGGCTACTATATGAAAATAATATATATATATATTTAATATATAATTTATTATATAATTAAATAAGAACCATATTAGTAGATTTTAATTGATTATAAAATATAATTAGATTATTATTTTGGAAGAAGCCTATTTAAAAGGGCTACTATTGAGGTATTTATAACCTTATTTTTTTTGATAGTGGCTTTTGAAGTTGATTTTATATTGATAATAACTTTTATATATTTTAAGTCATCTTTGTTAGACATTAGTGACCCTTGAAATCTTATTTATTTCTTTTATTTAGTATTTAGGATATATACTATATAAATCTTATTAGAAAAAAGATTAGAAAAGGATTTCATTATAAAAAAGAGTAGTTAGGCCATTCAAGTGGATGAATGGAAATGGGTGATGAAAATTTCTATTCTTATTAGTCAAAAGTCATATCTAATGGGCTTCAAGGAGGCTGTCTAAGGCCTTATAGGAGATTAGGATTTTTTTTAAGGTCATTCAAACATCAAAGATTAGTATTAATAAGTTTAGATTTTTAATTATGGTTTTTGGGCAAAAATTGAATGATTTGGAATTTTTATGAAGAAGATATAGGCGTTGAAAGTCAAGGTATTAATTTTGTACCTATTGTCACTCTTTGGGACATAATTCATGCATACAAAGAGCAATAAAAGATCAGCAACCAACATTAGAAAGAATAATTTCTTAGCTATATTTTATATATATGGCTTGATAAATTCTAAACTAAAATAAAAAAATATTGGGAGCTAAAGTTAGTACTTGTAATCTAAGGGCAGTAATTGATCCTCTTAATTAGTGGTATGTTTTGAGCTATATCTTAAGTTATTTCATAAGGTTTTGGCTCAAAATTTTTAAGAGTATATTTTTATATTATAAAGCTATATTTAAAAAATTTGTAGCATTAGAATTTTGGATTTTTGAGATATAAAGAAAATAATACTCAGATGTTTATAAATTAGGGTTTTAAGCACATATTAGGCTTTTTGAGATATCAAACAATCAAAAGTGAATCTATAATTGATTTCTTTTGTAATAAAGCTTAAAGATATAAGCTACACTTTTAAAAAACTTGACAAAAATTGAATAGCTAAATCAAAAATTATTGGATCCTAAAATTTAAAAAGAAAATAATTATTTGTAAGTGAATAAGATATTAAAGGGTTTTATTATAATTTAAGCATTTTGTACAAATTAAAGGGATTTTTTGGGAGCCAAAACTATATGGAGGTGAAAAAATAGATATATGAAGCTATAATAATATTTTTGATATAAAAATAATTTTTTAAAAAGAAAATATGATTTTTCTTAGAAATTATTAAAAACCTAATTTATTAAAAATTAATTAGTTATGATTTGGCATAGAAAAGGATATAAAGGATTTTTTACATGCTATAATAAAATCTTACATATAAACCTATTCAAATATAAAAGATTTTTATTAATATAATATTTTTTTTAATATTATTATATTTATTTGTCCTCCTTATTAAGGACAAATCATTTATTAGAGTTTAACCAATAATTACATATAAATTTTTTATAGCTAAGTATCCAATATATTTCTAGATTAAAAATCATATCATACAACAATAAGTGTATACATATTAATTGGATCTCTTTGACTAGATTAGTTGTTAGTATTTTCATATTAGAAAATCTATATAATTAGATAATGGACTACTATTATAAAAACTCAAATCCAAAGCTCATTTAGTTGTAATTTAGTTCTCTTGTGTTCTTGTTAGTTAAATAGTTAGCACCTTGTATTCATATATTTCTACTTTTATCTTTAGATAATATAAATTTTTATTGATTTATCACATGGTATCAGAGCCAAGCACTCTAGATTGTTTCTTTCATAGACTAAGTGGTTTGTGATGATCTTTTGTACAAAATTGATCTCTTGATCAACTTTGAAGAAGTTTAATTTTTGTGAAAAAAACTTAAGAAGTAAAAATTGCTTAGAACAATAGTAGCTCTAGGAGCAAAAAGTTGCTAGAGTAATAAGTCATTAGAAGAGTAGGTGTCAAAGACATGAATCACAAAAGAACAAAATATCAATATATTCTCATGTCACTCAAAAGAATAAAAAATCATTCAAAGATGGAATAATATTAAAACTAGAATGACTATTGCTAAAAAGAAGAAGACTAAAGACTCTTGAAACAAGACTAAGAATAAGAAAGGCATTGATAAGAGTGAAGAAGGCTTCACTTTTCTTTCCATATATATTATCTACCTAAGAGCTACATAGCAACGTTTTATAGGACCTCAAGTATGTGTCCAATTTGTAAGACACATGTCAAACTTGCAAGATAAGTTTTTTTTATGTGCCTCACGTACTTAGCTTGTTCTATAAGCTACTAACATGTGTGACATGTGATTAATTTGTTGGCTAAGTTTTTAATCTATCAATTACATAAAGATATGCATAAATATAAAATCACATCTATAAAGCTACTAAGAAGTTTTTTTATAAGATATTAAGAAATTAATCTATTTTTATTTACTTCTATTTATCCATGTTATATGAATAATTATTAGAATAAATCTTATATCTATCACATTATCCCCCCTTCTAGGGATGAGTTCCAAAAGTAGTAGTAATTACATGTTAAAGAAGTCCAACATGCACCAAATTATATTTGCTACATATTTTGATCTTTGTTTCTTTTGAAGGTAGTTGAGATGTCTTTTTAGCCATTGATAATGTCCCATATTATAGCAAGAGGATCACTCTAATATTTGATTATTGTTGAAGCCTTCATAACTTCTTTAAAAAAAAAATATTTGAAATACCATCAAGAGTAGTTCCTATTTTCAAAAGTATTATCAAACAATACAAGTCTCTTCCAAGGTCGCGATACCAAACACATTGTCGTATTGCATTTACATGCAGTATGTAAAAATATTATATTTTTTTATTAATTTTTATTATCTATATGTAAGTGTTAGAGGCTATTTTGGAAGATATTTTAAGGGAAGGATTTATTTTAGCCACTTAATTAGTGAATTAGGATGGCTATTTGTTTTTTTTCTATCTTAATTTTACCTTAGAATAGATTCTTTTGTAGTTGGAAGAAAGATAAAGGTTGTTTTATCTTTCTAATTGACTGTGAGGTAACATGGTCCTTTGTAAGAGATAAGAGAGAAGAGTATGGGATAAATAAGGCCTATTTAATAAGATTTTGGCTGCCCATGTGGGCGTGGTATGGACTGATGTGGAGGAAAAGGAGAGGATACTCCTCTTGCTAGAACTAGGATTGTGAGTTGTAGGATATGTGATTTTTGGAGAGAGATAGTTTTGAGAGTATTTATACTTTTATGATAAAATTTGGAGGGGATGATTTTCAAATTATGAGAATTCTAGAGCCTACTCACTTGCTTATTTTGGAATCATGAGTGAAAAGTTACGCTTGTTTTAGTAGAGTGAGGTCTTCTGCTATCGAGAAATAAAGGCAAAAACTTTGAGCTGCTATTGCAAGTTTGATTTCAATTCTTTCTTAGTAAAAATTATAGAGAATGTAGAATATTGTGCTATCTTTCTATCAAGCTATTTTTTGAAGCATTTGGAGTTGGAAAGAAAGAGTTGTGAGCTTGAGAGCAGAAAAGAGTCTGCAACCACGTGATGAAGATGGGTAGAAGCTTTGTTCAACCACCCGAGTTGGATATTCTCTTCAATCTTTCTAGTATTTTAAAAGCTTATAGTGGCTTGTATAAGATTTCTATGAGAACAAAAATCACCATATTTGGAGCTTTTATGAGAATTTTATGAGTTGTGAAGTGACAAGAGGGCAAATTGTTGCTAAGGTTTGAGGGGTAGTTTCAACTAGCCATAAAATCTGAAGTTTGAGAGGTATATATGCAAGATTTGAAGTCAAGTTAGATAATAGAGTGAGCTTTTCAAAAATCTATTGCATGTCTAATTTGGAGAAGGCAAGTGATCACAACAGAAGCTGAAGTAAGAAGAGCTTTGCTATATTTGCAATTTGCTGGAAATTTTTAGTACCTATTTCAATTAGCCATAACTTTTAATTAGTAAGACCTTTTTTTGTGAAATTTTGATTGATTTTACAATGTATTATTAGCTTTCCATAAACTATATATACACTTGATTTGATATTTGGATGAAATTTTAGTGATTTATTTAATTTCAACTAATTGTATAACTTGTATTCTTCATATACAGCTGTATTTTGAGGTATACTTGAGTATATATATACTTTAATTATAGATATTATATAAGTATATATACTTATATTTATATTAATTATTTATATAATTATTTTATAAGTATTATATAAAATATTTATATAAATATTTATACAAATATTATACAAAGGATTATATTTTATATTTGTATAAGTTTTGTATAAATATAATAAAAGTATAATATAGAAGCTTGAATAAGTATTTTGCAAGTATACAAGATACTTGCATGGCTTCCTCCTATATTCCCTACTAGTTCTAATAGTAGCTAGGAATCCGATGTTTTTCCAAGGCGGATTCTCTCTACTCAACAATATTGTATTTTGCCATCAATTCAAAGAAGAACATATTGTTCTTAAGGATCTTCATCTCTATTCTATTATCTTGAAGATTGTAACAGCTGTAATATCTTGTTTGATAATTCAATTAATGATAGCTTTTATGTTGAATTTAGTGGTTGTTGATTCTTCATCTTCTTGATACTAAAATCCAAAGAAATAACAAACAATGATATAAGATAAAATGAAATCTCCATTGAACTTATTTTACTTTATAGCAAAGATTTTCTTGTCTCTTCATCTTAATTTTGATGAATGTTGTCAATGAAATACATTGGCTTTAGCTAAAGTATTTGCTAGATTCTTCGATGACTTCTATGTGCATTCACTAATATCATATCTATGCTAATATATAAGATATTCTAATCTATTTTGATGTTGTCTCAAAATTAAGACTTCTTCAATTTAAAAAATCTTCATTATTATTTACTTCTATAGGAGGTAGTGGCATTTGTTTTTTTCCTTGTATATCCACTCTCTTATATAGTTCAAGTAGAGATGTGTAGAATATAGGATGGATCTTCATAGACTCCGATAGGTTTAATTAATAAGCAACTGGATTGATTTGTAAACAAATTGGAAATAGACCTAGCTTCCAATAATGTAGCTTGTCACAAGAAGAAATAGTCTTAATATTATGACAAAGTAGCCATATCTTATCACCTACCTAGAATTGGAGTTATTCTTTACGATAGACATTTGTATTGGTCTTTTGTTGTTCTTGAGCTTTTTTTTATTATGTCTTCTTTATTGCATGTACTTCTGATAATTGATTTGCTAAATCTTCTACTACAAGATTATCAGCTTTTGAGAAGTCAAAAATATTAAGTTGTGGATGATAACCATAATTAGCAAAAAAAAGATGTTTATTGAGTAGAAAAATGTATTAAATTATTGTAAGCAAACTCTGCCAATGGTAAAAAATTTGTCCAATCACCTTAATGATAATTGATAGTATATTACAAATATTGCTTCAAAATTTAATTTACTCATTTTGTTTGTCTATCAGTTTGAAGATAGAAGGCTGAAGATAATTTTATGCCTACTTTCAATATCTTAGAAAGGATTCTCTAAAATTTTGATACAAATTGAGTTCCAATATCTGATATAATATTCCTTGGTAATCTATGATATTGATAGATGTTATCAAAAAAAAGTTTAGTTATTTCTTCACATATGATAGATTTTAAAAATAATATAAAATATGTGATCTTCGTGAAATGATCTTTAATCACAAATATAGAATCATATGAAATTAAAATTGATAGATTTGTGATAAAATCCATAGAGATAGAAGACCATAGCTATTTAAGTATAGATAAGGATTGAAAAAGTTTGTAAGATTAATGACAATGAGTTTTTGATCTTGAATAAACATCATATGATTGCAAAAACTTTTTAACTACCTTTCTTATTTGAGGCCACCAAAAATCTCTTGATATTAGTTTTAAAGTCTTATTGTATTCAAAATGGCCTACTGTAGGAAAGTTGTGACAAGCTTTAAGAGCATGTGGTCATGCTTCTCCTTCTAGAACATATAAGCATCTTTTGAAATAGAATAGATTATTTTTGAACTCAAATTTAGAAGTATCATTGAACTTAGATGAATTATTATGAATATCATAAATAAGAAGATTTAAAGACATACTTGACTGGACTTGTTTAAGAAAAGTTGAATCATTAGTCAATGTTGATTTCATTGTTCAAAGATGAAATTGTTTTGAAAAGAATCTAGAAGGTAGTGATTTTTGAAAAGAATCCATGATTATAAGAAGTTCTTTGTTGTAGATCTTGTAATTAATCTCAACTGTTAAATTGTTTTTTGAATGAAAAGCTATTGGATGAAGTTTGTCATCTATTCTTATTTACAACAATATTGTATCCAAAATAAAATCCAATGCATGTATTTTTATAAAAAATACTTTGAAAAAATTGACGTGATACAAGATTGATATAGAAATAAAAGCTATCTATCATTAGACCATCATTTGAAATGATATATCCTAAAAGATTAAATTAAATAATATGAAATATATAATTTTTTACCTTGATATATAATCTTATATTTCTTAGTTTTTGTAACACATGACGAATATGAAGTTCATATTCTTTTGTGTTTTTAGAATATATTAGAATGTTATCTAAATAATAAATAATAAAATCATTAAAAAATTTATAAAAAATATCATTTATAAAATATTGAAAAATAACTTATGCATTTGTAAGTCCAAAAAGCATGACATTATATTTGAAATTTCCATATTTATTTCAAAATGCAATCTTTCATTCATCACTTTTTTTGATATGGACCAAGTTGTATGCTCCTTGTAAATATATTTTTATATAGATATTTGCTTAATTGAATTTATTAAAAAGTCTTAAAATCAAAGATATCTATTTTTGATGATAATCTTGTTAAGTCCTCAATAATCTACGCACATCTGCAACAATCTATCTTTTTTCTTTATAAATAAGATAAGAGCTCATGTTGGAAACTTTGAATGGCATATGAAGTTCTTAGCTAAATTTTTATCAATATGTTCTTTCAATATAGCTAACTTATTCTGTAATAAATTATAAATTGGTCCAAATGGTGGTTGAGCTCTTTCTTAAAAATCAATTGAATAATTATAAAGTTGATACTCTAGAAGAATATCTGTATTTTTTTTTTTTTTTTAAATATCTTAAAAATCTTGATATTGGCTAAAAATATCACTTGTAGTCTTTTCAATATTAAAAATGGATGTAACATATATAACAAAAGATAATCTTTCTTTTGCCATTGTCATAATACATGAAGTCTTGCTCGAGAATGCTCCGGGCATCTAATTGTGGAAGATAAAAAAGAAATATACAACAACAAGATCCTGACAACTTTAATAGAATTCTGAATAATTTCTATTAAATCTTAACAATATTAATCAAGCTTTGATCTAATCTTAAAGAAATTATAAAAAGAAGAATAAATGAATCATACATTAATCATAAAAAAATAACATATAAAATAATAATTTTAAAAAATATTAAAAATATAAATCTTAAAATCCTAAGTCAAATCTTGATCAAATCCTAAGTCAAATCTTCGTCAAATTCTAAATCAAACCTTGATTAAATCTTAAATCAAACCTTGGTCAAATCTTAAAAAATCCTAAAACAAATCTTAATGAAATCCTAAATTTTAATCAACCTTGATCAAATCCTAACAAATCCTAATCAAATCCTAATTAAATCCTAATCAATCTTGATCAAATCTTAATAAATCTTAAAATGAATCCTATCTAAATCCTAGTCAATTCTAGTTAAACCTTAATAAATCCTAAAACAAATCCTAACTAAATTCTAGTCAACCTTGATCAAATCCTAATAAATCTTAATTAAATCTTATCTAAATCCTAGTCAACCCTGATCAAATCCTAATAAATCTTAATTAAATCTTACCTAAATCCTCGTCAATCTTGGTCAAACTTTTATAAATCCTAAAATAAATCCTAACTAAATCTTAATCAATCCTGATCAAATCCTAACAAATCCTAAAACAAATCCTAACTAAATCCTAGTCAACCTTGGTTAAATCCTAATAAATCCTAATCAAATACTAAATCCTAAATCCTAAATCCAAATCCTAATTTTAATGAAATCTTAATCAAATCCTAAATCCTAAATCCAAATCCTAAATCCTAATGAAACCCTTATAAAATTCTAATCAAATATTAAACCCTAAAGCCAAAACCTAAACCCTAATCAAACCCTAACAAATTCCTAAGGAATTTCTAAGGCAATTTTTGAACCTTAATAACTACCAAATAAATTATTGATCTTAATTAAAAATTTATATATGCCTTAATAATTAAATTGATAACCAATACATCAAGTTTTAAGAAGATCAAACTTACCAAAAAGAAAAAAATCCTATAAATCTGCTTGGATGTTGGCCGGCCTCCTATTCCAATCTTGATGCCAATAATTGAACATCTAAACCTCCTATTTTCATCATTTAATTGCTTTTAAATTTCATGTATGTGTAGAAAATAAAGTCTTCTATCCGTATATACAAATTTTATTCAAATCCAAGTGGCAAATTGCTCAAAATCTATAAAATCCTAACTAATCCTCAAAATCCAATTCTCGAGACCTAAACCCACTTAGACCTCAATTAATAACAATTAAATTATTAAATTAAGCTCAAAATTATAGTATAGATTAAAAACAACAATACCAACCAATCTACAAAATTTTAGCTATAGATCTGCTATAAAACTTTTGTAATTGCCTAAAGTATAAGCCCTATTTTATTTCACAAAATCCAAAGTTGTCCAAAACAACCTTGATTTTGTAAAGCTCTTATAAAGTCAATTTTGATCCAAAGCACTCCAAATAAAATCCTATGCAAAATCTTTCAAGTTTTCCTTCTAAACTTATTCTTTGATCTATGAAAAAAACTCCACATCCGCCATAGACACATGGTTTTGTACCTCGGTCTGATTTTGATCTGGTTTCATAATCGGCCTTCTCCGGGTATCAACTCTGAGAAATTTGAAGTAAATTTTACTAAAATCTATTCTTGACTTAACCTTGATATCAACCATATTAACCATCTATCTCTTCTATATTGATTTTATTAATTTATGGCCTTTCTAAAGTAATAAAAGAGTTTCTATAGCCTAGAAGGTAAATTTGCTAACTAACCTTTATCTATTAGCTATTAAATCAAGAAAAAAGGATTAGAGGCTTTTATAAAAGCCTTATAAAAATATATTGAATTCTTGTTGAACCATGATAATAGAATATTAATTAAAATATCATTTTTTTTTTCATATTTTCATTCTATAGTCGTGCCACAACATGACATCCACTCTCTCTTAACCTGCACATCCTCCAATATGTGCCAAATTCAATACACCATTATCCTTAAATCAATGCCAATAAATCCATGTATCCAATATATACAAGTAAATTGGAAACATCCAATCCATGTATCCAATATGTACAAGTAAATTGGAAACATCCAACTTTGCATATGATCAAACCATTGGTGAGGTAGAAAATTTGAAATGGAAAGATTTAATTGAAACCTCTTCTATATGTCCACATACATCTTCCTTGCATCTTTTTTCTTATTCTTCTCATTCCATGCTTGATTTAAGATATTTATATAATCTTTAAATCCATTGCCCATATCTTCATATTTGAAGATTTTTAGATTTTCAACCCTTGAATCTCATACTTGATAATGAATCTTATCTTTGTTTAAATCCATTTGTTCCCCTATTGCATATGCATTATTCATATAACCTTGACCTTGGTCCAAAAGAGAAGTGCTTATAATTAACTTGATCATAGCTAATGACTTGGCACACTTATCTTTTATTCTATAATCTTTATTTGCTACATAATCATGTATAACATTCTTCATATCTTCTTGAATGCATCCTTGTCATACATCATAATCTTGTGTTATCTCAAAGTATTGAATTACTTCAAAACATTGAAAAATTTCAAGCCCTTGTAAAGCCTCATACTCTTGAAAAATCTCATAACTCTCACTATAATCCTTTGAGGTTTTACAACCACACTTAGTACCATAACCTTGTGCAATTTTATAACTCACTTTGTAATAATCATATGAAAATTCAAAATTTCTTTTATCCAATCCATATGCAATTTTATAGCCATATGCAATTTGATTTTTATTATCATATTGATGTATAATTCTACCACTTTTTATATTATAATGATATGAATTCATACAACCGTTATGATTAGAACCTTAAATAGGTCCATAATTCCTCTCTTTTGAAGGCTCAACTTTAAATTCTTCAATATAATCCAAAATATTAGACAAAACATCTTCACTTCCTTCAAATGTAAAAAATACCCTTTTGTCATGAAGAGATGCTCCATTCAAATTGCCATCACCAACTTGCACAAACTTATTCAATATAGAATAGCCATAACTTCCAACCACATTGTCATTAGTGTCTAAATCCTTAAGCTCCATATTGCCTTCAAATTTTTAGATATCTTGGCTTTTCATACTGATAGTTTGAAAAAAAAATCTTTGTTCTCTCCTTCACCACCTTTGGTATAAGATCCAATTTCCTTCATGTATGAAGAATTTGTTCTTCTTTTAAAGCTTTCTACTTGCTCCTCTATTTTTCTTGATTTGAGATTTGTCCTTTGCATTGATAAAGATGATGTAGAAGGCAAAGTAGATGATCTCTTAGGCCATATTGCAACTCCTCTAACTTGCGCTTGTTGTTGCTTTGTTAGAACAACCACTGCTTTTTTTAATTCCTTTCAATTATTGGTACAACCACTCTCTATAGACTCATCTGCAAGAAGTATGAAAAGCTCATCTTCCAATGCATCATCAACACCATTTTAAAATAATTCTACTTTAATAGCATCCAATGACCATTTCTTTGAGAATGAGAGTTGATAAAATCTCTTCTCAAATTCTTCCAAGAACTCATAAAGATTCATATGCATGCCCGATTGTAACCACATCCAATCCAAAAACTTTTGCTTGGTAACCCTATTTTTATCTTTATTAATAAATTTTTTTTTTAAAAGTTCTTAAAATTTTGACCACATTTCTACATTCCCTTCAAGCAATCTCTTCACTCTTTCACAAACCTCAAGTATTGTAGCAAGTTCAAATAATTAGACCATCTCCTTTTTGGAAACACAACTCAATTCTATTTCTTGCACATAACATTTCAAATATTTAGAAATATCCCTTCCATCAAATTGATGAACCTTGTTAGCCATAGCTTGTAATGCTTTGGTTGCCAAAGCTTCTTTGCGATCATTGTTTTATTATTTTTGCATAAATAATATAAATGCTTGAAACATCTTTGCAATATTTGGATCCAACAACATATATTGTCTGCTAATAGAGATTCCATTTGAATCTCCATATGAAGATCCACTAGAAGTTCCATCCATAGCTCCATTAAAAATATGTAACTCATCCAAAGACCTTGATGACACATCCTCCATTTTGATTCACAATGCTCAAAAATGCCTTTCAAAGCACTCTAATAAATACCTTATGATACTTCAAAATATTCCAAGATGTCTATAAAGCCCTATCATACTCTGTGATAATCCAAATGCCATTTTTATTTTCTAAGATATTTTCCAAAGCTCAAAGCTTCAAAAAGCTTCAAAATCAATGCTCTTGCCATCTTTTCCTCTTTTCCTACCTCTACTTGCAACTTCACTAGAAGCTCCAATTGATACACCATCTATAATTCCTCCTTCAATTTACTTGCCTTCCATCTCTATACGTCAAATAAATCAAAAAATTCCAATAATCTTCCACCTCAAGGTTTCACATCAAGTTCACCAAATTATGTCATAATACGTGAAGTCTTGCTTGAGAATGCTCTAGGCACCTGGCTATGGAAGATAATAAGAAAATACACAATAAGATCCTAACAACTCTAATAGAATCCTAAATAATCTTCATTAAATCTTAACAATATTAATTAAGCTTTGATCCAATCTTAAAGAAATTACAAAAAGAAGAATAAATGAATCATATATTAATCATAAAAAAATAAAATATAAATAATTATTTTAGAAAATATTAAAAATAGAAATATTAAAATCTTAAATTAAACCATGGTCAAATTCTAAATCAAATCTTGATTAAATCCTAAGTCAAATCCTACTCAAATCTTAACAAACTTTAAAATAAATCCTAATTGAATCCTAGTCAATCTTGATCAAATCTTGATAAATCCTAATCAAATCCTAATAAATCTTAATCAAATCTTAATTAAATCTTAGTCAACCTTGATCAAATCCTAACAAATCCTAATCAAATTCTAATTAAATCCTAGTCAACCATGATCAAATCCTAATAAATCTTAAAATAAATAGTAACCAAATCTTTATAAATCCTGGTCAAATCTTAATAAATCCTAAAACAAATCTTAATAAAATTCTAGTCAACCTTGATCAAATCCTAATAAATCCTAATTTAATCCTAACTAAATCTTAATCAATCCTGATAAAATTCTAACAAATCTTTATCAAATATTAAATCCTAAATCCAAATCCTAATTCCAATCAAACCCTAATCAAATCCTAAATGCTAAATTCAAATCTTAAATCCTAATAAAATTCTTATGAAATCCTAATAAAATCCTTATAAAATCCTAATCAAAAATTAAATCCTAAATCCAAATCCTAAATCTTAACTGAACTCTAACCAATTCCTAAGCAATTCCTAAGGTAACTTTTGAACCTCAATAATTACCAAATAAATCGTTGATCTTAATTGAAAATTTACACATGTCTTAATAACTAAGTTGACAACAAACACATCAAGTTTCAAGAAGATCAAACTTACCAAAAAGAAGAAAATCTTATAAATCTACTTAGGTGTTGGCCAACCTCCTATTCCAATCTTAATGCCAATTTTACTCAAATCTAAGTGGCGAATTGCTCAAAATCTACAAAACTCTAATTGACCCTCAAAACCCAATTTTCAAGACCTTAATCCACTTAGACCTCAATTACTAATAATTAAATTATTAAATTAAGCTAAAAACTATAACAAAGATTGACAACAACAATACCAACCAACCTACAAAATTTTAGCTAAAGACCTACTATAAAACTTTTGTAATTGCCGAAAGCATAAGCCCTATTTTATTTCACAAAATCAAAAGTTGTCCAAAACAACCTTCACTTTGTAAAGCTCTTATAAAAGTTAGTTTTGATCTAAATCACTCCAAATCAAATCCTATACAAAATCTCTTAAGTCTGCCTTCTAATCCTACTCTCCAATCTTTGAAAAAAACTGTGCATCCACTGTAGGTATGCAGTTTTGTGCCTTGGGATCTGATTTCGACCCAAGTTTATAATCGACTTTCTCTGGGTATCAACTCTAAGAAATTTGAAGTAAATTTTGCTAAAATCTATTCTCAACTTAAGCCTAATATCAACTATATCAACCATCTACCTCTTCTATATTGATTTTATTAATTTATGGCCTTTTTAAAGCAGCAAAAGAATTTCTATAGCCTAGAAGGTAAATTTGTTAAGTAATCTTTATCTATTAGCTATTAAATCAAGAAAATAGGATTAGAAGCTTTTATAAAAGTCTTATAAAAATATATTGAATGCTTGTTGAATCATGATAATAGAATGTTAATTAAAATATCATTTTTTTGTCATATTTTTTACCATATAGTCATGTCACAACATGACACCGCTTGTATAAAAGCTTTTGTACCTATCAGTAAGGATTTTGATATACCAGAATTATGTATGTCTACTTAACTAATGGATTTTTGGATTAAACTACAAGAAAAGTCAAGGCTACAAGAAGTTCAATCTATTTAAAGATTATATTTTTTTAACCACAATAATCCTAAAATAATTGAATTGAAAGAAGATCTGATCATATTAAATATTATTATGCTATATCCTTTAATTACTACATCTAAAAGAACAGTCTCATAGATAATATCTCTAAAAGATAACTAACAACCATCTATAATTTCTAAGTGTTCGGATTTAATTTTCTTGATTAGAGATATTTCTTATTTTTTGACAAAATCTTCATCTATGAAACAAGCTAAGGCTCTTGAATCTAATAAAGTAAAGACTTTGTGATTTTTGGATTCTAAAAATACATCTATTATAAAAAAAGATGAAGGATCTGAAGAAAAAATAAGACCTTTATAAAGTGTTGTACATGATTCCAACTGCACAATTCCTATTGTAGTTGGAGAAACTTTTTTTTTGACATATTATCTTTTTTAGCAACTATACTTCTCATTTTATATTTGTGTTGCTTCTTTGAATAATCTTGAATAATATGCTTAGCTTTTCTATAATATAAGTACAAACCCTCTTGATGACGTTGTCATATGTCGTGAAGTCTTGCTTGAGAATGTGTTGGATATCTACCTATAGAAGATAAAAATGAAATAATAATAATAATAGGTCCTAACACCTCTAATAAAATTATATAAACTTACAATTAAGACTAATAAATATGCTTCAATCATTAAAATTTTAATTAGATTTTTTAATTAATTACAAAAGAATATATCAAAAATTCTAAAAAAATCTAGTTAAATCTTGGTCAAATCCTGAATAATTCCTAATTAAATCTTGATCAAATCCTAACAACTCTAGTCAAACTCTTAAACAAATTCTAATCAAATCTTGATTAATTCTTAACCAAATTCTAACCAAATTTTAATCAAATCTTCATCAAATGCTTACAATCCTAATAAAATTCTAAACAAATCTTGATTAAATTCTAATTAAATTTTAACCAAATTTTAAAAAATTTTAATCAAATCCTAAATAAATCCTAAATAAATCCTAAATAAATCCTAAATATCTTGGTTAAATCTTTAATAAATCTTAATCAAATCTTAATAATTCTAATCAAATGCTAAATATCTTAGTTAAGTCCTAAACAAATCTTAGTGAAATCTTAGTAAAATCCTGGTCAAATTCTAAATACCCTGGTCAAATCCTAACTAAATCCTAACTAAATCCTAGTCAAATCTTAAATATCTTGATCAAATTTTAACCAAATCCTAATTAAATCTTAATCAAATCCTAACTAAATCCTAACCAAATCTTAATCAAACCTTAGTCAAATTCTAATAAAATCTTAATCAAATCCTAAAAAAGTCCTAACTAAACCCTTAAAAATCCTATCCAAATCCTAACAAATCCTATTCAAATCCTAACAAATCTCAACCAAATCCTAACAAATCCCAACTAAATCCTAGAGTAAATTTAAACTACAATGGTTGCTGATCTAGCCATTGATCTTAGTCCAAATTTTGTCCACCTTTCAACAATCAAGTTGAAAATACACACATAAAGTTAAAAAGAGATCCAAATTATCCAACAAAAGTTATGATCAAATCTCTACTCAGATGTTAGCTGTCTTCCTTCTTCAATCCTAATGTCAAATTTCTAGTACAAACAACTTTTCTTTATACTATTCAATCACTCTCAAAATTCATATATAAATAAGAAATCTTGTCTATTATTCATACAAAAAACTCTCACCTCAATCCAACTAACAAATTGCTAAATATCTAAAAAATCCTCACTAACCTTCAAACCTCAACTTCAAAGATCTTAGTGCACTTGAATTCAAATAACTCTCAATTAAACCATTTGATATATTTCAAACTTATTGTATATATTAATCACAAATCCTCAAAATTGCACCTATAGATCTTAAATCAAACTTTGGAAAAGCTCAAAGTTATAAATCCTTCTTTACTTCATAAGATCCAAAGTCACTCAATACAACCTTGACTTTGCAAAGCTCTTACAAAGCCAATTCTCCTTTAAATCACTCAAAATTAATACTAAAACATACCTTTTTAAGTTTGGTCTCTAATCCTATTCTTTGATCTACAAAAGAAGATTCAACCTATTGTAGGCATGCTATTTTATATCTTAGGATCTGATTCTAATCCACGCTCATAATCGGTCCTCTCTAAGTATCAATTCTAAGATTTTAAAGATAAATTTTTAAAAAATCTCATCTTAACTCTTCTCTAAAGATATCTATATTATTTATTTTTCTAATATATTTTATTTTATCTTATTTATGGCTATACAAAGTAAGTAAAAGCCTCTCTTATAAAAAAGTAATATTAGCCTTTTAACTTTTTTTTTACTTTCTTCTCTATTGTCTATAATTTTAAGATAATTTACTAAAATACTTTTATTTAAGCTTCCATCTATTTTAATCATTCCTTCTCTCTTTTACCTAATGGCCATGTCATTATACAATAATGTCAAGTCTTTTCTTGTTTGGTGAAAAATTTAAAATATACCGCATCAATTTGTATTGGTTCTAGTTTAGTCAAATAAGTTTCTAAAAATTTAGGAGTTGTTGTCATTAATTGATTCATTCTTCTCCAATCAAATCTATATTCTTGAAGCCTTTTGAATAATTGATTATTACATGCAATGGCTGGAGCAATAAACTCTTCTAAAAAATTAGCTTTTGACATTGTTAATAACAAATCTTTGACATTATCCTTCAACCCATAACAAAATTGATTGATAAGAACTTTGTCATTCCACTCCACATTGCAAGCAAGATTTTAAAATTTTATAGCATATATTGTGGCTGACCATGATCCCTGTTATAAAGATAAGAGCTTAGTCTCTGCTACTCTTTCTTGATCACTTTCTCCAAATGTGGTTATAAATGCTTCAAAGAATGAATTCAAATCATAAAACAGTTATGAATCTTTTTCCATCAAAGTTATAAATCAAAAAAGAGCACTTCTAGATAGAAAAGCGCCTATGAATTTAATTTAAGTAAATCCATTAGGATATTGGAAAAGATGCAATCTTAGATATAGCTTAACTTGTTGTAAAAACCTTTGATTTTTTATCTTGTTCCATGAAACTTCTTAGACATATTAATTTTTGGCTCTTTTACGCTTGTAAAGATAAGACTTTTTAAATTTGATTGTAAGGCCAATTTACTTGCTTCCCTCAACTATACAACTTCTTAGCAAAGGCTCACTTTTTAAATATAAAATAAGAATAATAAGTCTTTACTCTTGTCAAACTGTCAAAGACATAAATCATAAAAGAATAAAATATCAATATACTCTTATGTCACTCAAAATAATAAAAAATCACTCAATGATGGAATAATATTAAAATTAGAATAGCTATTGCCAAAGACAAGAAGACTAGAGACTCTTGAAATAAGATCAAGAACAAGAAAGGCATTGACAAGAATAAACAAGGCTTCACTTTTATTTCTATATATACTATCTACGTAAAAGTTATATGGCAATGTTCTATAGGTCCTCCAATATGTGTCCAATTTGTAAGACACGTGTCAAACTTGCAAGACAAGTTTTCTATATGTGCGCCATATATTTAGCTTGTTCTATAAGCTACCAACATATACAACACGTGGCTAACTTCTTGGCTAAGTTTCTAACCTATCAATCACCTAAAGACATGCATAAAGATAAAATTGCATCTATAAAGCTTTTAGGAAACTTCTTTATAAGGTATTAATAAATTAACCTATTTTTATTTACTTCTATCTATCCATGTTATGTAAATAATTATTAGAATAAATCTTATATCTTTGATAGTAGATTGCTAAAATAAGATATTACTAAAGGAACAAATTGTTGGAACAACATGTCATTGGAGGTCGTTGGAGCAATAAACTATATCAAAAATATAAGATATCTTTAAAAATACTAAGCAATAACAAGATTGTGGACTGCCATTAGAAATCCAAATTACGGCTAAATATACAACCATTTTAAAGAGTCTAAGAGTCTTTATTTTTTTTATTATTTTTGAATTAATTTTTGAAATTTAAGTTGATATAGTCTTCATTAAATGCTCATAACTAATTTAATTTTAAGAATTTAGACTTGAAATTTTTTGAAGTGCCAATGGTACAATATTTTATACATATAAATTAATTTTTGGATTTTTAGAAAAAATTTAAAATTTTTATAAATATTTCAGTAAAAAAATGTTATATCTTATTTTGATTTTATTTTAATTTTTTAAATCTTTTTTATCCTTCATATTTTTTTATTTTTAGAATATTTCTTCTATCATGGCAATAAAATATTACATTATAGAAAAATTTATTAGAATTAATTGACACATTTAGAAAGAAAGGATTACATTTATTCTAATCAACAAGGAATTGTAAAAGATTATATATGAAAAGTAGAAAAAACCTACAGAGTTGCTAATAGATCAAATAGAATTAAAAAAATAGGAAGATACAAGCAAGTGGATATTATTTATAATTTTCCAATATCAATTTAATTCAAAGTTTATGACTACAAGCAAAGCAGCAAGTGCAACAATTACATAGCATAGTCTAAAAAAAAGATATGAGGTTAAAAATACCTCAAGCATATTCTTCTTGATTTGTAGATTTTTAATTATACAAATGAATAAAGGTAATAACATTGTCACACATAGGCAAATTATAAGAGATGGTTGAATAACTTTTTTTAATTAGAAAAAAAGTTTGACACACGTTTTGTCATAGCATTATTAGAGAGTTTTCTAAAGCTATATTATAGTTTGGTAGTATCATTGGGAATACAACCTCTCTTTGAGTTGATATTAACTATGATCACAACTCAGTTATTGTAGTAAGAGTCTCACGACAAGAATATAAGATTAACCTCAAAGGTGGTAATAGATATAAAAAAAAAAACCAAGCCATATTCTCATATTCATAATCATATAAGATCTTTTTATAATAAGAAAAAAGATGCCAAATATAAATATTGTGGCAAAAAAGGTCACTATAAAAGAAAGTATTAAATCAAAGAAAAAAACAAGAAGTGAGAAAAAATTTTAAAATTTTTTTAAAAATAATAGGCTAATATAATAGTTAAGAAAGATCAAAGAAGGAAGATGAATCTATTTTTGTAGCTACGTTATTTATCACTATAAGTGAAAAAAAGTGATATATTAATTTTAATACATCTCAGCATATGATTTTTAAGTTACAAAAACGTGCCACTAAGTTTTAAAGTTTATTTAGATAATGATATTAGACTTGCCATCAATGAAAAGGATAAAATCTCTTTCTAATTTCTAAATAACATTCAAAAGAATATATATGATATTTTGCATATTAAAAGATTAGCTAAAAATTTATTTTTTGTTAGTAAAATTATAAACCAAGGTTATGAATTTAATTTCAAAGCTAATATATGGACATCTTGGCATTTTACGCTTAAAGAAACTATAAGCACGTGAAATAATTACTTATTTGAACCTGGAAAATTACACAAAATTAGAATTTTATACATAATATTTTTATAAAAAATAACATCATGATGCTTTTTTAATAAAAGGTGGTATTTGTGCAACCAAACTCTTGGAATTAATACATTATGATGTTAATGGTCCTATAAAGACATCTCATGGAGAGACAAAATACTTTGTCAATTTAATTGGTGATTTTTCTAAATTTTTTTTTGTATATTTCATAAAACAAAAGTTTTGAGTCCTAGATAGATTTAAGATTTTTATGGCTCTAGTTGAGAAACAAAAGGGCTTAGAAATTCAAAAATTATATAGTAACAATGGCAATGAATATACATCCAAGACCTTTCAATAGTTTTGTGAGCAAAATGGCATTGAATAATAATTTTTGACGCCTTATATGCCTTAGCAAAATAGAGTTGTAGAATACAAGATTGGACATTATTTGACAGTGAATATTATTGTCATGGATGCAAAATATAGACTAGAAGTCTAAACAAGAAGTTCAAGAAGAATTGGCAATAATTAGATTAATCATATGAGTACAAGAACAACACCAGAGAGGTGAGCTAGAGCTCAAAGAAATATGTTGTCGAGATTGAAGAATTCTTCAGCCTTGATTCCAATATATACTCCTATTCTCAAGCAACTTCTACCAATTATGAAGCTTCTCAAATAACCTCCACCAACTAGGAAGCTTTTTAAGCAACTTCTATCAACTAGAAAGCTTCTCAAGCAACTTCTATATACTTGAAAGATGTTAGAAGGTTTTTGAAGGTTCTAGAGAGTTTTAAGAATCTTCTAGAATATTTTAAAAGATTTTGGCAAGTATGTCCTTAACATCACCTCCTCTTCTAGCTTCGAGGTCTCCAAGAAGCTATTTGAGATGTATGCTCTTAAAAGTAGAAAATCAAAGATTTGGCGCATAGTCTCTGCAATATACTCCAATTGTTGTTCATGAGGCACATGATTCATGGGTCCTTGTAGCCATCGATAATGACCAACACCTTCCACTTAATACCATGCCTGAACTTCTATGTTTTTATTGTGAAAGCGGCCTGAAAATATCATTTCGCCACTACCTTCATGAGCTGGTTCAACTTAAAAGACAATCACAAGTGACCTCCTACTTGATATTCTTCGATGTCTTCTTAGTTCTTCTAATTTTTCATCTTGAGGTCAATGTTGTGAGCTACTCGGTTGACACGGCATCACTAGTGCAATATCCTCATTCCCACTAGTCATATCTAAATACACTCTGAAATTATATATCTTGAAATTACAAGAAAGAAAAATGCAACAAGTTATATTTTGATAAGACGTGGATCTTGCTTTTATATTATTTCGGAGAAGGCTTCATCTTTACGTTTTATCAGTGGCCGACTTTTGATTTATCAGGATATCATCGATGAAATTCTTGTACCTTTTGTAGCGCATTTGTTACATTTTTTGCTAGCTCCCAAGTCCATTCATTTATATCATAGCCATGCCATTGAATTAAATATTTCAACTTTCCTTGTCTCCGTCGCAAATCAAGGACTTATTCCACCTCATATTTCAAGTGGTCTTCAATTTCAACACAAGGTGGTAGTGGCTGTATTTGTCCTGGTAAAGTTGATTTGCTATATCATTCTAGAAGACAAATATGAAAGACTGGATGTACCTTCATGGATATGGGTAGTTTCAACCGATAAGCCATCAAATTAGTTTGCTCCTAAATGCAGAATGGTCCCAACCTCCTATAATCTAACTTATCACGAGGTCGAGTGGTCTTGATATTTCATCACAAGAGCCAAACCTTATTTTTAATTTGAAAAGCAGAGAAATCCTTCCAAAATTTCTCTATAGAAGATTTGTACGAGTCTTGATCTACTTGTAACTGAAGCTTTAAGGTAGTTTGGATCTCTAATAAATGCTTTGCAAGATCTTCAGCTATTGGATTTTCATCTTTGGATTTATTCAACAAATCAAATTTTGGATGATATCCATAATTTGCAAAGAAAGGTGTTTGTTGGATTGAGGCATGGATCGTATTATTGTATGCAAATTCCACTATTGTATTACATATAGTCTTGTTCAGGAATGCACCGGGCACTTGGCTATAGAAGGTAAAATTGTATTTACAAATAATCAAAAAATCCTAATAGGTTTCACCCATATATGAAGAATAAGATTCAAAGTTCAATTCAAAAGTATTTGAAAATACTCCTCTTAGTAACATCAATTATACATACACCCCAATTTCCTTGTTTCTTTTATAATTAAGTAATTTTTTATTTTTGTTTGTAACCTCTAATCCTAATCAGTGAGCTTTGACAAGCTATAACTTTTAATCCGACTGTCTACATAGTGTGAAATTTTGCACACAATTGTTGGTATAAGCTTTTTATATTTTCAAAAAAATTTAGTTCAACCTAACTTACAAATTGTAAGAAAATGTGCAAAAAGCGCACTGATGACACTCGGTCGCCAACTTGAAGATTGATGTAGAAACTCTAGTGATGATTTCTCCTTCTTCCATTATTAATTTTAACTCAAATTTGGTATGTACCTCAACCTATAAGTCTTCTATTACCATACCAAAATTTACATTGATCCAATTCGTGGATCTTTAGTTATCACAGAAACCCTATTCAACCCTAAATTGCCAACTTTCGACAACCCTTTACATCAAAGCTCAAATACATCCTGATTGCATCACTAGATTAATACAAATTTTTGTATACACTTAGCACACCCAATAATCCAGATAATATCAAGTTTTGAATCATAGATGCTATACAAATTACACGAATCTCTCAACAATGCAAGCCATCATTGTCTTATATAAAATCCAAAATACCAATATAAACCCTAATTTTGAATAGCAATTGCTAAGTCCTCCAAAATCTTATGGTAATAAGCTAAATCTCCTTAGAACCCTCTTTAAGTTGGCTATCCAATCCTAATTGCCAATCTTTGAATGTCTTGAACATTTGCCTTCGGTGGTTGTTTACGTGGCTAAAGGTATGATTTCGATCTTGTCTCATATTTAATCACCCCTTGGGTATTGATCTAACTTATTTTAAGATTTTTTAAATTTAATCCTATCTTCAACTCAACCTTGGTATCTACCATATTAATTTTTTACTTCTCTTATCCTATTTTTATTAACTTATGGCTTTTTTAAAAGCCGTGAATTAGTTTCTACAACCTAGAAGAAAATTTTAATAACTAACTTTTATCTTTTAGCTATTAGAGCAAGAATTAATATAAGAAGCTTCTATAAATCTTTTCTTAAGTACCTTAAGTTTCTAATAATCCAAGATAACTAAGTATTAAATAGAATTTATCCTTATTCATACTTTTCACTATATAAACGTGTTACAATACGACACCGCCAATGGTAGATATGTAGTCCAATCATCTTGTTGATAGTTGATTGCACATTATAGATATTGCTCCAAGACTTGCTTGACTTGCTCTGTTTGACCATCGGTTTGAGGATGGAAGGTAGAAGGGAGTTTAATATCTATCCTCAATATGTCAAAAAATGACCTCCAAAACTTTCATATAAATTCAGGCCCTCGATCCGAAATAATGTCATTCAATAAACCATGATATCGATATATATTGTCAATAAATAATCTTGCTATTTCTTCACCAAAAGTATCAGGGATGCAAATTAGCAGGTTAGCAAAGAATTAAGGAGAAGAAATCAGAACCAGAATAACTTCAAGAACAAAGAACTGGATGGACAAGAACAAGAATTAGATCAAAAATAAGAAATTGGATTAATATCAAGAACAAGGCAACACTCTGGATTACTCCAAGATTTGTGTTGGCAAGACTGAGGTGCTCCTCACTCTTACCTCTTATTTATACTATAAGGCCTTATGTCCTATTGGACCTTCTAAGAGTATCTTAGAATATTCTAGAAGCTTGAAGAAGATTTTGGAAGATTCTAAAAAGTTTACGGGGGGTCTTGGAAGGTTGAAGAAGATTCTAGAGGATCCTAAGAATATCTTAGAATATTCTAGAAATTTAAAGAAGATTTTGGAAGATTCTAAAAAGTCTACAAGAGGTCTTGGAAGGTTGAGGAATATTCTAGAAGGTTCTAGAAGATTCTAAAAGATTCTAGAAGGTTCTAGAAGATTCTAAAAGATTCTAGAAGGTTCTAGAAGATTCTAAAAGATACTCAAAAGCTATAGAAGGTTCTAGAAGACTATCGAAAGTTCTAGTAGTAGCTTAAGTATGTCTGTGACATCATCTTCCCTTCTAGCAACGAGTTTTACGAGGAGCCAAAGCAATTTGATAATCAAATCATATGCATAAAAATTCTAGAATTTGTCCGAGTAGAGAAGCAATATATTCCGTCTTTTGTGCGTTGGTTATCGATTCAATAGGGCCCTTGAGATAGCATCGATGACCTCCAGATATAACCTCTGTTAGAACAACATCCTATTCAAGAATTTGTTCTTCGTTGCGACCTTCAAAACATCCTCCAAACATAATTTCTGGTCCACTTGGAATCACCCTTCCAACTTTGAGGAATATTATCAAAGCTTGGGCATTTGAATCAAGATTTTTGTGATGAGGCCGTATCTCCAAAGACTCCAATCGTGGCCTTACTTGACGTTGGAATACTCCTTCTTCATCTTGTCCTTATTCTTCAAACCTAGCAGATTGTGAAAGTTGTAATGATTCCCCAGCCGCTTCTATGCCAGAAGAGTCTTCTGACTCTTGTTCTTGCAATTTCCTTGAAACACAAAGATTTGACATGATAACTAATAAGCTTCTAGCAAGATCTATTCTATCCTAGGAAAATACAAGTGCAGGTCTTGGCGTGGCTCTCCCCTTTTTATATTGGTCTTTTGTTGTTAATAGGAAGCGTCATTTAAAAGCCAAGAGATGTTATTGCCTACAAAATCTTTAATGATTATTGAATCTAGGTTTTTTAGGATATTATTGATGGAATTGGCAAACCTTCTTAGGTGTATTCTTAAGGTTATTTGAGGGTTCCCATGTTCTTTTGCTAACTCCATAGTCCTTCTAATGGATAAAATATTCCAATCGTCCATATCTTATACGTGAATCCAATATTTCATCCACCTCATATTTGATCTCTTGATTGACTTCAACTAGAGCTGGTGGTGGAATAGTTCTTCTAGCAATATTTGATTTATAATAGGTTTCTAAAAGCAAGACATAAAAGACTGGAAGAATGTGCATGCTACTTGGTAGTTCGAGACAAAAACTTATTGGATTTATTTGGTGTAGAATTGTAAAAAGTCCAAGTCTTTGATAGTCTGATTTTTGTGACTATCAGTTTGAGAATGATAAGCGGATGAGAGGTTGATCTTGACCTTTAAAAGCTGAAATAATCCTCTCCAAAAGTTTGATATAAATTACGGTCCTTAATCTGAAATAACATCAATTGGAAGGCCATGTATTTGGTAAATATTATCAATAAAAAGCTTGGCTGTTTCCTCCCTAGAAATAGTCTTGTTGCACATGATAAAATATGCCATCTTGGTAAGACGATCTACCACCACAAAAATTGAATCTTTCCCATTTAAAATTGGGAGATTTGTAATGAAGTCCATAGATAACGATTGCCATGGGCCCTTAGGAATTAGAAGGGGTTGCAGAAGTCTATATGATTGGTGTCTTGGAATCTTTGTTTGCACACAAATTTCGCATGATTGGATGAATTCTTTCACCAATTTCTACATTTGAGGCCACCAATAGTCTTTTGATATCAATTCTAAGGTCTTATTGAAGCCAAAGTGTCCAGCTCCTGGAAGGTCATGTCGAGTTTGAAGGATTTGAAGTCTTGTAGGTCTTGGAAGAACATATAGGAGATTCTTGAAGTATAACAATCCATCTTTCAATTTGAAATTATTGTCTTCTTCCACATGTGCATTTTTTAAACATTGTTGGATGTTCTTTATAAATGGATCTGTCTTCATTGCTTTCTGGATTTCTATCTTGAGAGTTGTATCTGTATAGGTAGATATTGTCGATGTCTTTAACTGCAAATTGGACGGCTTCAACATGATTGATTTTGGTTGATCCAATACAATGTCTCATATTCTTGGTACAAGATATGATCATCGAGAAAAGGCATCTGATTTTCCTTGAAGTTTTTCTAGACGATATATAATTATAAAATCAAATTGAGATAATAACATGCTCCATCATGCTTGTCGACGATTTAGAATTCGAGCACTTATAAAATATTCCAAGTTTTTGTGGTCGGTATATATCATGATCTTGTGTTGAGCTCCTTCCAACAAATGGCGCCATTCTTCAAAGGCATCAAGAATTGCCAATAATTCTTTGTCATGGATCTCATAATTAATTTCTACAGCTGAAAATTTTTGAGAGCGGAATACTACTGGATGTAATTGACCATCATCACTAGTTTGAGAGAGTATAGATCCTAATGCAAAATCTGAGGCATCCATTTCTAGAATAAATAATTTTGTTAGATCTGTGTGGACAAGTATAAGAGCAGAGGTGAAAGATTCTTTTAGCTTCTTAAATGCTTCTTCAGCCTTATCATCCCAAATAAATTTGTCTTTGCCTGTAAGTCACGTTAATAGAGCCGCAATCTTGGAATAATCTTTAATGAAGATTCTGTAGAAATTTGCAAATCCCAAGAAACATTGTACATCTCTAATTGATGACAGTTGTTTCCACTCCATAACAGTTTGTATCTTCTTTGGATCTATAAAAATCTCATTTTTTGAAGCAATATATGCCAAAAATTTGACTGATGGTTGGTGGAAAGAACATTTTTCCAATTTGGCATATAATCCACTTTCTCGTAGTTTCTTTAATACCTCCCGTACATGATATTCATGCTCTTCTTCCTTCTTAGAAAAGATTAAGATATCGTCCAACTAGATGACTACAAAGTCATCTAAGTATTCTCGTAAGATATCATTCATCATATGTTGGAAGACTGCAGGTGCATTTGTAAGTCCAAAAGGCATAACATTGTACTCGAAATGTCCATACCTTGTACGGAATGTTGTCTTCCATTGATCTCCTTCCTTAATCTTGACTAGGTTGTAGGCGCCTCTCAAATCAATCTTTGTAAAAATCTTTGTTTGTCCTAATTGTTCCAATAATCTTGAGATTAATGGTAATGGATAGAAATTTTTTATAATTACCTTGTTTAAACCTTGATAGTCAATACACATACGTAAGGAACCATCTTTCTTTTTCACAAATAATATAGGAGCTCCAGCAGGTGATTTTGAATATCGAATAAAATTCTTGGCTAAATTTTCATCAATATATTCTCGTAAGGTTGTAAGCTCCGTTTGCAATAGATTATAAATGGGACCAATGGAGGTTGAGTTATATCTTGTAATTTGATTGCACAATCATAAGAACGATGTTTGGATAATATATCTACTTTTTTCTTTTCAAATACGTCTTCCAGGTTGCAATATTGATTAGGAATTTCCTGCTTTAGTTGCTTCGTTTGATCCTTCATTGGGATAGCATACAATGCAAATGCATCTCCTTTTTTTGCTGCTTGCATAAATGCTTTAGCTTTAAAGAATAGAGTAGTACCTCGTTTCTTCTTTTGATGTGTGGATCTTCAGGAAATCTTCCGCGTACTCCAATCAATATCAAGATTATGTAGCTCAAACCAAGGAAGTCCAATAACAATAGCATTTGTCGGACATCTAATGATGTTGAAAATAATTTTTGATACTTGATCTCCTAGTATCACTTCCAACGGTTGGATTTCTTCGACAACATTTTCTGATCCAAGGTTTTGTCTATCAATGACTTCAACTGGTACAAGATGGATCTTCTTTACAAGTAGTAGATTGTGCTTGGTTGCAAAATCCTTATCCATGAAGCATGCTGAGGCTCCAGTATCTAAAAGGGCTTTAGCAAAAATTTCTTGTTTCAATGTTCTTATATATACAAGAAGTATAAAACAAGATGTTGGATCCTAAAATAAAAAGAGACTTTTTTTTGGTACTTTAGATTTGGGAGTGTCCAACCGCAAGGTCTTTACTGTGATTGGACGTCTTCATTTTTTAACCTTTTTAATTCGGATATTATACCTCGTGCCTTGAATTCTCTAGACTTATTTGGACAATTTGCAACCTTATGATTGGATCTTCCACAATATAGGCATAAATTTTCTTGTCGACGTCTAGTCTTTTCCGCTGGTGTTAATGGCTTGAATTGAGTCGTATCAATCTGCATAGGTTTAGGATATGTTAATGGCTTTTTCAATACTCTTGAAGATGTAGTAGTCATACCTTGATAGGTATTGCTGAAAATTGATCGCCTTTCTTGTCGTAGTTCAAAATAAGCGATTATCATAAGTAATAGCTTGAGCTATGAGTTCCTCTAAGCTTTCAACTCTTGACATCGTGATCAATAAATTCTTTACATCATCTTTTAGGCTATAATGAAATCAAGTTATAAAAGCCTTATCATTCCAATCAAGATCACAAGTAAGTTGTTGAAATTTTGCGGCATAAATTGCACCTGAACGTTGCCTTTGTCGTAGATTTTGGATCTTCCTCTCTGCCACTCTTTCTCGATCACTATCTCCAAATGCAGCAGTAAATCTTTCCATAAAAGCCTCTAAGTTGTATAGGATCGGAGAATTCTTTTCCAATAGTGGCACAAACCATGATCAAGCACTTCCTGATAAAAGGGTGCCCACAAAAGCAACTTGAGTGAATCCATCTGGATAACGAGATGGATATAGTCGTAAGTAAAGTCGCACTTGTTGTACAAATCCTCAAAAGTTGGATCTTGTTCCATCAAACTTGTCAAACACACTAGCTTTTGGCTCTTTTATGACAATCCTTGGAACTTTTAGAGAAGTTGTGTGCATAGCTTGTTTACTGCTTGCTTCTCTTAATCAAATAATCTCTTGTTGTAAGTTATAAATCTCTCGCTTTGTTTCTTCAGATACTTGCTCTATTTGTGATTCTTTTCTTGGATTGCGGAAGAATGTCATTTCTTCTCGTATTGTATCCAATAGGGCTCAAAGATCTGCAAGTGTTGCTACTCTATTGTCTGTTTGTGAGGATGCACCTCCATTAACCTGATCTATTTCCATCTTAAAAAAGAAAAAATTGATAAGCCGTTAGTATTTTCTATACTAGAAGGAATACTTTGAGACAATTAGTTTAGAGGAGGATACTTTGCAACCTCTAAAATGTAGTAATATAACTTAAAAAAGGAGTAATCCACTCTTTCCAAAGAAAAATCAACTACAACAAGTAAACATATCAGTCTAGAGGGAGATAGTCCGCACTCCTCTAGAATGCAATAGTATCTTGAAGAGGGATAATCCACTCTCTATCAAGAGATTTAAGCTCTCATATGATTATGTAAGTCAGTCTTGCCAAATTGTCAAGGATGCAAGTTAGTAGGTTAACAAAGAATTAAAGAGAAGAAATCAGAATCAGAATAACTTCAAGAACAAAGAATTGGATTAAGAATAAGAACTAGATCAAGAATAAGAAACTGGATTAATATCAAAAACAAGGCAACACTTTGGATTACTCCAAGACTTGTGTTGGCAAGACTGAGGTGCTCCTCAGTCTTACCTCTTATTTATACTATGAGGCCTTATGTCCTATTGGACCTTCTAAGAATATCTTAGAATATTCTAGAAGCTTAAGGAAGATTTTGGAAGACTCTAAAAAGTTTATGGGAGATCTTGGAAGGTTGAAGAAGATTCTAGAGGATTCTAAGAGTATCATAGAATATTCTAGAAGTTTGAAGAAGATTCTGGAAGACTCTAAAAAGTCTACAGGAGGTCTTGGAAGGTTGAAGAAGATTCTAGAAGGTTCTAGAAGATTCTAAAAGATTCTCAAAAGCTATAGAAGGTTCTAAAAGACTACCAAAAATTCTAGTAGTGCCTTAAGTATGTCCGTGATAAAAAGTTGTCTTTCTGCATGGAATAAAATGTGCCATCTTTGTAAACCGATCTATCAGTATGTAGATAGTATCAAATGTTACAGAAGGTGGCAAATTAGTGATGAAGTCCATAGATACTGAAGACCACAATCACTTTGGAATTGGCAAAGGTTGTAAAAGCCCGTAACGGCGATGTCGAGGATTCTTTGATTTTCAAAAAGGTCACAATGTTTTTCACTACCTTTCACATTTGAAGCCACCAAAAGTCTCCAGAAATAAGCTCCATTGTTTTATTGAATCCGAAATGACCTGCGGCCGAGAAGTCATGTCAAGATTGAAGAATATGAAGTCCAAATTGTCCTTCCAGAATGTATAGTCGATCTTCAAAATATAATAAACCATCCTCAATTTTGAACTTATCTTTGTCAAAGCATTGCTTCTCATCCAAGACTAATGAATCCACAGTTGATGCTCTACGGACTCGTTCTAAAAAATCAGCATCAATTGACATGATCATAGAGGTGGTGCGAAAGTAAAACCATTCTAGTTGTAACAAAGTTGTATACTATTGATCAAATGATGCATCTCCAGTCTTGGGCGCTAGATATAATCTCCTCAATAATACATCTGATAGTCCTTGCTGCATTCCTGGCTGATATGAGATGATGAAGTCAAATTGGGATAACGACATATTCCATCGAGCTTAGCGACAATTTAAAACTCAAGCTGCTGTGAAATACTCTAAATTCTTGTGATCTGTATATATAGTCACCACATATGCAGTATCCTCTAATAAATGATGCCACTCTTGGAAAGAATCAACAATCGCAAGCAACTCCTTATCATGTATTTCAAAGTTGATTTCTGCTCCTGAAAACTTCTTCGAGTAGAACGCAACCAGGTGAAGTTTATCATCCTTCTCCATCTGTGATAATACAGCTCCTAGTGTAAAATGAGAAGCATTTGTTTCCAAATAGAAGGCCTTTATAAAGTTAGGATATACAAAGATAGGAGTTGTCATAAACGCCGACTTTAACTCTTGAAAAGCCTCTTGTACTTGGGTATTCCATTCGAGCTTATTTTTTGATGTCAACCGTATTAATAGGGCTGCAATTTGTGAGTAGTTCTTAATGAAAATGCAATAGAAGTTGGCAAATCCAAGAAAATATTGCACATCTCGTATCGTCTTTGATACTACCCAATCCATTATTGCTTAAATCTTCTTTTGATCCATCAATAATTCTTTGTCTAAAATAATATAATCAAGAAATTCCACCTTGGATTGATGGAATACGCATTTCTCTAACTTGGCATATAATCTTCTTGTCGTAATACATGCAATTTTGCTCGAGAATGCTCCGAGCACCTGGTTATAGAAGATAAAAAAGAAATACACAACAACAAGATCCTAACAACTGTAATAGATTTCTAAACAACTTCTATTAAATCTTAATAATATTAATCAAATTTTGATCCAATCTTAAAGAAATTACAAAAGAAGAGTAAAAGAATCATATATTAATCATAAAATATATATATATATATATATATATATATTAAATAATAAATTTAGAAAATATTAACAATAGAAATCTTATAATCCTAAGTCAAACCTTGTTCAAATCTTAATTCAAATCCTAAGTCAAATCCTAGTCAAATCCTAGTCAAATCCTAAGTCAAATCCTAAATCAAATCTTAAATCAAACCCTATTCAAATCCTAAGTCAAAACCTAAGTCAAATCCTAAGTCAAACCTTGATCAAATCCTAATCAAATCCTATTTAAATCCTAATCAAATCCTATTTAAATCCTAAGTCAAATCCTAAGTCAAATCCTATTCAAACCCTGGATCAAATCCTATTCTTAATCAAATCCTAAATCTTAAATCAAATCCTAAATTAAACCTTAATCCTAAATCAAATCCTAAATCCTAAATCAAATCCTAAATCCTAAATAAATTTTAAATCCTAAATCAAATCCTAATCAAATCCTAAACAAATCCTAAACAAATCCTAAATCCTAAATCAAATCCTAACCAAATCTTAAACTAATCCTAGGAAAATTTAGAACCTCAATAATTTTTGATTAGACCATTGATCTTATTTAAAACTTTGTACATCTTTCAATCTCTTAGTCAACAACAAGCACAACAAATTTGAAGGAAATCAAACTTACCAAATGGAAGAAAAACTCTAAAAACTTCTCGGGTGTTGGCCGGACTCCTTCCCCAATCTTGATGCTAATATTCTAGTGTTGATTTTTTCACCATTCAATCAGTTTCAAATCACTCATGTGTATACGAAAACAAGTCTACTACCCACACACACAAAGTTTATTCCAATCCAACTAGCGAATTGCTCAAGATCTCAAAAATCCTAACTAACCCTCAAAACTTAATTTTCGAGACCTTGACCCACTTAAACCTCAATTACCTATAATTAAACTATTAGATTTAGCTCAAATTCATAACACACATTAACAATGATAATATCCAAAAAACCACAAATTTTCAGCTATAGATCTGCTACAAAACTTTTGGAATTGCCTAAAACATCAACCCTATTTTATTTCATAAAATCCCAAGTTGCCCAAAACAAACCTGACTTTGCAAAGCTATTACAAAGTCATTTCTTATTCAAATTACTTGAAATTAACTTGTATACAAAATCTCTTAAGTCCACTCCCTAATCTCAATCTCTGATCTACAAAAGTCTTCTTGATCCGCCATAGGCACATAGTTTTGTGTCTCAGGGTCTGATTTCGCCCCTCAGCTTATAATCAGTTCTTTCTGGATATCTATTTAGAGATTTTTCTCAAACCTCTTCTTAACTCCTTCTTATATATGACTATATTATTTTATTTTCCAATCTACTTTATTTTGGATTACTTATGGTCCTACAAAGTAAATAGAAGCTCATTTGTAAAAAGGGCAGCATTAACACTCATTAGTTTTACTCTTTTTTTACTATTATCTATTTTTCTAAGATAATTTGCTACAATATTTTGAACTAAGATCTTTTATAATATACTATTTTTTCACTCTTTCACCTAATAGTCATGTTATATCATGACACTGTATCTTGAAGTTTTTGTAATACCAACTTCACATGACCCTCATGTTCTTGAATATTCTTGGAATAGATCAGAATATCATCGAGATAACAAACAACAAATTTCTCCAAATACTCTCGGAAAACATCATTTATTAAATGTTGAAATATAGCTGGTGCATTGGTTAATCTGAAAGGCATGACATTATATTCAAAATATCCGTACCTTGTCGGAAATGTTGTCTTCCATTCATCTCCCGCCTTTACTTGTATAAGATTGTAAGCTCCACGAAGATCTATCTTGGTGTATATTTTGACTTCACCAAGTTGCTCCAAGAATCTAGATATTAGTAGTAATGGATATCGATTCTTCACGGTGATCTTGATCAAGCCTCGATAATCCATGCACATTTGTAATGAACCATCTTTCTTCTTTACAAAGAGGATAGGTGCAATTGCTGGAGATTTCAAACGTTGAATGAAATTCTTCACAAGATTCTCTTCAATATAATCTTTCAATGCTGAGAGCTCGTCTTGTGATAAAATATAGATTGGGCCAAATGGTGGCTGTGCTCTCTCTTGGAGATCTATAGCACAATTGTATGATCGATGCTTTGATAGCATGTCAGCATTTTTTTTTTCAAAGACATCTTTGAATTCTTCATACTGCTCCTGAATAACCAAAGTCAAAGTTACATCTTCTTGAGCTGGTGTTGCGAAGATGATAAGAGGTATATTATGCTTAGCTTCTTTCATGAAGGCCCTTGCACCTATGAACAAGGGTTTGTTTCTAGACATTATCTTGGCAGGTTCCATCTTCAAGGGTTTTGTTGAAAATGTTACTTTGTGCAACCTCCAATCTATTAATGGATTATATTTATCAAGCCAAGATAGTCCCAAAATGACTATCATGAGTAACATCGCCAGAAGACAAAGGTCGGCCATCTATGACTTCTATATGGATAGGCTTTGGTTTTTTCATAAGAAGAAATTTGTAAAGCTTGACAAACTCTTCATCTAAAAAGCAAGCAAATACTTCTGAGTCTAGTAGAGTATTGGTTTGCAATTTTTGAATATCAAAAAATAAAGGTACTGTAAAGCAATGAGAAGGTTGAGTTGAGAGAAAAGAACCTTGATTAATTTGGGGTATTGAGATGTCCAGCCGCACGATCCCTATTATAGCTGGGCATCCTTGTTTTTTTGCACACTTGTGCTCGTAAGTCTTGTTATTCAAGGTGCCTGTTTTGTAGGACAATTTTTGACTTTATGGCCTGCCTTTCCACAATATAAGCACAAATTTTGCTCAAATCATCGCTTCTTTTTTTTTAGTTGTGAGGGGCTTGAAACATACCACATCAATTTGCATGTTTTTCGTTTCAGATTGAGCTTCCATACTCTTGATAGGAATAGCCGAGTAGAACTGGTTTCCTCATGGATACCATGTAGCTCTAGAATAATGGTCTTGACATCATTGAAAAAGCCGATTGTCACACTTCATTGCTTCGCTGATTGCCTCATTAAGTGTTTGAGGGTTGGATAGAGATAGCAATAAATCCTTCACGTTATCTTTGAGTCCTCAATAAAATTGACTCACCAGCGCTTCTTCTCCCTAGTTGATATCACAAACAAGTTGTCTGAAGTCTCATGTATAAACAGATGTAGAGCGTGATCCTTGACACAGAGAACAAATCTTGGTGGTTGTCCAATAAGCCTTATCATGCTCTCCAAATGCCTCCTCGAATGCTTCTAAAAAGATCTCAAAATTACTCAAGATAGAAGATATTTTTTCAAATAAGGGGACAAACTAAGACAAAGCTTGTCCGATAAGTAATGTCCTTACTAATCCAACTTGCAACTCCTTGATTGAATAGCATTCTGGTTACAAGAATATTACCAATCAAACTTGATTTATAAAACCACGAAATTTTGATCAAGGTTAATCAAACTTCTCTGGAAGACTGACTTGAGGTTCTTTATATTGCGGTGTAATCAAATTCTCATGTTGAGATGTAGATGGCAGTACTTCACTAGCTAGAGGTGGTTGTACTATAGTCTAAGCCACTCCCACTCTTGTAGCTTCAAGGTGCTTAGCAAAATTTCCTTCAATTTTAGCAATTCCAAGTGCTAGAGTATTAAGGGCATTGATGATCGCATTTAACTTTGACTCCAAAGATTGTACCATGTTAATATCTTCTCTACCAGCCATGCTAAGTTAAAAAGAAGGAATCAATATGAGTCCAAGGAAAGATAATCCGCAACCCTTAGAATGCTCAAGTATCTCCAAAGAGAGCAGTAGTCTATTCTCTGCCTCAAAAAATTAAGTTTTGATATTGATAGAAGGATAGTCTCGAAAAACTATCACGGATGCAAAATATAGACTAGAAGTCCAAATAAGAAATTCAAGAAGAACTGGCAATAATTAGATTAATTATATAAGTATAAGAACAACACCAAAGAGGTGAGCTAGAGCTCCAATAGATGTATTGTTGAGATTGAAGAGCTCTTCAGCCTTGACTCTAATATATATTCCTATTTACAAAGCTTCTTAAGTAACTTCCACCAACTAGGAAGCTTCTCGAGCAACTTCTACCAACTATGAAGCTTTTCAAGCAACTTCTACCAATTAGGAAGCTTTTCAAGCAACTTCTACCAACTAGGGAGCTTTTCAAGCAACTTCTATCTATTTGAAAGATGCTAGAAGATTCAAGAAGGTTCTAGAGAGTTCTAGAAATCTTCTAAAATATTTTAAAAGATTCTGACAAATATGTCCTTGACAGTTATAGCATAAGTAACTTTTGAATGCGTGATAAATAGAAGTTATCAACACAACAAGATATATATTTAATTGAGCTCTTATTATAGTTTTGAAAGAAAAAATTTCTAAAGAAGTTTGATTAGATATAAAATTTTTAATATATCTTTATATTTTTTTAAATGTAATACCTATGCGTATATTTTAGATTTTAAAAAATATACAAAATTTAATCCTAAGAGTAAAAAATATATATTTTTTGACTACATTAAAAGTATTAAGTGCTATTATCTTTACAACATTTAAAATGGGTCTATTATTAAAAGTTTTAGTATTAATTTTGTTGAATGTAAAGACTTTAAAAAAATAAAAGGAATTTTAGAAGTTTTTATTGATAAATCTCAAGAGACAATAGTAAAGATTGAATATATCAACTTTTCATTAGATTTAGATAATAATAATAATTATTGACAACCAAATATTAGATCTTCAATTTTAATTTAAAAAATTCAAATACAAGCTTATACACTTGGACAATAATATGTAGCTTTAAACCTATCTCCAATCCAACCTCTACTTCCACCTTCACCTATAATGACATTGTCATGTGGCATGATTTTTTTATCTAGGAATACATTAGGTATTTAGCTATAGAAAGTTTATTTATAATTTATTAGCTAAGCTTTAATAAATTATTTATCTTTAATGAAAAAAACAAATAAATATAATAATATTAAAAAAATATTATACTAATAAAAAATTATTTTATTTAAATAGGTTTATACATAACATTTTCTTATGGCATGTAAAAAATCTTTAATATCCTTTTTTATATAAAGTCACAAATAATCAATTGTTGGTAAGTTATATTTTTAATAATTTCTAAGAAAATCCACAATTTTCTTTCAAAAATTCATTTTTATATCAAAAATATTATGTTAGCTTTATATATCTATTTTTTTACCTTCATGAGATTTTGGCTTCTAAAAAATCTCTTTAATTTGTATAAAATATTCAAATTATAACAAAATCCTTCAATAGCTTATTCACTTGTAAAAGATTGATTTCTTTTTGAACTTTAGAATTTGATAACTCTTGATTCAGCAGTTCAATTTCTATCAAATTTTTTCAAAGTATAGCTTATATTTTTATGCTTCATCACAAGAAAATTAAATTGTAGATTTGCTTTTAATTGTTTGATACTTCAAAAATCCTAGCAAATGCTTAAAATCCTAATTTATAAACACCTAAGTATTATTTTTTTCATATTTCAAAAATCCAAAATTTTAATACCACAAAATTTTTGTATATAATTTTACAATATGAAAATATACACTTTTAAAAATTTTGATCCAAAATCTTATAAAATTGCTTAAAATATATTTCAAAATATAACCATTAATTAGGCGGATTACTTACTATCTTTAAATTACAAGCATTGACTTCAACTTTCAGTATCTCTTTCAACTTTCAATATCTCCTTCATCCTAGTTTAGAATTTATAAAGCCATGTATAAAAGTGTAGCCAAGAAAGTATTATTTTCAACTTTGATTGCTAATTCTTTTTTGCTTTGTGTACGTATGAGTTATATCTCAAAAGATGATAGTAGATACAAATTTGATATTTTAATTTTGAGTGCCTTTATCTCTTCCATAAAAACTCTAAATCACTCAATTTTTGTACCAAAACCATAGCCAAAAATCTAAACTTATTAACCTTAATCTTTAATGTTTAAATCCCTTTCAGAAGAGAAATTCTAATTCCTAATAAGGCGTCAAGCAATCTCCTTAAAGCCCATTAGGCATGACTTTTGGCCAATAGGAATAGAGATTTCTATCATCCATTTCTATTAATCCACATGGATGGCCTAATTATTCCTTTTGATATTAAAAATCTCTTTTTAATCTTTTTTTAATAAAATTTATATAGTATATATTTTAAATAACAAATAAAGAAATAAAATAAGATTTCAAAGATCACAAAGATCTAATTAAGATAGTTTAAAATATATAAAGGTATTATTAATATAAAATCAACTTCAAAAATTACTATCAACAAAAAAAATAAGATTGTATAAACTTCAATAATAGCCTTTTTGAATGGACTCTTTTTAAAGTAATAATCTATCTATATTTTGTAATCAATAAAAATCCATTAATATGGCTCTTACTTAGTTGTATAATAAATTATATATATATATATATATATATATATATATATATATATATATATATAATATTTTTACATGATAGCTAAATTATAATATAATAATACATGCACAAACATGTCTATTGGCAAAACAACAAATAATTAATAAATCAATATTGGCTTGGATTTGTTTCAAGTCTTTTATATCTTTAATAATTATGGCACATTTTTTTACATAAGTATTGAAGAATCAATTACTATCATTAAAACTATAAAAAAAAATGATACTTAGAAGTATAAAAAAATAATAGATTTAGAATACCAAATGTTATGGATACACCACTCATGTAAAAAAAGACTTCAAAAATTTAAAGAATTGAAATAAAAAAAAAAATTATATTACAAGCAAGGAACTACAACAAGACACAAAAGTAAGACTAAAAGGTCCAAGCTAAGCCACAAAGATTATATTGTTAAGACTAAAAATTCCCTTAGTTTTGATTTTTATATACATTAGATACAAAGAAGCTCCTTGAAGAATTTCTTTGATGATTGGAAGTGAAGCAAGTCTAAGATCTTTCTTCAAAAATATTTTAAAATATCTAAACTTCCAAGAATTTTTTAGAACCATCTAAGATCTCCTAGAACCTTCTAAGATCTTTTAGAATCTTCTTGAAACCTAATAGGACCTACTAAGGCCTTCTCAAAACCATCAAGAATTTTTTAGAACCTTCTAAGACCTTTCAAAACCTTCTTAGAACCTATTAGGATCTACTAAGGTCTTCTTGAAACCATTGGAAAATTTTTAAAATCTTCTAGAATCAAATAAAACCTTCTAAAATCTTCTAAAATCTTCTTTTATTATATATTTATGACATCACCTCTTCATTTTACCTCCAAGTTACACAAAGAAGAATAGAATCAAAGTTAATCAAAGGCAAAGAAGTCAAAGATGTATAGTATGGTACTTGCCATATACTTCAGTTATTTTTTGTAAGTTAAAAATTTCATTAGTCTTTACAATTAATAATAGTGATTAATGTCTTCTATCTTAGATCAAGCTTAAATTTTTATATTTTTGTTGTAAAAACGTCCTTCAAAAATTATATTAGAATATTCTTCATGGACAAGTTTTATTTTGATGACAATTATCATATTGTGGCTATTGGATATACTTTGGTGACTTCTTAGTTCAAATGGTTCTTCATCTTTAAATTGATAACATGAAATTTTCAATTGAGATGGTTTAATTGGCATGGTATTGTTGTCTTAACTATCCATATCTTACTATGCAAGTTAAATCAACAATGTATTGCAATCTTAAGATGGAATGGAACTACTTTTAGATTTTTTAGTTTATATACATATATATACATATATATGAAGATTGACCTTTAAAACTTTTAGAACTGCTTCTAATTTTCTTTCAAAAAAAATTAAAAAGCCTAGAATATATCATATTTAAGTATGCCAAGTAGAAATATTAGCTAACATGTATTGCTACTTTAGGTTTAAAAAGACATTATCAATAAAATTCTTATATCCTTTGTAATATATTGACTAAATTTAAAGCTAGCTCTTATGTGCACTCATTAATATTGTAACTACACCAATGTACAAAGTATTCCAACTATCATCGCCTTAGCTTCAAATCAAGTATTTCTTCCACTTCAAATTCTTCATGGCTATTCACTTCAATATAAGGTAGTAGAGATTGTATTCTTCATGATATATTTGATTTTCTATAAGATTTTAAAAGAGGTAGAAAAAATAAGATGTACCTTCATAGGTGTTGGTAGTTTTAAGCAGTAAGTAACAAAGTTAATTTTTTTTTTGAATAGAAAATGATCCCAACCTTTAGTAGTCCAACTTATTAGATAATTGAGTAGTTTTTATATTATGTCAAAGCAACCATATTTTATTGCCAACTTAAAATGGGAGTTGTTCCTCCTTCTATATATCAATTAACTTTTTGAAACATATTTGAATTTCTTCCAATTGAAGTTTCAAAATAGCTTGGATATATATTATTTAGCTTGCAAAGTCATCTACTATTAGATTTTTAGATCTACCAATAGCTAACATGTCTAATTTTCAAAGAGAGTTTATGATTGGAATAAAATAGAGTTTGTTAAATAAATACAAGAACCATGTTATTGTAGGCAAATACATTTAGAAACAAGTAAGATATCTAATCATCTTATTAATAATTGATGATATATTTTAAATATTGTTCCAAGATTTAATTAGCTTGCTCCATTTAGCCATTGGTTTGTGGATGAAATATAAAAGAAAGCTTGATGTCTATTTAAATAATCTCAAAAAGTGACTTTTAAAATTTGAACACAAATTGTAGTCCTCAATTTCAATGATTAGATATCTTACTTATTTCTATAGCAATAAATAACAATCTATAATATTAAAAAGTAATCTATAATATTGATAGATATTATCAATAAAGAATTTGGCCATTTTTTACTAATAATAGAATTTTTATAAAAGAAAAGATATATCATTTTGGTAAATTAATTGATAATTGTATGTATAGTATCAAAAAAATTTGATGGTAGAAGATTTATAATAAAGTCCATAGAAATAAAAGATAATAGTTGTTTTGAAAGTAGTAGCAGTTGAAGAAGTTTATATAAGCAATGTCAAGGATTCTTTCATCTAAAACATGTATTATAAAAGAAAACAAATTTCTTAATAATTTTTCATATTTGAGGCTACCAAAAATATTTAGAAATGAATTTTAATGTCTTATTGAATCTAAAATGTTCCACAACTAGAAAGTCATGATGCACTTAGAGAACACAAAGATGCAATGTATCTTTTAGGATATCTAGATATTCTCAAAAATAGAAAAAACAATCTTTAAACTTAAATTTATTCAAATCATTATAGATCTTATATATCCACATAGATTTATCTTTTTTCTTTACAAATAGTATAAATATATTAGCATGAGATTTTAAATATCAAATAAATTTTTTTGCTAAATTCTTGTTAATATTTTTTTTAATGTTATTAGATTTTTTTTATAAGTAATAAATTAGACCAAAAGATAATTGTACACCATCTTGAAGATCAATAGTATAATCATATGGATAGTATTTTAACAAAGTATTTGCATTTTTTTTTTTAAACACATCTTTAAGATTCTTTCAGAAGGATTGTTAGAATATTTGTTGCTTTAGATGTTGAAGTTGCATAAACAATAAAAAGAAGTGTTTTTCTTGGTTGCTCTCATAAAAGCTCTAGTTCCAATAAAGAGAAGTTTTATGATTTTAGATCTACAAAATTTATGGTATTTTTTATTAGATTGTGATATTTTAAAATTTTTATTTTATAAAATATCCAATCTATATAGAAATTATATCTTTCAAGTCAAGAAAGTTTTAAAATGATGGAATTTGATGAAGATTTAGTGATATTAAATACAATCTAACTACTATGATTCTTTGATGTTACTTCTAATAGATTGATTTCATAAGTGATATCTCTAAAAGATGAAGGTTGATCATCTATGACCTCCATATGAATAGCCTTAGATTTTTTGACCATAAGAATTTTATGGATTCTTAAAAATTTTAAATCAATAAAGTAAACAAAGGCTCTTGAATCTACTAAAGTAAAGATTTTGAGTTCTTGGGCATTCAAATACATTGGTATATTAAAGCAATGAAAAAGATTAAATGATAATACAAGACCTTTTTTGGTTTGTGGAATAAAAAAATCTAGTTGCATATTTCCTATTGTAGTTGGATGCCCTCATTTGATATGCATATTTATGCTTTTTGTAGCAATTATTAACCTTGTGGCCAAATTTTCTATAATATAAATATAAGCCTTATTTTTTTTAATGCTTTTTTTTTTACTTAAAAAATGATTTGAAGCAAACCGCATGAATTTGCATGTCTTTTACTTTCAAATATTTGCTAGAATTGGAAGATGTAGAAGATGCCAAGTAATTGGTATAAAGTTGTAGTACAAGTTATACATGTTTAACTTGTCAATATTGAAATAGCCAATTATTATACTTCATAGCTTAATTGATAGCTTTATTAAGAATTTAAGGATTAAATATAGATAATAATAGATCTTTTATATTATTTTATAAATTTCCAATGAAATTAACTTATCAATGCATCTTCACATCAATAGTTATCACATGCTAATTGCCAAAATTTCAAAGTATAAATAGATATAAAACAATATTATGTAATAATATAACTATTAAATAAAAGAAGAAAGGAATGATTATAGTATAGAAGAGCTCAAATAAAAATATTTTAGCAAATTATCTTAAAAATATAGATGATAGATAAGAAAGTAGTAAAAAATAAAAAATACTAGTATTATCTTTTTATAAAAGAGGCTTCTATTTACTTTGTATGGCCATAAATAAGGCAAAAAAAAATAGTATAGAAAAATAAATAATGTAAGCATCTTTAAGAAGAGATAACAAATAGGTTTTAGTAAAATTTATCTCAAAATTCCAAGAGTTGATACCTAAAAAGGACTAGATGTGAATCTGGATTGAAATCAAACCCTCAAGCACAAAACCATGTGCTTATGGTAGATAGAAAGTTCTTTGGTAGATCAAAGAGCTATATTTGGAAGTAAGCTAAAGAAGATTTGTTTAAGGATTAGTTTAGAGTGATTTGGATAGATATTGACTTTGTAAGAGCTTTGCAAAGTCAGGGTTGATTTGGGTGACTGTAAATTTTATGAAATAAAAAAAGGTTCATAATTTTGAATATTTTATGAATTTGATTATAGATCTATAGGTAAAATTTTATAAATTTGCGATTATAATTGTATAGAGCGCATGATATAAGTTTGAGCTTGATCTAATAGTTCAATTAAAGGTTACTAAAGTTCAAGTGGATTGGAATCTTAGAAATTGGATTTTGAAGCTTAGTGAAGATTTTTAAGATGTTTAGTAATCTACTTATTGAATTGAGATGAAAATTATTTGTGTAGATAGTAGACTTGATTTGATATTTGTGTGTGAATTTTAAAAGCAATCAAATAGTGCAAAAAGAAGATATTGGCACTACAAGATTGGCATCAAGGTTGGAGAAAGATGACGGCCTACATCCGAGTAGATTTTTGAGCTTATTTTCTATTTAGAAAGTTAGATCTTCTTCAAATTTTTGTCAACTTAGTTATTGAAAGGTGTACAAAATTTGAGTCAAGATCAATAATTCAATCATTAGGTCTCAAGGTTTCAATTTGCTATAGGATTGTTAGGATTTGATTAGGATTTGGTTAGAACTTATTAGGATTCATTCAAGGTTTGTTTAGGATTTAGGATTTAATTAAAATTTCTTCAGATTTGATTAAAATTTAATTAGAATTTTTTAAATTTTGATTAAGATTTAATTAGGATTTTTTAGGATTTGATTAGGATTTTTTAAGATTCATTTAGGATTTATTTAAGATTTAGGATTTAATTAAGATTTGATTAGGATTTATTTAGGATTTAGAATTTGATTAGAATTTGATTAAGATTTGAATAGGATTTTATTAGGATTTGATTAGAATTTGAATAGGATTTGATTAGGATTTGATTAGGATTTGAGTAGGATTTGATTAGGATTTGATTAGGATTTGAGTAGGATTTGATTAGGGTTTGATTAGAATTTGAATAGGATTTGAATAGGATTTGATTAAAATTTGATTAAGATTTTATAAGGATTTGATTACGGTTTGATTTGGATTTGAATAGGATTTGATTAGGATTTGAGTAGGATTTGAATAGGATTTGAATAAGATTTGTTTAGAATTTGATTAAAATTTGATTAAAATTAGAATAAAATTTAATTAGAAATTTGACTGGAATTTGATTAAAATTAGACTAGAATTTGACTAGAATTTAATGAGGATTTGATTATAATTTTATTTTTAATATTTTAAAAATATTTTTATTTTAATATTTCTTCTAAATTTTTATATTAATATTTCTTTAAAACTTCTTTATTATTTCTTTATAATTTTTTTTGAACTTCTTTAGGATTTCTTATGTTTTTTTAATAATTAATCAAAAATATAATTGAACTTCTTTAATGGTTGAGCATACTTGTTATTTTTTAATTATAATTTATATATAATTCTATTAGAGGTATTAGGACTTGTTGCAATTTCTTTTTTATCTTCTACAATTAGATGCCCAATGCATTCTCAAGTAAGACTTCATGTAATACAACAACAAGTTCTTTATTGAAGGATTCAAATTTTAGTTGTAATAGAATAAATCTTATCATGTTTTCCAATGCTACTAAAAATATTTTAAAATTATAGAAAATGGAAAAAATCAAATATAAAAAATCAAGAATAATATTGGTCTAGAAGAAAGTATCTTGCAATCTTTAGAGATTTATAATACTTCTAAAAAGAAAGGTAATCCGCTCAGTATCCAAAAAGACCAAGCTCCAATGTTGAAGTATGTCAATCTCAACAAACTATTACAAAAATATCATTCAAGTAAAACAAGACTCTAAAAGTTCAAAGAACTGAAACAAAAGATGTTTATTTTTTATCACAAGCAAAAAGCTATAACAAGGCACAAAAACAAGATTAGAAGGCCTAAGCTAAGCCATAAAGATTATATTGTTGAAATTGAGGATTTTTTCAACCTTGACTCGTATACATATATATATATATATATATATATATTAAATACAAAGAAGCTCCTTGAGGAATTTTTTTGATGCTTGGACATGAAACAAGTCTAAGATCCTTCTTTAAAAACTTCCTAAAATATCTAAGCATCGTAGAATCTTCTATGATCATCTAAAATCTCTTAGAACCTTCTAAGATCTTTTAGAACCTTCTTGAAACCTACTAGGATCTACTAAGACCTTCTCGAAACCATCAAAAATCTTTTAGGACCAAGTAGAATCTTTTAGAATCTTTAAAATCTTTTTTTGTTATACACCAATGATACCAAAGTGTTGTTAATTACAAGATTTGGAATTTGATATGTTTATTAATAAATAAAAAATTAAATCATTGCAAGTAAATTTTTAAGATCAAATACAATACAAATGGTTCAAAAAAGTACTACAAGATAAAATTAATTGTAAAAGGTTATGCTCAAATAAAAGATATTGATTACAATAAGACTTTTATTCTAATAGCAAAGGTGACTTCAATTTGTATTTCTTACATTAGTTGTAGTTAAAGATTTGGAAGTTTATTAAATGGATGTTAAGATAGCATTTTTGAATAGAAATCTTGAAGAAGTAAATAAATATATATATATATATATATACATCAACTAGAAGACTATATATTAGAGGGTGAAAAATAATTGGTGTATAAACTCTCTAAAATTTTCTATAGACTCAAGCAATCTTCTAAGGCATCATATAAGAAGATAGATGACTATTTTGTTTCACAAAGTTTAAAAAGAAGCCATGTAGATCCTAATATTTATGTAATACAGATTACTAATTGATTCTTCATCATCATTGCATTCTATATGGATGGTTTGATGCTTGTATCCAATAACAGAGAACTTTTTCTTGAAAACAAAGAAAAACTTAGCCAATAGATTTAAAATATAAGATTTAGAAGTAATCTATGTTATTTTAGGTATATAGTTTAAAAGGAATTGAAATATTATTAAATCTATATCAATCAGCAAAAATATGTAGAAAACATCTTTGAAAGATTTGGCACAAAGGATCATAAACCTTTGGATTCTAATAGCAAATTATCAAGAGACATGAGTCCATAGATTCTTGACAAGATTGAAGCAATGAAGGAGATTCCATACTTATATGTATATATATATATATATATATATATATATAATTTAATAGATATTAAATTAAAATCTTATTATTCTATAAAATCATTAAGAATCAAAATTTTGTATAAGAGAAATTAATTTGTATATTGTATCTAAAAAATCATATATTTTAAAATTATTTTGAAAAAAAAAAAAAAAAAAAAAAAAAAAAAAACTTTATTATGAATTTTTTAAAAATTAATTATATTCAACTAAATTTAACTTTGATAATCAAAACAAGAATCTATTTAATTTATCAAAGTCTGAATAAATTTTTTTGTGTTAATTTAACAAAAAAAATAATAAATAATAAATTAAAAAAAACCAATAATCTTATTAGTATGTAATGACATATGTTAAATATTTCTTTATTAATAAATAAAACTGATAAATCTAATTACTGATTCCAAAAAAAGAATCAATGGTAAAACTTAAAATCATCTTTAGACCTTAAAATATTAATCTTAAAATATTAAAATTATATTTTAAAAATATTCTAGATTTTATATTTATTTAAGTTAAGTTTATATCATTTTATCACTAAAACTTTAAATTTAATATTGATGTATTAATAAAAAAATACTCAATTAGTTTTAATATTATAGTTTTATAAATCAATTGTAACATGTTTGTAAAATTTATATCACTTTTAACATAATGCGATTTTAACTCTATAAATATTTTTATTAGATTATATTCTATTAATTTTAAAATAAATATTATTTATTACTCATAGTTTTATGATATATAAAATTTAATTATCTTTTTTTATATTTTTATATTTTACAAAAAATTATGTCTTATTATTTTTTGTTTGATATTTTTAAAATAATTTTAAAATATTAAATTTAAAAACTAATAATAAAATAATTATTTAATTAAACTTTAAAAAAATTTAAAAAATAATCTATATATATATATATATATATGTGTGTGTGTGTGTGTGTGTGTGTATATATATATATATATATATATATATACAATTAAAAATCTATTTTAAATCATGTAATTTTTTCTCAAAAAATATTAAAATCAATATATATTTTTAATTTAGGTAAATTATATTAGTTAATATCACGGCTTATTTCTTTTTGATGAAATATTTATTTGCTAAAATTTAATAAGTTGAACTTCTTATATCTAAAAAAAACTAAATAAATATTTTATAAATATTTCTAAGTTATAGAGTCCCCAAAAATAATATATTCTTTTTGATGTCTAATTATAAACTCTATATATACATGTATAATATTATTTCCTTACACTAATCAGCTATTTGTTTATTACTAGCACTTAAAAATATGTAATATTGCAAAAGAAAAAAACCTAAATATATTATATATACACAAATAAATTTATTTCTGTGATGTAGAAGAAAAAAATCTTTTACAAAAAGTGTGTCAATGAACTCTTACACTAACAACATTAAATTTTTTGAAGATTATTTTTGAAAAGATTGTATTATGTTCTATTATCAGTTTATCTTTTTATTATTAGACATGAAATTGCAGTAGGATGCACAACAAGACAAGGAAAGTTTTCATTCTTATATAAATCATTATAAAAAAAATATTTTAATTTTTTTGTATAATTTAATTGGTGATATCCTTACATATCATATTAAATTGTGTACTTGAATATGACACTCATTGACAAAATCAAATCATGGAAATTTCAAAGAAAAAAGATAATTTGTTCAACAATTACATTTTACTGTAGTTTTTAGTCTACTACCTCTTCTGATCTTGTCTTTTGATTTTTAATTTTAGTTTGATTTTTATTTGATTTATTTAATTAATGGTTTTAAATAAGTATATTTGATTTAAGTATATTTTTCAATTATTGTAAAATAGTTATTTTCATTTGAAAAATTAAGATATAATATTTAATCTCTTAATCATTTTTCTTTTTAAAATATATATAAAGAAATGTAATTTTTTGCTAAATTTTAATATTAATAGAGATTATTTTTATAAGGCTTTAAAAATTAAAAAAGATATACAAAAATTTTAAAAAAAACCATAGTTCTATTTAATAGTCTAAAACTTATCAACAATTTTTAAGACATCAAATTAATTTTTTAGTTTGGTAATTTATTCTAATATCTTTTTATCTTCTTTTCAGAAATTTTCCTATTTATTTCTTCTACTTTTACATGGTAGACTTTGCCATATTCTATTGAGAAATTCTTAATGTTTTTAATTTTTAATTTTTAAATTTTTTTTGTCTATCTATGTTCCTTAATTAAATATCATGCTTTTTTTTTGCTTCCAAAGTATCCAAATTAATGTACCTAATATCAAATTCTAAAGACTTTTTATATTAGAAATTTAATGTATTTCTTTGCTTGAGATAACTTATTAAAAATCTAAATAAGCTAAAAGCCTTGTCAAAGGTTCTTTTAATTTTAGATGTATTATTAGCTTATATCCTAATTTTAGGCTCTTTTAACTATTGGACATTTTGAAAACCTATGCAACATTGTTTCTTTTATAGGTAGTACATATAGCTTAGAATTGTTATTATATCTATAACTTAAGTTTTTTCTCACTACATTAACTACTATTCTTTTGTGTCAAATGAATCAAGTTAATTCCAATTATTATTTTTATAATTTTTATTGTATATTATATTCTAATTCAAGCAAAAATTGAGATGTAGAAGCTTATTATATATTATATTCTAATTCAAGCAAAAATTGAGATGTAGAAGCTTATTATATATTATATTCTAAATAGATAAATAATTCTATTTTTATAAAAGATATATCTTTATTTTTTATTTTATTTATTTTATTTATCTGAGTTATATAATCCAACTTGTAGGTAATTTTCTACTCAAAAATCTTTGTAGTAGATTTATATTTGGTAATTACATAAATATTTTTTAAATTTATTTTTATAAATTAGCTACGGAGATTTTTTAGATATTATTATTAGTCATGGTTTAATTAGGATAATTTTTTATTTTTGTAGTAAATAGAAATTTAAAAAATAAGTTTGAATCTATATTTTTATTATTATAGAATATTCTATTCTAAAAATTTATAAAATATTTAGATGTTTTTTTATTTTAGAACATATTTTTATTATTCTAAAATTTAGATAATCATAACTTATTTGATACTTTTTAACTTCTTATTGTAAATAAAAACTAAGTGGCACCAAAATTTTATTAAAAAGTAATTTAATTTTTTAATACCATATCTTTAATTTTTTTTGGTACTACTAAAATAGAATCTAAAGATTGTGGTTTTAAATATTTTCACACCAATAAATTAAAGTTTTTTTTCTCACTACAATTTAAAAGAGCATACTAATTGTCCAAAGACTTTTATTCCAAGTTCTTTTTTGTAGTTTTTTTGTGCTTTGCAAGACCATCTTCAAATTTTAAATTTAATTCTATGATTAATAAATGTATTTTTTTTACATAATAACTATCTATAATAATTAATAAATTATATTTTTTTAAGCATAAATTTTTTTATTTTCTTAAGCACTATAAAATAATATTTAAATATGATATTTTTTAAAAAAATTAAATTTTCTAATAGCTACTTTTTTATTATCATTTATTATAATTTCTAAAAAATATAATTTAGCTTTTTTTTTATAAACTAATGATTAATATTTTACCATCTTTTCAAAAATAAGACTTTAGATAGTCAATAAATTTAAATATGGTATTTCTAATGCTACCACAATTTTTGCTACTACCACTATAATTTGCCATCTATTATATGCCACTATAATTTTTGCTATTGCCACCACAACCTTATTCTTATTAAATTTTTAATTATTTTTTTTTTAAAATTAAAATTATTTTTTATATAATTTTTAAAAAATATATATTAGAAATATTAATGATTTTTTTTATTATAATATATTGAATAGATGGTAGATTGTGTTGATAGTAGCAACATCTTTTAAATAAGATATATTTTATATATTTATAAAGATTTTTAAATAATATATTATATTTTATTAAATAATATTATTATAGACATATTTTAAGTTATCACTTTCTAGAACTTTCTGTAGTCTTCTAGAACCTTCCAAAGCTTTCTAAAATCTTCTAGAATCTTCTTTAGTCTTCTAAAAATCTTCTATAGTCTTTGAAAATCCTCTAGAATCTTCTAAAATCTTCCAAAACCTTTCATAGACTTTTAGAATCTTTCAAAATCTTCCTCAAGCTTCTAGAATCTTCTAAGATATTTTTGAAAGGTCCAATAGGACATAGGCCTTGTAATATAAATAAGAGGCAAGACCAAGGAGCACCTTAATCTTGCTAATACAAGTCTTAGAGCAATCCAAAGTATTGTCTTGTTCTTGATATCAATCTAGTCTCTTGTTTTGGATTGAGTTCTTGTTCTTGTTATTGTCCATCCAATTCTTTTGTTCTTGAAATTATTCTAGTTCTGAAATCTTCTCTTTGTTTTTTTGTTAACCTGCTATCTTATATTCGTGACAGTTTGGCAAGACTTGCTTACATAAGCATATTACAGCTTTGATCTCTTGATAGAGAGTAGATTACTTCTCTTCAAGATATTATTGCGTTCTAAAGGAGTGTAGACTATCCCCCTCTAGATTGATATGCTTACTTGTAGCAGTTGATTTTTTTTTAGAAAGAGTAGATTATTCTTTTTTTAAAATATATCATTATATTTTAGAGGTTGCGGATTTTCCTCCTCTAAATTAGCTATTTAGAAGTATTCTTTTTAGTATAGAAAATACTACACCAATAGTTTATTGATTTCCTCTCTGTCAATATGGAAAAAGATCAGGTTAATGGAGGTGCATCTTCACAAATAGAAAATAGAGTGGTGACTCTTGCAGATCTTTGAACTCTTTTAGATATTGTAGAAGAAAAAATGGCATTCTTTAGCAACATAAAAAAAGAACTGCAAATGGAGTAAATATCCACAGCTAACCGAGAAATTTGATTGAAATTATTCAATTGGGAGAAGCAGGCAATAGACAAGCTATACACATAATTTCTCTAGAAGCTCCAAGGGTTGTCATAAAAGAGCCAAAAGCTAATATGCCTGATAAATTTGATGGAACAAGATCCAATTTTTGAGGGTTTGTATAACAAGTACAACTTTATTTATGGCTATATCCTTCTCGTTATCCAGATGCGTTCACTCAAGTCGCTTTTGTTGGTACCTTTTTATCAAGAAGTGCTTGATCATGGTTTGTTCTACTGTTGAAAAAGAATTCTTTGACCCTATACAATTTAGAGGCTTTTATAGAAAGATTTATTATTGCATTTGAAAATAGTGATTGAGAGAGGGTGGCTGAAAAGAAGATTCAAAATCTATAACAAGGACAACGTTTAGTTGCAATTTATGCTGCAAAATTTCAACAACTTATTTGTAATCTTAATTAGAATGACAAGGTGTTTATGACTCAATTTTGTTATGGCCTGAAAGACAATGTAAAGAATATATTGATCACAATGCTAAGAGTTGAAAGCTTAGAAGAATTCATAGCTTAAGCCATTACTTGTAATAATTGCCTATTTGAGTTATGACAAGAGAGGTGATCAATTTTCAGCAATACTTATCAAGGTACGTCTTTAAGAGTATCAGAGAAGCCATTAACATATCTTGAACCTATGCAGATTGATGCGACTCAATTCAAGCCATTAACACCAGCAAAAAAGACTAGATGTTGACAAAAAAATCTATATTTATATTGTGGAAGATCCAATCACAAAGTAGCAAACTATCCATACAAATTTTGAGAATTCAAGGCAGGAGGTATAATATCTGAATTAGAAAGGTCAAAAAATAAAAACGTCTAGCCATAGTAGGAACCTTGCAATTAGATACTTCCAAATTTAAAGTACCAAAAAAAAGTCTCTTCTTATCTCTAGACCCAATATCCTATTTTATACTTCTTATATATAAAAAAACTCTAAAACAAGAGATTTCTATTAAAGTCCTTTTAAATACTGGAGCCTCAGCATGCTTTATGGATAAAGATTTTGCAACCAAGCACAACTTAGTATTTGTAAAGAAGATCCATCATGTACCCATTAAAGTCATTGATGGACAAAACCTTGCATCAGGAGATGTTATCAAAGAAACACAACCATTATAAGTGATACTAAGAAATCAAGTATCAAAAATTATTTTCAACATCATTCAATGCTCAACAAATCCTATTGTCATTGGACTCCCTTGATTTAAGCTACATAATCCTGATATTGATTGGAGTTTATAAAAGATTTCCTCAAGACCTAAACATAAAAGAAGAAATGAGGTGCTATTCTATTCTTTAGAGCTAAAACATTTATGTAGGCAGCAAAAAAAAAAGGCTACATTTACATTATATGTTATCTCAATGAAAGATCTAACAAAGCAATTGAAGTAAGATATTCCTAGTCAATATTGCAACCTTGAATATGTATTCAAAAAGAAAAAAATAGACATATTAGCAAAACACCATCCTTATGACTATACAATTGAATTACAAGATGGAGCTCAACCTCCATTTGGTCTAATTTTCAATCTGTCACAAATAAAGCTTATAGCCTTGCAAAAATATATTGATGAAAATCTAGCTAAGAATTTTATTAAACATTCAAAATCAACTACAGGAGCTCCTATCTTGTTCATAAAGAAGAAAGATGGTTCTTTACGTATGTGTGTTGATTATTGAGGTCTAAACAAGGTAACTATAAAAAATTCCTATTCATTATCATTAATCTCAAGATTATTGGAACAATTAGGACATGCAAAGATCTTTACAAAGATTGATTTGAGAAGTGCCTATAATCTAGTCAGGATTAAAGAAGGAGACTAATGAAAGACAACATTTTATACAAGGTATAGACATTTTGAATACAATGTTATGCCTTTTGGACTTACAAATGCACCTGTAATCTTTCAACACATGGTGAATGATATCTTACAAGAATACTTCAATGACTTTGTAGTCATTTACTTCGACAATATCTTCATCTTCTCTAAGAATGAACAAGAACATGAACATCATATACATAAGGTATTGGAAAAACTACAAGAAAGTGCAAAATTTTACAAAATTGCTCTCTCAAATTGGTGATGATAGTCAACTACATCTAATGTCAAGGGCAAGAACTCGATGAAAGCAAATAAACATATGAAACTTCTATTAAGACAAATAACAAAATAGAAATAAGAAAGTATGTATATTAAAAGAAATTAAAATGGCTATTACCACAAGACAAGAAAATTAAAGACTCTTAAATCTGAACTAAAAGCAAGAAAGGAGTTTACAAGAGTGAAGAAGGCTTCACTCTTGTCTCTATAAATATTATCTAATTAAGACCTATATGGTGGTATTCTATAGGACCTCCTACACATGTCTAATTTGCAAGACACGTGTCAAATTTGCATGATAAGTTTTCCACATGTGCGCCACGTACTTGGCTTGTTCCGCAAGCTACCAACATGTGTGACACATGGCTAGCTTGTTCTACAAGCTACCAATATGTGCACCATGTGGCTAACTTGTTGACCAAGTTTTTAACCTACCAATCACCTATAGACATGTATAAATGTGATTCCACGTCTATAAAGCTTCTAAGAAGCTTCTCTATTAGATATTATTGAATCAATTTATTTTATCTATTTCTATTGATCTATATTAATTAGATAATTATTAGAATAAATCTTATGTCCATGACATTATTCCCCCTTTTAGGGACGAATTCCACAAGGAGCAGTGATTATATGTTGAAGAAGTCCATGATATGTCAAATTATATTTGCCACATACTCTCATCTTGGTTCCTTTCGAAGGTAGTTGATAGGTCCTTTCAGCCATTAATAATGTCCCATACCAGGGCAAGAGGACCACCTTGTTTTTTGATCATTATTGAGGCCTTCATAACTCCCTTCAAAGAAAACATTTGAAACTACATCAGGAGTAGTTTCTACCTCTAAAAGTATCATCAAATATCGGGAGTCTCTTCTAAGGTTGTGATACCAAACACATTGTATTGAGGAAGGACATGTTGTTCTTGATGATCTTCATTTCTATTCTGTTGTCTTGAAGGTTGTGATAGTCATAATGTCTCGTTTGATAAATCAGCAAATGATGGCTCTTGAGTTGAATTCGTTGGATATTGATCCTCCATCTCTTTAGCATGAATAAATCTAAGAAAATAACAAATAATGATACAAGATAGGATAAAACCACTATAGAATCTGCTTTGTTTTATAGCAAAGGTTTTTTTGATTTTTTTATCTTAGTTTTGATAAATATCGTTGATGAAATATATTGACTTTTATTGATGCATTTGGTGCGATAGTATGGAGCATCCTCACAAGGAATGTGGAGATTTTGTTGATATTTTGCAATAAGGAATAATTATATGGAAAGATGGAAAGATTGCACTGCGTGACACAGGCGAGTTCCTCAAAACCAACTTTGGAAAAGGAGGGATGAAAAGGATTTTAGAGGATTATTTATCTCAACATACTATGGCATTAGGAAAAGCTACCACTTATGGTATCGAGGCTATAAGGGAGAAGGAGGATATTTTTGACAAACATGTAGACACGGGGGATTTATGGAATCATGCTATTACTAGCATAAATAAGGAAAAAACATCAAGACAAGAGTTACTCAATGCAGCCACAATAATTAGGAATGCAACAAGATGGGATGACCCTGTTGATACCATGTTTGTACATGCTTATATGGCAAAATCCCACCATGAAGCTTTAATGTATGTGAAAAGGGGAAGAAATATAATAGAAGAAAATCTCCAAGGACCAGATAACAAAAGGAGATTTCAAAAGGATACAAAAATAATACAGAACAAGGAAGTACCTATATTATAAGGTAGTAGACCATCCAAGGTTGAGCCATCAACATCACACTTTAGAGATGCATCACTATGAAAAGAAAAATGGAAAGAAGGGATGGAAGCCAGTAAAAATAAAATAAAAAAAGGTAAACTTATTGCCTATAAGCTGCAATCGGATATAGAAGCAATTACAGATTTAAAAGGGGTGTTGGAAGAAAGGGTGTTGAATGCCAAAATTGAATTCACTTTACGTGAAATTTTAGGCATTGCAAAAAAAAAATTTCATGATGTCATTATTGACACCATTAAATGGAAAAGACAATTGATAGGAGAATCAGCAATGTCTAATGCTTTAGATACAACATTAACAGAAGAAGAAGAGTTAGAGTTGGTTGAATGTTGTATCAATCAAAAGGATCAATTTTCCTTAGATGAAGATAAGGTTGATGACAAAGGTCCTAGTCATTATTCTAAGAAGCATTGGGCTAGAGCCACTACAGAAACTTTGGTGAAGGTGGGGGATTTGACAGATCCAGTAGTTGCTCTTATTGACCATGGATCTGAAATCAATATTATGTCTAAAGACATTTATAAATATGGGAGGTGGCCTATTGACACTGAACATGGTTGGGTGATCCGAGCAACAAATAATACACGAGGAGATTTTTATGGTGCTTGTCCAAATGTAAAGGTGAAAATTTAAAATGTATCTATTGAACAAAACTTTTTTGTTCAAAATAATACTTCTTATCCAATAATTCTTGGACAACCATATATTATTGCTCTGATGATGGAAACCAAAGTATTAGATGATGGATCTGCATGTGCTCGCATTAAAAGCCAAGATGGTAAACAAGCAGTGCAATTTTTAACAATACCTGCTAATCATGAGCGCAACAGGGATTATCTATGAAATGACTCATTACCAAAAATTGATGAAGAGTTTAAGGATTTTTGCAGGGTACCACTACAGAGCAAGGATGTGGTAGTACATCAGAGAAGGTACTCTCGCAAGGAAAAGAAAGTACCTTTTGTACAGGAGTTGTAGAAATTTTTAAAAGTAGATTTGCTGTACATATGCAAATTAATGATCTATAAAAACAAGAGAAAAGGATTGTGAGAAAAACAGAAAAAGACCTAAAAAGAATGGGTGTGTTTGATGAAGATGACAAGATAATAGGTATATATACAGAAACAGGTTTAGAAGATATATTGGAAGAATTTATAAAGGTTGAAGTAACAGATGAAGATCAAGTAGTGCAAGTACATTCAAGAGAGCTTTACTCTATTATACAAGTGTTTCAGGGTTATGAAGTCAAAGTTGAAACTAGGTACAAAACTGTAGAAAGAAAAATAAAACCTGTAGCTACACCATTGCCTAGTGATTCAAACCACCAAATTCAAGAGGCTTCAAAAGAAAGGGATTTATGAAATCTTGATCAAATTGGCCATAAGTTTACAGAAAGTACATTCAAGGAAATAGATTTTCTTGAAAGTAGGATCCGCAGATTTTCTTCTACCTACCGAAGAAATAGAATTCAAAAAAATGTTGAGGAAGCATGGAAAAGCTTTTGCTTTTGAACCCTCAGAAATTGGATGTGTGGATCCAAGTATTGTGGCACCAATGGTTATATTTACAGTTCCACATGCTCCATGGGATCTAAGGCCAATTTCAATACCTAGAGTGCATCTATCCAAACTTATAGAGCTATTAAAAGAAAAGATATAGATGAAAATCTTAGAACCATCATTTGCACCATATTCTAGTCATTGATTTACAGTACCAAAGAAGAATGGAACTCTACAATTTATTCAAGATATGCAACCAGTGAATCAAGTGACCATTAGAAATACAAGAGTGGGACCAATTGTTGGAGAATTTGCTGAAGTATTTGCTGGTAGAGCCATTTATTCTATTGGAGATCATTATTCTGGGTACGACCAGTTTCAACTTGCGGAAGGAAGCAGAGATATCACTACTATGAAGACACCTTTAGGGCTGGTGAAAATGTGTACATTACCACAAGGAGCAACAAACTAAATTGCTCATATGATGAATGGGATGAATAAGGTGCTCCGTGATTTTATTCCAGAAAAGACTATGCCTTTCTTAGATGATATTCCAATAAAAAGATGTATAGAAGAAGAAAAAGAAGAAATAATGGATCAGAGGGGGTGTCGTAAATTTGTATCTAATCATATTTTGGATTGTGATAAGATTTTATCACGGCTTGAAGAAGTCCACTTGACCTTATCAGGAGCTAAATCAACCTTTGGCATTCGAGAGGTTGTTATTGTAAGACTTATATGATGGTCAATGATACACCCTATTAAAAGAGATGCCATATTAAACGGATGAAAGTGTTTCAGAATTTATAAATGCAGGTCCATTTGATTTTGGAAATTAGATATTTTAAAAGGATATATATGGATTCCACATTATGCACATATAGCAGATCTTCTCTATGGTCTGCTACAAAAAGGAAAGAGGTTTAAATGGGAAAAGATACATATAGAAGCAATGCAAAGGTTGAAGCAATCATTGTCTTCTCCACTTGTGCTACGTACAATAAATTATGAGAATAGAAAACCGGTGATACTTACAGTTGATATTAGTCCAATAGCTATTGGTTGGGCACTAGGACAGGATGATGAAGAAGGGAATCGATTTGCTATACGATTTGGAGCCAAAGTATTAAGTGAAAGACAAAGGTGCTATCCACAAGTAAAACGAGAATTATGGGGGGCAGTGACAGCCATGAAAACTGATAGAGATTATCTAATTAGAGCACCAATGATAGTGGAAATAGATTGTTTGCCACTATTAGGAATGATCACCAATTGTAATAATTCTCGATATTACTACCGGAGCCGATTGCATATATGTTTTAAATTCAATTCAAGACATAGCGTATAAAAATAACCATATGGATACGCTATCTCGGGGCTATAGACGTAATGTTAAGAAGACGAATCACGACATACCAAAGACGTAGTGACACTATTCATTCCTCAACACAAGTTATAGAGGAATAATATCCAAAATTATTCATGGAAGAACTATAAGAAAGAGAATGGTTAGATATTGGATACTATTTGAGCACGCTATCAAGACAACCAAGATGGAATGATATTTATTTTAAGTAAATTAGGCGAAAAGCTTACAACTACTTTTTACAAGATGGATACTTATGGAAGCGATGTAAAAGGGACAGTGGTATACCACAAAGAGTAATTTGTAAGAAGAAAATGCAAGAACAATTGATTCAAGAATTCCATGATAGCTTGTGGGCTGGTCATAGAGGTATTTATGCTATCTTTAACAAGCTTAAAGAAAAATATTGGTGGCGTAATATGTATAGAGATGTAGTAAAGTTTGTGGAATCATGTCAAACTTGCCAAATGTATTCAGAGATTCGACATAGAGACGGGTTGCATCCTACATATCCTCTAGCAATACATTATAAATGGGTGGTAGATTTAATTACTATGCCTATGGGATTATGGCAAATAAGATACTTGATTTTGGCACGAGAAGATTTATCCAATCAGGTGGAGGGAAGAACTCTACGAACAAAATCCACTGAAGGAGTTTGTAGATTTTTAATTGTATTTAATGTGAATTTAGAGATATTGATGTATTAAAAAATTACCTACCGATCGTAGAGAATTGATACATATGAGTATGGAAATTTTTTTTTGAAAGACGCCGGATCAAGCTTACACTTACAACAACATATAATCTGTATAAGAACGCTAAAAATGAAGCTTAAGGGCCATCCTCCGATAAGAAAAGCCATCATAAAGATATGTTATACAAAAGAATTCATCAAGATTATTACTATAAGTTTAATAATGATCAGATTACACAGGATACTAAAGATTTTTGATATACGCTATTGCAGAATTGATAGAATATACGATGAAAAACCTATTACGCCGTAATTGTTAGAAATATATATTTCGAATATATTACTCTAAGAAACATCGCTATTTGTAGTAAGAATTTCTCAGATTAATCCGGCCACCGAGAGAAGACCTGAAGATATAGAAAAAGCAAATATTAAACTAAAGGAGGCACGAATCAAAAATAAAGATAGATTTGACAAGCGACATCGATTGGCAGTTAAATTCAAGGCCATCGGATCACAGACGATAGTAAGCTTTGGAGCAATCAAAGATATAATTTTAAAAAATTTCTAAACTTACCGGATTATAATGTCAGAATGTTTTGGATAATGCCACATATGTATTAAGAGAACTAGATGGAACACACTTTAAAGTTCCAATTGTAAGAAAACGCGTAAAATTCTTCAAACAACGGGGTCAAGACATAACACATGAAGATATAAGAGAAGAAAATGACTTCTTTACAAATGAAGAAGAAAAACAAGATTTTGAAGCAGATATTGCTGTAGCAATAGTATGATGCCGACCACAATTTCAACTCTTGTTGGTGCATACCGGAGGATGCATAGGTTTGGAGGGAGTGGATGTCGTGTTGTGGTTTGGCTACTATGTAAAAAAAATTGTACATGTATATTTAATGTACAATTTACTACTTAAATTAAATCTAGAAGTCATATCAAGGATTTTATTTATTATGCATGCAAAGATTAGCCATTAGAAGTGATCTATTAAAAGGATTATTATTAAGGTTTATACAACCTTATTTTCTTTTTAGTAGTGACTTTTGAAGTTAATTTTATATTGATAGTAACTTGTATATATCTTAAGTCACCTATATTAGACATTGGTGATCCTTAAGATCTTATTTACTTCTATTTATTTGGTGCTTAAAGCACCAAGTATGTAAATCTTATAAGAAGAAGTGTTAGAAAAGGGTTTTTAGTGTAAAAAGGATATTTTGGCCATCCATGTAGATGAATAGAGGTGGATGATAGAAATCTCTATTCTAATTGGCCAAAAATCATGCCCAATGGGCTTCAAGGAGGCTGCCCGAGGATTTATTAGGAGTTAGGATTTGTTTTTGGAAGGGAGTCGAACATCAGAGGCTAAAATCATAAGGTTTAGGTTTTTGGATCTGGTTTAGGTGCAAATTTTGTGTGATTTGCACTTTTTATGAAGAAGTTATAGGCGCCGAAAGTTAAGGTGTTGATTTTAGACCTACTGTCACTCTTTTGGATATAACTCGCGCATACAGAGAGAAATTGAGAGTCGATGACTAGGGTTGGAGAGAACACTTTTACGACTATACTTTTCATATATGGCTTGATAAAATCCAAGCTAGGGTGAAGGAGATATTGGGAGTTGAAGTCAGTGCTTACAAACTTAAGGGCAGTAAGTGACCCACTTACATAATGGTTACATTTTGAGCTATATCTCATGCAATTTGATAGATTTTTGGCTCAAAATTTTCAGGAGTGTATATGCTTATGTCACAAGACTATGTGCAAAAATTTTGTGGCATTAAGAATTTTGGTTTGTGAGATATAAGGAAAATTGTGCTCGGGTGTCTCTAAGCTAGGGTTTTAAGCATCTGCTAGGGATTTTGAGATATCAGACGATCAAAAATGGATTTATGATTGAATCTTTCTTGTGATAAAACTTAAGAAAATTATCTAAACTTTGAACTAATTTTTATAGAAATTAAATAGTTGGATCAAGAGTTATTGGACTCTAAAGTTCAGCAAGAAATAGGTCCTTGTAGGTGAATAAAGTTTTAAAGGGTTTTTGTGGAAATTTGAACCCTTTTTGTACAAACTTACTTGAATACAAGAGGGTTTACATATATAACTTCTCTTTTTTGAGATTTTTGTATTACTTGTCCTTTTTATTGAGGACATACGACCTGTTGGATTTTGCCATCAAATTTCAAATAAACTCTCCACAGCCAGGTATCCAGTGTATTTCCAGATAGAAGGCCACATCATACGACACCGTTGTCGGGTAGAGAGAATTTGCCTTAGAAAAATACCGGGTTCCTAGCTGCTACTAGAACTAGTAGGGAACATAAGAGGAAGCCGTGCAAGTATTTTCTATACTTGCACAATATTTGTTCAAGCTTTCAAATTATACTTATATTATATTTGTACAAGACTTATACAAACATAAAGTATAAATCCTTGAATAATACTTATATAAATACTTAGATAATACTTATATAAATACTTATATAATACTTATATAATACTTATATAAATACTTGTACAAACACTTATAAAAAATAGTGTATAATCCTTGATATAATACTTGTATAAATACTTGTACAAATATTATATATAATACTTATAAAATACTTATATAAATACTTGATATAAATACAAGTATATATACTTGTATAAAAGGTGTAAGCAAAGTATGTATATATTCAAGTATACCTCAAAACACAACCGCATATGAAGAATACAAGTTATACAATAAGTTGAAACTAAATAAATTACTAAAAATCCATCCAAAGGTCGAATCAAGCGTGCTTATAGCCTATGGAAAGCCATTGATTTATTGTAAAACATATCAAAATTTCACAAATAGATGACTTACTGTTGATAAGTTATGGCTAAAAGAAATAGGTACCAAAATTTCCCAACAAATGCAAAGGCAGCAAAGCTCCAATTCACTTCAGCTTTTGCTGTGATTACTTTCCTTCTCCAAATTATGCATGCAATAGCTTTTTAGAAATTTCACTCTATCATCTAACTTATTCTGAAATTTCGCATGCATGCCTCTCAAACTCCAGATTTTATAGCTAGTTGAATCTGCTCTTTAAACCCTAGCAACAATTTGCTCTCTAGACACTTCACGGCTCATTAAACTTTTATTAAAGCTTCAAATGTATTGATTTTTGTTTTTATAGAAAGTTTACACAAGTAAATAAAAGCACATAAAATATCAAAAAGATTGAAGAGATTTTCCGACTTGGGTGATTAAACAAAGTCTCTGCCCCTCTTTGTCAGATGGTAGCAAACCCTATTCCACTCTCAAGCTCACAACTTTTCCTCTCCAACTCCAAATGCTACAAAAAATATCTTGATTGAAAGCTAACACAATTTCCTACACTATCAATAGGTTTCACTAAGAAAGACTTGAAATCAAACTTGCAGTAGTAGATCAGAGTTTCTTCCATCACTTTTCAATAGCAGCACACCTCACTCTACTAAAACAAGCATAACTTTTTTCTTACAACTTCAATTCAAGCAAGTGAGTAGGTTCTAAAATCCTAGCAACTTGAAAAACACACCTACTAATTTTCATTACAAACGCTTCTATCTCCTTGAAGCTATCTCTCTCCAAAGTTCACCACTCAAAACTGCCTCAAACCTTAGGTCTAGCAAGAGGAATATATCTCCCTTTCCTTCCATATTAGACTATGACATGCTGTCGTGGTGAAAGTCCGCTTCAGGTAGACGCAGCATATTCCGCTACCCAGTTCACGAAGTATTTCGGTACACAAACTTTCAATTTCTTTTAGTTACAAACCATGTATAATAACCAACAAAACCAAAAGCTCGAAATCAAATTGAAAACCAGCCGCTTATATAAGTTCAAATTTTGGAAGTAGAGTCACTTTAATCATCTTCATAAAGTTCAACCGTGAATTCATCAAATTATTAGATATCATCAAAATCCTTGGCAGATACTTTTATAAGTCAAATCTCAATCTGAAACTTGAAAATTCATAATTTAAGATCCAGTTGTTCAAATAAGCTCAAAATTTGGAAAAACATATTTCATACCTTTGACTATTGTCACATAATTTTTGAGCCATGAATTCATTGCTGATCGTTAGATACCACCAAATCCTTGGCAGATACTTTTAGAAGTCAAATCTCAAAATCAAACCTCAAAATTCATAATTGAAGATCCAGCTTGAATTCAACAACATAATTTTGAGTCATGGAACATCTTATTTGATCAATAGATACCAAATCTCATGTATACTTTAAGTCAAATTTCAATCTGAAACTTGAAAATTCATAATTTAAGATCCAGCTATTCAAATAAGCTCAAAATTTGGAAAAACATAAGTCATACCTTTGATCCTCATCACATAAATTTTGAGCTATGAATTCATTGCTGATTGTTAGATATCACCAAATCCTTGGCAGATACTTTTAAAAGTCAAAACCCTAGATATCTGAGAACAAATTTGCCATTACTCCCTAATCAAAGTCTCAATTGATATGAGATTGTAGACATAGACTCTTTATAGTATAAGTAATATGTACACAAAAAATGAGCTTCAAATTCTTCTTGAATCTCAAGTTCTAGCTTAAAGCAAATCCTTCTATTTATCTAATTTCTTCAAAACCCTAGTTTAGTTTGCTGGGTTTAACTAGCCATATCTCACTCATTCTAAACTCATTTTTATCAATTCTTGGACGTAAAATGTGTAGCTTGAAGTCTAGTTTCTAATCCAACTTCTTGATTTCTTGCTAGTATCTTAAAACTTCTAATATACCCTAAAAAGTGACAGTAGGTGTCATATTAGTAGTCTAAGTTCAAACAAGCATATCTCTCTCATCTAAGCTCCGAATCTTGCGTTTCTACCACCTAAACTCATGCCAAGAAGAAGCTCTTTTTAAATACTTCTCTGCATTTGCCAAAAAATCCCGTCTTCTTCTCCTCCGAGCTCGTCAAAGAAATCGCAGCCAAGGTCTTTAAAGTCCAAGTCAACAATTAATAGTTTAAAGTTATAAAAATCTCAAATCTAATCCTCCAAGTCAGCACTATTAATGGTAGCCAACTATTGACATCCAAATCTACTATTTATCCTTGGTAAATCCTAAATTCAACCTCAAAGTCAAAACTCCTTATATCTACAAATATAACCCTGAATCTACTAAAATCTAAGATTGGAAAAAAGATAAAAGAAATAAAAGAAAGTTTCAAGGCTAGATCAAAGTTAAAGTTAAGATTAAAGATAAGGTAAAAATTTAATCAAAGAAAAAGAAAGAAAGTGAGAAATTTTTCCTAAACTATATAAAAACTTAGATTGGTAAGAAGAAAGAAAGAACTTAATAAAATTTTAAAGAAAAGATAATTAAGTTAGGTTTCTATATATGGATGTATTTACTTCAGGACAACATCCACATGGGCAGCCAAATCCTATTGATGAGGCCCTATTCACTCCATGCTCTTCTTCTGTTTTCCCTCACAAGGTCCATTCTACCTCAAAAGTCAACAAGAAAGATAAAATAACCTTTATCTTTGTTCTAATTACAAAAGAGTCTATTCTAGGATATAAATAAGGCAAGATCAAAACAAATTGCCATCTTAACTTATTAACTAAGTGGCTATAATAAATCTTCTGCTTATAATATCTTCTAAAATAAGCTCTAGCACTAACACATGTATTAACAATAGATACAAGATATTTAATATTTTTATACACTGCACGTAAATGCAGTATGACACCGTGCAGCTGGAACCTTGTACAATTCCTAGTAAAGGTCCTATTCTCTCTTCAAAATCCTCTCCTTGTTTTATAATAGATGTATATTTAGGACCAAAAAACTACAGAGCCTCTGCCTTATTAGATTCAAGAGCCTCAACATGCTTTCTAGATGAACAATTTTTTAAGAATTGTAAAATATCTTTAGTACAAAAAACTAAACCCGTACATATAGAAGTCATAGATGGTCGTCAATTGTCTTTTCGAGATATCACTCATAAAACCTATCTTATAAAAATAACAATAGATGGTCATAATAGCTACGTAACCTTTAACATAATTAAATCTCTATCTAATCCAATTATTTTAGATTTATCATGGTTAGAAAAATATAACCCTTAAATAGATTAAAATTCTTGTAGACTTGACTTTTTTCAAAATGTTATTAAATATCCTGTCGACCAAGTGAAAAGTAATAAGTCTAATTTAGTAAAACTTGTACTTATAGGTGCAAAAGCATTTATATTACGATTGCCATACCCATTTACGCCAGCCAGAGCAAAAATATTAAATATCTGTATTCATTGCTAATATACATCAAAGATAGGTCATTTTAAGAAGTAAACAAAGTATTTACAGCCCATTTACTATGAATTAAGACTACTTAATGGTTTTGGTTCCCATTCACTATATCCCAGAATGTACTCTTTTCAGATTGAAGAAAAGAAAGGTCACCTTTCTTGCCGACTTGAGACAGAACGGACCTCGCGAGAAGAAAGAAGAACATGGGGTGAATAGGACCCATCCAATAGGATTTGGCTACCCACATGTATGCACATACTAAGACGGAGTATAGCGAGAAATACCTCTCATAGACCCAGTACAGTGAGAGAGTTTTGAATAAGAACTTGGTATAGATAGTCTAAGGAGATAAAAAGCATTTGTAATGAAAAATTTGCGTGGTGTATGCTCTTCGTTGTGAGGATCTCCTAGAATTTACCTACTCTCGTTTTGGAGTTGTGAGCAAAAAATTATGCTTGTTTTAGTAGAGTAGGGTTTGCTGCCATCCGACGAAGAGGGGCAGAAACTTCGAGCTGCCACTGCAAGTTTAATTTCGACTCTTTCTTAATGAAATTTATAGAGAGTATGGAAAATTGTGCTAGCTTTCTATCAAGACATCTCTTGTAGCATTTGGAGTTGGAGAGCAAAAGTTGTGAGCTTGAGAGTAGGAAAGGGTTTTCTGCCGCCCGATGAAGAGGGGTAGAAACTTTGTTCAACCACCCAAGTCGGACAGTCTCTTCAATCATTTTGATAATTTAGATGCTTGTAGAAGCTTGTATAAGCTTTCCAAAAAAACAAAAATCAATACATTTGGAGCTTTGATGAAAGTTTTATGAGCCGTGAAGTGTCAAAGAGGGAAAATTATTGCTAGGGTTTGAAGAGTAGAATCAACTAGCTACAAAATCTGGAGTTTGAGAGGCATGCATGCGAAATTTTAGAATAAGTTAGATGATGGAGTGAGCTTTCTAAAAAACTATTGCATGTCTAATTTGGAGAAGGGAAGTGATCACAACAAAGGCTGAAGTGAAGAGGAGCTTTGCTGCCTTTGCATTCGCTTGGAAATTTTAGTGCCTACTTCTTTAAGCCATAACTTTTAAACGGTAAGCCATCTATTTGTGAAATTTTAATATGTTTTACAATGGATTATTGGCTTTTTATAGGCTATAAGCACGCTTGATTCGACCTTTGGATGAATTTTTAGTGATTTATTTAGTTTCAGTTTGTTGTATAAGTTGTATTCCTCATATGCGGTTGTATTTTGAGGTATACTTGAATATATACATACTTTGCTTATACCTTTTATACAAGTATATATACTTGTATTCATATCAAGTATTTATATAAGTATTATATATAATATTTGTACAAATATTATACCAAGGATTATATATTATTTTATACAAGTATTATACAAGTATTATTCAAGTATTTATACTTTATATTTATACAAGACTTATACAAGTATAATACAAATATAACTTGAAAGCTTGAAGAAATATTGTGCAAGTATAGAACATACTTGCACGGCTTCCTCTCATGTTCTCTGCTAGTTCTAGTAGCAGCTAGGAATCCGACGTTTTCCCAAGGCGAATTCTCTCTACCCGACAACGTAGCAAAAGAAGGATCAGCTTTTGTTATTTATGCCACACCCATTTCTGATGGTAGAAAGACATTAAGTGGCATTCCAAGCCATTATCTAGATAATCAGGATGTTTTTGAGAAAAAAAGAATGCAGATATTCTTCTGGAGCATCGTCCATATGATTGTTCAATCGACCTCAAAGAAGGAACTCAGCCACCATTTGGACCAATCTATAATTTATCACAAGATGAGTTGGTTGAACTCAAGGTGTATATTGATGAGAATTTGGCCAAGAATTTCATATACAACAGAAGCTCCAATTCTATTTATGAAGAAAAAAGATGGATCATTGCAAATGTGTGTTGATTATCAAGGACTCAACAAGATTACAATCAAGAATAAATATCCATTACCTTTGATATCAAGACTCTTTGACCAATTAAATCAAGATAAGATCTATATAAAAATAGATTTAAGAGGAGCATATAATTTAGTATGCATCAAAGAAAGAGATGAATGGAAAATCACATTTCAAACCAAGTACGAACATTTTGAATATAATGTCATACCTTTTGGACTTACAAATGCACTAGCTGCTTTTCAACATGTCATGAATGATGTTTTTTGTGAATTCTAAGATAATTTTGTCGTTTGCTACCTAGACGATAATTTGATCTATTCTAAGAACGTAGAAGAATATGAAATACATGTTCGTCAAGTATTACAAAAATTTAGAGATGCAAGATTGTATGCCAAGATGAAAAAGTCTGTATTTTACACTACTCAAGTTGATTTCTTAGGATACATCATTTCAAATGATGGTCTCATGATGGATTCTAAGAAAGTCCAGACAATCATGAATTGAATGATTCCAAAGACGATAAGAAATGTGCAATGTTTTTTGGAATTTGCCAATTATTATCGGATCTTCATCAAAGACTTCTTTCAAGTTGCAGCTCCACTTACACGTTTGACTTTTAAAAACAAATTCCAATGGAATCAAGAAGCGGAAGCAGCTTTTGAAGCTTTGAAGACATCGTTTGTTTCTACAGCAATCTTGTATCGTGTTGACTTTTTCAAAGTATTTTTTATGAAAACAGACGCATCAAACTTTATCTTGGATGCGCTTTTGTTACAAATGGGAACAGATGACAAATTTCATCTAGTAGCTTTTCATTCAAGAAAATTCTCAATAGTCGAGATCAATTATGAGATCCATGACAAAGAACATCTTGCAATTGTGGATTTCTTTTAAGAATGGCGTCATTATCTAAAAGGCGCTTCGAATCTAATCACCGTATATATGGATCATAAGAACCTCAAATATTTTATGTCAACATGCATGTTGAATTGTTGTGAAGCTCGTTGGACTATATCTTTGTCAAGATTCAAGTTCATTATCACTTATCGGCCAAGAAAACAACAAGGTTTGTCTAATGCTCTTTCTAGACGTTCTTATTTTACACCAAAAGAAGGAGATGCAACTTTTGAGCAATAAAAAATGGCCCTCTTCAAACCGAAGCAATTTCATCTTCGAGTAATAAAATCAACATTAACTGTTGATTCAACTTTTCTAAAGCAAATTCAGTCAAGTATGTCCTCAGACCCTCTTGTTCATGATATCAAGAATAATTATTTTAAGACTCATGATTCTTCTAAATTCAAGTTCAAAAATAACCTACTATATTTTGAAAGACGCCTATATGTTCCAAAAAAAAAACACGTTTACGTGTTCTTCAAGCACATCATAATTTTCCAATGGCAGGATATTTTTGATACAACAAGACTTTGAAACTTATATCAAGAGATTTTTGGTGGCCTCAAATGTGGAAGGCAGTCAAAGACTTTGTACAATCATGTGATATCTGCTTAAGATCGAAGACTCCTCGTCATCAACCTTTTGGACTTTTTCAGCCATTACCTATTTCAGAACAATGATGGTCTTTTATTTCTATGGATTTCATCATAGATCTTCCAAGCTCAAGATCTTATGACTCTATATTTGTGATAGTAGATCAATTCATCAAGATGGCAAATTTTGTGCTATGCACAAATTCTATCACAGGTGAAAAAACAGTTAAGCTTTTTATTAATAATATCTATCGCTATCATGGATTACCTAAGGATATTATATTGGATAGGAGAACTCAATTTGTATGAAGATTTTAGAAAATCCTTTTCAAGATCTTAAAAGCAGACATAAAATTATCTTTAGCTTTTCATTTTCAAACTGACGGACAAACAGAGCATGTGAACCAAGTCTTGGAGCAGTATTTAAGCTGTACTATCAACTACTAATAAGATGATTGGACAACTCTTCTGCCATTGGCTCAGTTTGCTTATAATAATATGATACATTCTTCTACGCAACAAACATCTTTTTTTACTAATTATGGTTATCACCCACGACTTGATGCTTTTGACTTTTCAAAAGTTGATAATCCAGTGACAGAACATTTGGCAAATCATTTATTAGAGCTACATGCAAAAATAAAGGTGCAATTAAAAGAAGCTAATGAATGACAAAAAATAAATGCACATGCATATCACAAGGAACAACCACAATTCAACGTGGGAGACAAGGTATGGTTATTTCCTTGCAATATCAAGACTACTCATCCTTGTAATAAGTTGGACTATTGTAGGCTTAGACCTTTTCTTATTTCTAAAGAAATCAATCCAATTGTATATGGATTACACCTACCGGAGTCTATAAAGATCCATCTTGTATTCCACGTTGTTGTGGTAGAGAGAATTTGCCTCAAGAAAGCATTGGGCTTCTGGCTGCTATTATTTACTCAATCAAGATCCAAGTATTACAAAACTTCCAAGTTTATATAAAAGATTTCTTCATAGGGCTATTACATCCAATACATAAGCCTTATTTTACAAGACACCTAACATATAACAAAATACTCTAAACCTTCATTCTCCCATAAGAAATGAATTTTTTCCAAACTTCAATAATCCATAACTTTTAATCTAACTGTCTAAATCCACTTCAAACTTATATGAAGTACCAATATATTTTTTAAAACTACAACCACAAGTTTCAACTATTGATTCATTATTGATCTTTAGATATTGCCAAAACCCTAGTAAAAGCTTCAAACCCTTATTTACAAACACCTATGTACTAAATTCTTCATATCTCACAATCTAAAAGTCTAAATGCTATGAAACTTTAACATATAGCTTCTTAGTATATTAATATATCTTTTTAAAAAGTTTCAAACAAAAATTCGTCTAGAAACTCAAGATATAGCAAATCCCATCACTATCTATAAAATCGCCTACTTACTGCCTTGGAATTCGATCTTCTCTCTTTGACTCCTAATATCTCCTTCTTTAGAACTCTAAATATAATAATTCTTCTATATCAAGTGTAGAGCTTAAAATCACCTCTCTAATTGCACCTCCCAATCTCCAAAAGCTTTCATACAACTCTTTCAATCCTCAAAAGAATGATAGTAGATACAATTTATATACCCTAAGTTCAAGCGCCTATTCCTCTCTCATTAAAACTCCAAATCCCTTGATTTTTGCACCAAAATTGTAGCCCAAAAAACAAGCTTTCTAACCCTAGTCTTTGATTTTCAAATGGCCTCCTTGAAGTTGCCAAAATCCTTATTCTTGTTGCAAGCAGCCTCCTCAAAGCCTATTGGGCATGACCATTGACCAATAGGAATGAAGAACTTCACTCCTTGTCTTCATTCATCTTCACTTTGTCTTCATCCTTCCAAATAGGCCTCTTAGTAGTTTAATTCTTCTTCTTTGGATTCCAATTGCTTTTCAAGGCTTTATACTAAATATTTAGGTTCTATATAATTTAAAAGACATAATCAAATTAAATAAAAATCTAAAATAAATTTTCTTATACCAACCCCCTTTAATTTATTTTACTAATCATTCTAACACATATTTAAACTTATAAACATATTATATATTTTGAGCGGATTTTACATATTGTAAGCAATTACAATACGATAACGTATCACTATTCAAGCCATACAAGATAGTGGATATACAAGGAAAAAGACAAATACCACTGCCTCTTATAGAAGTGGACAATGATGAACAATTTGAGGTTGAAGAGATTTTAGATTCAAGGCAGCATCGAAATCGGCTGGAATATCTTGTGCATTGGCATAGATACGATATTAATGAATATACATGGGAGCCATTCAAGAATCTAGCAAATACACTAATAAAAATCAATGCATTTCATTGACGACATCCGTCAAAATTAAGATAAAAAAATCAAGAAAATCTTTGCTATAAAACAAAGCAGGTTCTATAGAAGTTTCATCCTACCTTATATCATTGTTTGTTATTTTCTTAGATTTGTTTGTGCTAAAGAGATGGAGGATCAACAACCAGCAAATTCAGCTCAAGAGCCATTATTTGCTGATTTATTAGACGAGACATTACGACTATTACAACCTTCAAGATGATAGAATAGAGATGAAGATCCTCAAGAACAACATTTCCTTCCTTAGATTGATGGCAAAATACAACGTGTTTGATATCACGACCTTGGAAGAGACTCTCGATGTTTGGTGATACTTTTAGAGGTAGGAACTACTCCTTATGTAGTTTCAAATGTTTTCTTTGAAGGGAGTTATGAAGGCCTCAATAATGATAAAAAAACAAGGTAGTCCTCTTGCCTTGGTATGGGACATTATCGATGGTTGAAAGAACCCATCAACTACCTTTGAAAGGAACCAAGATGAAAATATGTGGCAAATACAATTCGACATTTCCATGACTTCTTCAACATATAATCACCGCTCCTTGTTGAACTTGTCTCTAGAAGGAGAGGATAATATCACGTTGTCATATTACATTTACGTGCAGTGTATAAAAATATTAAAAATCTTGTTTCTATTGTTAATATATGTGTGAGTGCTAGAGGTTATTTTAGAAGATATTATAAGGAGAGGATTTATTATAGCCACTTAGTTAGTGAATTAAGATGGCTATTTGTTTTGTTCCTACCTTATTTATATCCTAGAATAGACTCTTTTGTAATTAGAAGAAAAGTAAAGGTTGTTTTACCTTTCTTGTTGATTTTTGAAGTAGATTGGACCTTGTGAGGGATAAGAAAGAAGAGCATGGGGTGAATAAGGCCCATCCAATAGGATTTGGCTGCCCATGTGGACATCTCATAGTCTAATATGGAAAGAAAGGGAGATATACTCCTCTTGCTAGACCGAGAGGGAAGGCAGTTTTTGAGTGGTGAACTTTGGAGAGAGATAGCTCCAAGGAGATAGAAGTGTTTGTAATGAAAATTGTGGTGTGTTCTTCGAGTTGTGAGGATTCTAGAACCTACTCACTTGCTTGTATTGGAGTTGTGAACAAAAAGTTATGCTTGTTTTAGTAGAGTGAGGTTTGCTGCCACCCGACGAAGAGGGGCAGAAACTTCGAGCTGCCACTGCAAGTTTGATTTCAACTCTTTCTTAGTGAAATTTATAGAGAGTGTGGAAAATTGTGCTAGCTTTCTATCAAGACATCTCTTGTAGCATTTGGAGTTGGAGAGCAAAAGTTGTGAGCTTGAGAGTAGGAAAGGGTTTTCTGCCGCCCGATGAAGAGGGGTAGAAACTTTGTTCAACCACCCAAGTCGGACAGTCTCTTCAATCATTTTGATAATTTAGATGCTTGTAGAAGCTTGTATAAGCTTTCCAAAAAAACAAAAATCAATACATTTGGAGCTTTGATGAAAGTTTTATGAGCCGTGAAGTGTCAAAGAGGGAAAATTGTTGCTAGGGTTTGAAGAGTAGAATCGACTAGCTACAAAATCTGGAGTTTGAGAGGCATGCATGCAAAATTTTAGGGCAAGCTAGATGATGGAGTGAGCTTTCTAAAAAGCTATTGCATGTCTAATTTGGAGAAGGGAAGTGATCACAACAAAGGCTGAAGTGAAGAGGAGCTTTGCTGCCTTTGCATTTGCTTGGAAATTTTAGCGCCTACTTCTTTTAGCCATAACTTTTAAATGGTAAGTCATCTATTTGTGAAATTTTGATATGTTTTACAATGGATTATTGGCTTTCCATAGGCTATAAGCACGCTTGATTCGACCTTTGGATGAATTTTTAGTGATTTATTTAATTTCAGCTTGTTGTATAACTTGTATTCCTCATATGCGGTTGTATTTTGAGGTATACTTGAATACATACATACTTTGCTTATACCTTTTAAACAAGTATATATACTTGTATTTATACAAGTATTCTACAAGTATTATACATAATATTTATATAAATATTTGTATAAGTATTATACCAAGGATTTATACAAGTGTTTATACAAGTATTTGTATAAGTATTATTCAAGTATTTATACTTTATATTTATACAAGACTTGTACAAGTATAATATAAATATAACTTCAAAGCTTGAAGAAATATTGTGCAAGTATAGAACATACTTGCACAGCTTCCTCTCATGTTCCCTACTAGTTCTAGTAGCAGCTAGGAACCCGGCGTTTTCCCAAGGCGAATTCTCTCTACCCGACAACGGACATAAGATTTATTCAAATAATTATTTAAATAATATAGACCAATAAGTAGGTAAAATAAGTTGATTTGATAATATCTGATAGAGAAGCTTCCTAAAAGCTTCATAGATGCGGAATCACCTTTATATATGTCTATAGGTGATTTGTAGGTTAAAAACTTGGTCAACAAGCTAGCCACATGGTGCACATGTTGGTAGCTTGTGGAACAAGTTAGCCATGTGTCACACATATTGGTAGCTTACAGAACAAGTCAAGTACGTGGCGCACATGTGGAAAACTTGTCGTGCAAGTTTGACACGTGTCTTGCAAATTAGACATGTGTATGAGGTCCTATAGAATACTACCACATAGCTCTTAGTTAGATAGTATTTATAGAGGCAAAAGTAAAGCCTTCTTCACTCTTGTCAATTCCTTTTCTGATTCTAGTCTAGTTTCAAGAGTCTTCATGTTTCTAGTCTTTGACAATAGCCATTCCAGTTTTTCTTTGAATATACATACTTTCTTACTCCTATTTTGTGACTTTTCTTTGATATAGTTTTCAATAGATTATACATCTTTTTCTAGTTCATATCCTTGACACGTACTTGGCTTGTTCTATAAGTTACTAAAATGTGTGACACATGGCTAGCTTGTTCTACAAGCTACCAACATGTGCGCCATGTGGCTAACTTGTTGACCAAGTTTTTAACCTACCAATCACCTATAGACATGTATAAAGGTGATTTTGTGTCTATGAAGCTTCTAGAAAGCTTCTCTATCATATATTATCAAATCAATTTATTTTATCTACTTCTCTTGGTTTAAATTAATTAGATAATTATTGGAATAAATCTTATGTCTATGACATCCAATAGCATTCCCCTTTTGAAAATTTTCAGCTATAGAGATTAATTACAAGATCCATGACAAAGAACTATTAGCAATTGTTGATGCTTTTGAAGAGTAGCACCATTTGCTAGAAAGGGGTCAATACAAAATAATAGTATATATCGACCACAAAAATTTGGAGTATTTTATGAATGCTCAAGTTTTGAATCATCGACAAATACAATGGAGCATATCATTATCTCGATTCAATTTTGTCATTACATATCATCCAGAAAAACTTCAAGAGAAATTAGATGCCCTTTTTTAACAATCATATCTTACGCCAAGAATAACAGATATTATATTGGATCAACAAAAATCAATCATATTGAAGTCATCTAATTTGCAGTTGAAGACATTGACGATATCTACCTACACAGATACAACTCTCAAGATGGAAATCCAGAAAGTAATGAAGACAAATCCATTTATAGAGAATATTTGGCAATGTCTAAAAAATATACATGTAGAAGAAACAACAATTTCAAATTTAAAGATGGATTGTTATATTTTAAGGATCTTTTATATGTTCCTTCAGGTCCTACAAGACTTCAAATTTTTCAAGCATGACATGACCTTCTAGCAGTTAGACATTTTAGCTTCAATAAGATCTTGGAATTATTATCAAGAGACTATTGGTGGCCTCAAATATAGAAATTGGTAAAAGAATTCATCGAATCATGCAAAATTTGTGCCCGAGCAAAGATCACAAGACACCAACCATATAGACTTCTTCAATTCCTTCCAGTTCCTAAAAACCCATGGCAATCATTATCTATGGATTTCATTACAAACCTCCCAATTTTGAATAGAAAAGACTCAATTTTTGTAGTGGTAGACTGTCTTACTAAGATGGTATATTTTATCCAATGCGATAAGATTATTTTTGGAGAGGAAACAATCAAGCTTTTTATTGATAATATTTATCAAATACATGGCCTTCCAAATAATATTATTTCAAATCAAGGACCACAATTTGTATCAAATTTTTGGAGAGGACTATTTCAACTTTTGAAAGTCAAGATCAACCTCTCATCTATTTATCATCTTTAGATCGATGGTCAAATAGAACAAGTAAATCAGATCTTGGAACAATATCTTTGTTGCAATATAAATTACTAACAAGATGATTGGACGGATTTTCTACCCTTGGCTGAATTTGTATACAATAACTTTGAACATTCTTTAACAAAACAAACTCCATTCTTCTCAAACTATGGATAGCACCTAATAGCAGATCCATTCCAAATTAAAGATGTGGAAAGCCCTGTTGCAAAAAATCAAGCTATCTACTTAAAAGCCATCCATGAAGAATTAAAATTCCAATTGCAAATGGCTCAAGACCGATGTAAAGACTATGCAGACATTCATCACAAGAACCAATCAAAGTTCAAGGTAGGAGATCATGTCTAGCTACTCCGACGAAATATACAAATGAATCGACCATCACAAAAATTAGACTATCAAAGACTTAGACCTTTTATAATTCTATATCAAATAAATTTAATGAGTTTCCTGTCTTGAACTACCAAGTGGCATGTGTATTCATCCAATCTTTTATGTCTCACTTTTAGAAACCTATTATAAATCAAATATTATTAGAAGAACTCTTCCACCACCAACCCTAATTGAAATCAATCAAGAACTTGAATATGAAGTGGATGAAATATTGGATTTGCATGTAAGATATGGATGATTGGAATATTTCATCCATTAGAAGGACTAAGGAATTAGAAAAAGAATATAGAAACCTTCAGATAATTTCAAGAATGTAGCTAAAAAAGTTTATAAAATCCATCAATAATATCTTAAAAAACCTAGATTCAATTGCCATTGAAGATTTTGTAAACAACAACACCTCTTGGCTTCTAAATGACACTTTCTATCAATAATAGAAGACCAATATAAAAAGAGGAGAGCCACGCCAAGACCTACACTTGTATTTTTTTTAAGATTGAATAGATCATGCTAGAAATCTATTATTTATCATATCAAATCTTCATATTTCAAGAAGATTGCAAGAAAAAGAGTCAGAAGACTTTTTTGCCATACAAGTAGTTGCGAAACCATTGCAACTTTCACAAGCTGTTGGATTTGAAGAACATGGACAAGGCAGAGAGGAAATATTCCAGCGTCAAGTAAGGCCACATTTGGAGTCTTTAGGAATACAGCCTCATCACAAAAATCTCAATTCAAATGTCCGAGCTTTGATAATACTCCTTGAAGTTAGAAGGGTGACTCCAACTAGACCAAAAATTATGTTTGAAGGATGTTTTGAAGGTCACAACAAAGAAAAAAAATTTAGATGGGATGTTGATTTAATAGAAGTTATATTTAGAAGTCATCGATGCCATCTCAAGGGTTCTATTAAACTCATAACCAATGAACATAAGACGAAATATGTTACTTTACTATTCCAACAAATTTTAAATTTCTTATGTATGTGATTTGATCATCAAATAGCTTCGGCTCCTTGTAAAACTTCTTGCTAAAAGAAGAGGTGATGTCACAGACATATTTTAAGTTATCACTTTTTAAAACTTTCCGTAGTCTTCTAGACTCTTCCATAGCTTTCTAGAACCTTTTAAAACCTTCTAGAACCTTCTTTAATCTTCTAAGAATCTTTTATAGTCTATGATAATCCTTTAGAATCTTCTAAAATCTTCCAGAACCTTCCATAGACTTTTAGAATCTTCCAAAATCTTCCTCAAGCTTCTAAAATTTTCTAAGATATTCTTAGAAGGTCTAATAAGACATAGGCCTTGTAGTATAAATGAGAAGCAAGACCAAGGAGTATCTCACTCTTGCCAATACAAGTATTGGAGCAATCCAAACTATTGTTTTATTCTTGATATCAATCTAGTCTCTTGTTCTGGATCCAATTCTTCTTATTGTCCATTTAATTCTTTGTTCTTGATATTATTCTAGTTCTGATATCTTTTCTTTATTTCTTTGCTAATCTGCTATCTTGCATCCATGACAAATATAAGGAAAAGATTAAGTTGACCTATTTAAATCCTAAATTGACTCAAAAGCTTTTGTCAAGCTCCTTCTTCTTTGAAATAAGAGCATAAATCAAGCCCAGCATAATGTATGGTATAAAATATTTGTAGAATAGTCTTAGAAGTCTCAAATGAAGAATTCCAATGCACTAAAAAAAAATTCAATAGTCCCATGAATGAATATTCTTAGCAACTTTTGTGAGCAAGAAAAGTATTGAGGTTGGAATTGAAGGTTGCAACTATTAAACTTACAACGAGATATATAGGACCAACATGAGCAATCAAATTTTGCTTCATGACTTTTCTATTGCAAAATTTGTAGCTTGGACAAATGATCTAAAAATCAACTATTTTAATCTATGTCTTTATTTTGAAGAAGGAAAAATTTAACAAAATATTTTAGGTTGATTTAAGATTTAAGTAGATCAATTTAAAAAAAATTTAATATAATGAGTCTATACTTTTTAATAGATATATATATATATATATATACATATAATTTTATTTTTTATTTTTTATTTAATTAAAAATAAATATTTTATTATTTTTTAAAAATTTAAATATAGTTCTGAGATATTAAAATTATTCTATATTTTGGCACAAGTCATTTTTAATTTTCTTATTTAATTTTATTTTCTTTCTTTAGCTAATTTAGATTTTTTTTATTAAAATTCTTAAATGGATTTATATTTTTTTATAATTTATTGAAATTATATTCTATTATTTTTAATTAAGCTATACTAATCAATTTGCTTAATTGATTTATTGGCTTATATTATGCCTCAAATAATTGATAGCACACATATTTCTATTTTAAAAATCAAAGATTTTAAAAGAATATATGTATAGAGAGAGAGAAAAAGAGATAAAAAGAGAGACAAATTTTTTAGTCTAAAATCAATATTTTTCTTCAAAATTAATATATTTACCAAGATATGACTTTTCAAAGATCATCTTTTTGCTACCACATTATTTTTTCTTTTTTTACTTTAACACTCCATTGCACTACTTTTAATATTTATTTTGATTTTAAAACTTTTTATACTACTAATATCTTATATTAGATATTTAAATCTGAATATATTATCTTAAATAAAATCTAATTATACTTATAAAATTAAAAAAATTAAAAATATATATATATATATATATATATATATATATATATTCAAAAATTAAAATCTATAAATTTTGTACTTGTCTTTATTTTAACAATCAATTTCAACACTCTTAAATTTTTTAAGTACTTAAAAACACTTAAAAGGCATTTCAAATCAAGTTAAATCACTACCAATACCAAACCTTTATAATTTCTATTCTATTCTTTAAACTCTTTTATATTGTATTTGTTTGGTTTAACAAAAATCTACTAATAGTGAATTATATAAAAAGCCTCTATATAACCACTCTATTTAATTCTATTTTATTCTTTTTAACCAAGTTTTTTTAATTACCAATCTAATAACTAGGTAATAATTAATACAACTTGTATATGAATTAAACTTAGTTAAGTTTTTAATTTGATAAAATATTTAAAATAATATATATAAATATAATCTTTGGACAACCTATATTATAACACTATATAGTTCAAAATATTATAATATAGAATATTAATTTCTTAAATCTTGATATAAATTATATTATAAAGCCATATTTATCTTGTCAATTTTTATTTTTTTAAATTATTATAAAGCTCTAATTACTATGTTTAATTATAAAAATAATATACTATTATTTCTTCTTTAAATAGTTTATTTCTATTAATATATTAGTATATTTAGTAATTATTAGAACTTTTTGGTCTTTAATTTTATGTGTAATTGTCAAATAATATTTACAAGTGTTAAATAAAAAATTATAAAATCTTGGAATGATTTTTTTTACATAGTTAATAATTCAAAAAATATATATTTTTTAATTAATTTCTAAAAAATATCTTTAGATTTTTTTAAAGTAATAACTATCTTTTTATATTTTATTACAATGATATTTATTATTCTTTTTTAACTACTTTGAATTTTATAGAATATTTTTAAAATTAATCCACATGATAATTATAGTTTTATATAGTATTTAAGTAGTTAAAAAAGATACAAAGTCTAAAAAATATTTTTGCATAATATATATTTTTATTAATTCTTAATAGGATTTAGAAATATATAATAATTTTGATTTTTTACATACTATAAATTTAATAATAAAAAAAATTTAAAATAATTTTTTAGTTTTAATATTTTATTAAATTATTTTAGAATTCAAAAATAAATATTCTAAATTGATATTAGAATATTTATTTCTTATAAATATAGCAATTATTTAAAAAAATTACTTCACTATTTTATTATTAAATTTAATAATAAAATTTTGGATTTTGAGTGATGAATTTCTAAAGCCATAAAACTAATTACTCTAAAAGCTTATCTTATAATTATTTTTTTGAAAAAATGAATGTTTTATATATATCAAGTTTCTATCTTTACTATGTAAAAATACTTGCTAAATTATCAATTCTTATTTTTCTTCCCTTCTAATATTTTTTCTTGATCTCTTTCTTTATTCTTTTTTTTTTTTTTTTTTTTTTTTCTTTGCTTTTGTTTTCTCTCACTTTTGATGTATAGATCTACTGATTTAAATCTAGCACTATATGAATCTACAACCAAAACCATAAACCTCCAACTTTGTTATTCTAATCTTAATGTAAATCATATATTGTCTTAATTTCTTGGTTTTTGGAAGGTAATGCTACTAAAATAAAAGCAATTCAGTTATTAAAATGTATATCTATATGCATATTTGTAGCTTCTTAAAATGCAATAAAATATTGGTCAACACCTTTCTTATATCTTAGTCTTGGTTCAAGGCTTTATAATTTGTTTTTTGTAATTGACAATAAATATTCTAATTTCTATTCTATCTCATATATATTTCTTCTTTATTTATTTTTTCTATTTCAATGACAGAAGAATATATTGTCTTCTCAAAGTTTTGTTTAGATTCATGCCTTTAATAATGGCAATAAATATTAAATTAAATTTTAATATTAGATTTTAAAGGTTCTTTTAATTAATTTTTTTTTTAATAATTTGTATTAAAGATTTATTCTGAAGAAACAATCAATAGAGCATTGAATTTAAGGTGATCCAAAAAGATTGTAATCTAATTGGAATAATTTAAAAGGATTAGATCTTAACATTTGTAAGGAATTTGGCTATGAGATTGTTTTACAATTTATTTATTTATTTATTTATTTATTTATAAAATTTGAAGATTTTATTATTCTGACAACTTTCTTATACTTGAAAAAATAACTATTGGTGAATTATTAGAAAAGTCTAGCAAATTAGGCTAAAAACATTATTTACTACAAACAATCTATATCTATAATGACTATATAAAAATTAATATATGAAGATTTGAATAATTTTATGAAATATAAAAATAGACTCATTTGATTTTTTAGAATTTTTTTTTACATTGAGTAATGCAAAATGTAAAAACATAGTTACAATGAAAGTATCAGATACATGTGTTTGGATTGTGAGTGGTGAATTTAGAAGGGACAAATATTGAAAGAGATGAAGAAGAGTTAGCTAACTTATACATTGGCACAAAGATCCACACCAACGAAAAGCTCTATTTCTTTTGTACACACAACAATCTTCTTGACAATAATTTTGGGGCCCTAAGTAGTGGATTTAGCATACATAATATCAGAGTGATTTGAATGATTGACCTAAGATTGGTAGTTATGGTCTGAAGACTTTGAAGCATGGATGAGGTCAAAAGAGCATCAAGTTACATTGAATTGATTCTATCTGTACAGGGCAGTAGGAGATGTGCTGGCCATGTGAAACAAAAAGAAAAAAAAGAAAAAAAAAAAAGAAAAAGAACTGTACTTATATGAATTGTTTTACATGTAGTTATCCTGGTTGGGAAATGGGAAACCCAAATTGTCGGCACCTCTACACACCATGATTCTGGCCCACTTTTGTTGGCTCAACATCAACAAGGGAGGGGTCAAGACTCCAACAAAGAGACATTCCTCTTGTACAGCTATACCCACTTATGACTGGAAAAATGTAGGGTGTGCTATCAACAGCACTATATTATTACCACATTTAGCAATAACATAATATACATTGGCGGGGTTTCTCATGCAGTTGGAGAAAACCATATGTGATGTATGGTTAACTTCTGGGTCCCAGATGACTTGATATCCACGCCTCAAAAAGAAAGCATAGGGTACAGGAGAAAAAGTCTGTCCTCTCCAACTTTTTCTGGCGTTTTGTTTGACCACCCATGAGTCCATTATGTTCCACATTTTCTAGTTTCAGTAGTGTTTTTTTATTTTATTTTATTTTGCTCTAGCAGTCCTGCTATCTGTTATATACAACATAGTAGGGCTGCATGTGCTTGAACTTGTGTTCACAATATTACATCTGTGTGCAGAAAATCTGATCTCAGTCAGAAGATGTCAACCCTGGAGTCTACAAATCACAATGCATGCAATGCTTGGATAATATTCAAGTATCTCAGGATCTGAAGCATAACATCTGTCAGTTCCACAAATAATGTTAATATAGGTACTGGAAGAATGTAGTCTGGTCCCACATTGCATAGTTCTCTTATAAGGAGTTATCTCATCACCCAATCATGGTTGCTATTATTCATTCTGGAGAACAAGGAAGCTCAAGTCACTTATCAAGTGATTTTGACTTCCATTATTTAGTTCAGCAGGTGCTTCTGTATTAGAATATAGGAACCCTCTCTTAGAAGTTTGTGTAGGCCACCTGTGAAAAGTATGTCTGCAGTGTATCCTAGACAGGGAACAACATAAAGCATAGTAGTTTTCAGTTGTCTAAGGGTACATAATTTGTAGGAGTTGGAATTAAAAAGTTGTGAACTTGTTGAAGACAGGAATGAATGAAAATACACATCTTAGAAGCTCTTAAAAAAATAAAATAAAATATGTACTCACCTCTATCTGACATGTACCTGTTACAACTGTTCTTAGTTCATTCCTATACAGAGTTATATTCTTTATTTCTTGAAATGAAATTAGCAAAGAAATAATTGAAAGTAAAAAATATAAACCTCCCAGAATGGGTACCCACAAAAAAAAAAAAAAAAAAAAAAAAATCCAATGCAAATCAAGGCTTGTTTTATTATCAAAGTAAGTTAAGACATAATTACCAAAAATAATCAATTTTCAAACAATTGTTGAGACTTAAACCTTCAAGCACAATATACATAACACATGTATATTCTAGATGTAACATATACATTAAGATGGGCAAAATGGACAAAATATGATGCCTGAAGGGCCAAAAAATAAAAGGTGCAGAAATATATTATTACTATGTATGTGTAACTTTTATGGTGAATAAGATTTTTGAAAATGATAAATCTAGGAAAATTTACATTTATTGATTTAGACTTCATTGTTTAAGTTGCACCACTTAAATTGCATAAAGTTTTTGCAGCCAAAATCCTATTTTCTTAATTACAAACAACAATGCTTCTGGACAGCACCACATTATTGCAAGAGTGAAAACAAGGGGTCACATTTTTCAGACTTGTGCAGATGCAGTGCACAAGATGGATTTTGTTTCTCACTTCCCAAAGAAAATGAGTTCACTGTTTCAAGCAGAAAACTTGCCAATGTGTGAAGTTGTCAACATTCCAGACAGGCCAGAACCACAGAATTTCTAAGAGTAGACTGTTTGTGATGGTTGAAGGGAATCAGAGTGCAGGCCTTACAGTAAACAAACATTTTCTCAAAAATGGAAACTAAAATAAATAAATAAATAAAAGTCACAGAACAAAATCAAATCCTTGGCCTTGCAAAACCTGAAACTCAACACTGGAGGTAAGGGAAGAAAGACAGAAAGAGAGGAATAATAATAAGAATTAAAAACTTGGATTTAATAAGTTAATTAAAAATCGAAATCAATGTTGTGATATGTTGTGATATCAGATGATGTGTACACAAACCTCAAACTCTGTGTCCAGTGTGGGGAACAAGTTGAGAACCTGGTGAGATTTGGGTATTAACTTCACCAGATGTGAGTATCTGAAAGGGAATAGTGTACTTGGCTGTGATGGTGAGCTGGACCTGAAGCTCCATTGGAGAGAAGAGATAGTAACAAAGATGAGTGGATTGAATTAATATTTGCACCAATTCCCTGCTTGTGAGTCAACTCCCACTTGAACTTTGTTTCTTTTCTTTTGTACCTTTCACTAGCATCACACCCAATGTTACTCTTACTGTGGTTTGCTACAAGTCATATTCTTAAGAATGCCATTCTTAAATATCAATATCTTATCAGCTTTACATTCAAATAATACCTAGGTTTTCTTAAGAGGATTTTAATAGATGATTTTAATGTCTATAAAAATGTTATTGGCTCAAAACTCTATTGTGTCACCTTTTCTAAAATGTTAAAAATGTTATTGGCTCAAAAGTGACAAATTCTTTTTCTGCAGTTATTTATTTATGGAAAAGGTGGGATTTTTTTATTTTATTTTTATTTTTTTCTAATACAAAGCAAACAAAAAATAAAATAATAGCACTTGCCATGATATCCACAATCCATTATCATCAACACTATGTGTTATTATTATTATTATTATTTAATGTCAACAACATGGCCTAGATCCACTTGCTTAATCAATATCAAGTATATAAAAATATTAGAAAATGCTTTTTGTTTTTTGTTTTTTTGTTACATTTTATGATAGTTTAGAAACTTGATAAGTAGCATGATGTGGCAGATACACTTTTTCAAAATCTTGCCATAAATAAAAGATATTTTTTGAATATTTTCTTTATTTATTTTTGTTTTAGTGGATAATAATGATAAATGATTTTATAATGGTGTTTTTTTTAAAAGTAAAATTTATAATTTTTTATTTTAGTTTAGTATGATGAAAAAATAAAAAAGATTGGTTTAATTTTTTTTTAAAATGAACACGATATTAAATTTAAAATATTAATATTTATAAATAAAAATATATAAAAGAAAATATATTATTAAATTAAAAGTTATTCTAATTTCATACTTTTCACTTTGGCTATTCTTCTTATTATAAACTTTTCACTTTTAAAAATTAAATCAGCTCAAGTAATTCTAACTTAAAATAATGTGGTTATATCAAAGTTATTTTGTTTCTATTCAAATATATGTTTTATAAACTTATTATTAGACTGTGATATTTAAAATCTATTTAGAAATTAAAAAATTAAAAAAATTACAATAAGTAGCAAAATTTAAACCTATAAAAATTTATAATTTATTTATTTCTTGATTTATTTTGTGTGTGTATATATATATATATATATATATACATGTACATCAAAAAGTTTAAAAATTCTATAAAAAAATTAATTTAGATAGCAAGATTGAGATAATGTCATATATAAGTTTTATTTTTTAAATTAGATTATTTTCTTTTGTGGTGTTGAAGTAGAAGATATTGAAATATTTTAAAAAATTATTAAAAAATGTGATATCTTTTTTATTACTAAATTTTTATAATTTCTTAAAATTATTATTTTTACCATATTAGTAGAAATTCTAAATAAAATATTGTAATTTTGTTACAAAGATGCAAGTGTCCTAAACTTGTGTATATATTTTACATTGATTATTGCTTTGACCAATCTTTCTAAAAAAAAATTTGTCCATTAAATCTTGTTTTTATAGTATATGATTATGTATTAGATGGTTTTGAGGTAATATATGAGGTTATAAATGATACATCATTTATATAACTTTTTTGGTGTAAATTAGAATATCAGTAGGAAATTCTTTATGTTCTATTAATTTTATTAAAAGTTGGATTAGTATTATTAATAACCAAAATAAAATTATGGTAGAAAAAGATATAGATTTTTAGTTTAGATAAATCTTTTTAATGTAAATATATTTTATTAAAGTTTTAATAAACACAAATACTTGAGTAGTAGTTTGATGTTCTTTTAGTTTTAGAGACTAGTAGGACTAAATTGTTTGAAGATTGATATTATTTTTAAAATTACATATTAGAAATAGAAGCTATTTTGAGATTATTTTTTTCTTCAATTATGTGCTATATGGCATAAAATATTAGTATTTAGTTTAGACTTTCAATATTTAGAAGAATTAATTTTAGACAATTGAATATTTTAAAAAATATTGATATAAAAATTTGATAGAACTACATATCTATTAATTACATTAAAAATATAGTATATATCATGTTAGTGCAAATTTTTATCTTATTAATAATACTAACATAAGGATCAACAAGATTAGAAATCTCATAAACATAATAAATTATGCATAAAAATTATTTGAAGAATTTATCATAGATAACTAGAAGTATTAATCTAGTATATTAATCTATAAAGAGTTTTTTGATTCTTCTTCTTCTTATATAAAAAACAATTGAAGTTTAAAATACCAATTTTTGATCATTCAAAATCTAAGAATTATAAAATAAAGATAATAACTGATTTAATTATACAAAGAAGATATAAAAGTCATTTTTATTATAAAAAATAATTATAAGTTTTCTAAAACTAGTAATTAATGCTATATTTTATATTTAAATTATATTTTAAATAAATTATCCATTATTTATTATTATTTAGAAGTTGTAAAATTAAAAATATCTTTTTACAATGCATATAAATATCATCTTAAATAATAAAATAAATATCTTTATATAATTAGGATTACTAATTATTAATTTATAAATATTTTTATTTTAAAAAATATATATAAACTCCAGATTATTAGAGTTGGTTGGATTTTCTTATTTAATTAAATTTTAGATTTTATTTTATTCCGAAATTCATATTTGACCAAAAATATTGTAATAATATAAAATAAATATAATAGATTTTAGAAGAAATAGGAAATACTTGTAAATTACTTTAATATCCTTCAATTATAATTAATTAAATAGAATATTATGATTAGTATTTATGTCTTTCTTTTATTCTATTCTAAAAGTGATCTTAAAAAGTTATTATGTATTATTTTTATAAGATATTTAATTAAATGATTAAATAAATTAAATAATTAAATGATTCAATAAATAATTAAATAATTAAATGATTCAATAAATAATTAAATTAATTAAATGATTTAATTGAATCATTTATTATTTTTAAATTTTATGGTATAAAAAAAGACTTAGATAGTAGAAGAGAGATAATTTTTATCTAGTAATAACATTAATATCATATCCACTATCTAATATTATTCTTCATATAGTCATGTTATCTACTTGGATATTTAATATAAAAAAAATAGTATTTAAAAGATATAGAATTTCATTGCCTTTGATTTGTATACAAATATATTACTTGGCATCATTCTTATATCTATATATACTAGCAAAAAAGAAGATTATGTAAAAAAATTATAAAATATAAAACATATTAAAAATATATTTAAATTACAAAAATACTTTACATACTTTATAAACTTTGACTATATATATATATATATATATATATATACATATATCTTTTGCTTCTAATACTTAGTCAATTTTTTTCTAAATTAATAAAAGCCATTACAAGCACTATTGGAATTCAAATAAGTTAGTTGTTATTCTTATTTTTAAAAATAAAATAAAATAATTTAAATATTTTTAATAATTTATCTATTTATAATTGGTCTAATTATATCTATTATATTATTTTTTAAAATTTTATTTATTTAAAAATCTAATAAATAATTTATTAATTTTAGTACCTACTTTTAGCCATCTTCAAAAGAAGTCATGGCCTTGGTCTTATTAGCACAAAACAATAATTTTTTAGAAATATCCTTTATGAACCTATGATGTAGATGGTGCACATTGATGAAGTAGAGCAGTTTCTACCCTACAAAAAAGAAAATGGATTGCCAGTCAAGTAATACCTATTGTATTACATAAAAACCAATTCAATAAGATGAACCTATCTAAATACATTTACATGAAGGTTGACTCACAACAACATCTATTAAAATATTATTAAAGAAATGAACAAACCTTTCTAATGAGAGTATAATATTTAGAGAGCTTTATAATTAATCAGTGTGACATTCTTGAAAAATGTATTTAAAAAGTGAATGCATAAGATATAAAAGATATTAGTAAAAATTCAGTCACAGTAAAATTCATTTGTAATGAAATATGATGTAGATAAAACATAATATCAAGATAACCAATTATAATTTTAGCAAGAGTTTTTAGTTTGTAATCACAAAATTTAAATTCTGATGCTTATAGAAAGAAATATAAAAAACCTTACAATACAGATTCGTCATTATTTACATGAGCATTTTTATTTTATTTTAACATTTATGATTAACTAAAACCATATATATTTATATATATATAGGATGGAAGAAATATTTTTGAATAAATATTAAAATTCAACAAATGTAGTAATCAATGACAATTATAATTATAATTTTGTTCTCAAGAATTTGTGTTAAATAAAATATTTTGTAAAAATGGTTGTGTAATGAACAATAAAAATAGAATTAGTAATAAAACCCTAAAACCATTAAGGAATTGATGCACAAGAAAACAAAACTGCAAAATCACATGTATGCAAAATCAACATGACTTGCATCCAATTAAACTTACATCCATGCGGTTGGTGATTCAAACCTTAGATATAAAACTTGTAACCTTATCTAATGGATTTTAAAATAGAAAAAATGACTATAAGATGTTATAGAAAACAAAATTTAAAAAAGAAAAAAAAGAAAAAAAGAAAAAAAGAAGAAGCTAAATCAACCCTGCAGCAAACCACAAGAGAGCATGGAGGGGATAAAAGAAGGCTCCCTCCACTTTGCAAAGTCCCAAAGATGGACTAAAACTGGGACTAATTTGCAAAGGAACTCCAACAATTTGCAAAGGCAGTTTGCGGTCCATTCCAGAGGCTGAAATCCAGTACCATACCTGCTCACAACCATGATCTGACCAGTGCCACAAAGAGCCGAGCAGTGAGCTCAGGCCTGCACATCACAAGCAGGATGAGAGAGCAAAGTGAGGAAAAAGAAGAAGAAGCAGAAGATGCAGAAGAAGCTCAAACCGGGACAAAAGACTTGACTTGACAGAAGCATTGACATGAATATGAAGGAAGGATGCAACTGTTGCAACGACGATGTTGCAACGAACATGAGGGAGCAATTGTGTTGAAGCAGGGATGGTGGGGGATATTGCAGGAGAGTGGTGCTGGTGGAATCACAGGCACAGTCCACTTTGCAGTTGCCTTGCTGAAGTGGGTCAAGCCCCCAACATGGCGCATCGCCTTGAAACGTATAAAAAAACCGCAAAAAGGCGTCACTGAAAGTTCGCCGGTAACCACTGATGCACACTCGGGAACTGTTCCCCTGGGAGTGCCGCCCATCTCGGGCTTAAGCTGCATTGATGCGAATATTGAATGCCTCCGGAGGGATTTATTGCATTAATCTCGACTGCTCTTATCATGGTGCATGTCAGCTCTGCCGTGGTGAGGAGATTATAAGAGGGAGCTCGGAATTTGAGGGTGGAAGAAGAACCATCAGCAGCAGCAGAGTGAGAGAGAGAGAGAGTGAGTTGCAGTTTCTTTTCGCCGACGCCTTTCCCCTTTCGTGTCATGTTTCTAGTCTTGCAAGGGGAGGCTTCGTAGCTTTTTCAGGGGCTGGAGTAGTCTCTTACTCCCCCAGCGGTGTTCCACTTTACCGTGCGTGGAGGATTTGAGGTATTGAAACCTTTGAACTCTGGTTATGGTTGTGGAATAGAATTTGGGGATGATGAGTTGTCACGCCGTGCCTTTTGTCTCGTTCTGTGATGAAAGTTGGAAGCTGGTTTAAATTTGTACTGTTACCTTCATATCTTCTTCGTTGATGGTTTAGAATTTCGAATTGCGTTCTGCTGTGATATCATGCATAGAGCCTACCTAGAGCGTGTCCCCTGTACGTAAGTGAAGTGTTTTGTGAGAGAGATTTGTTCCTGTTGGTGTAGCATGCGGTTACGTGGTGGAGAGGTTGCTGAAGAAGGTTGTATCATTCGATACTCGTTCACTCGTTGTAGTCTTGTGATGAGAATTCAAAGAAAGCAGTGAAGGTCGGGATGACGGTAGGGTCAATGGGAAAGCAAGGAGCCGACAACGAGAGCTTGTGCCTGCCTCTTCTTGCCAAGGAACGGATGATTTCCAAACGGTTCAAACGGATTTGTGTGTTCTGCGGCAGCAGCAGTGGCAAGAAAGATATCTTCAGCAACGTCGCTCTCAGCTTGGGACGCGAACTGGTATTGCATCTATCCCCCTCCTCAACTCACCTAGAAATTCAGTCACGATGCAAAAGGACCCAATGCTAAATAAACGTAACTGTTTGCTCACTCTTTAGCAACGTCTGCGGGTTTAAAGAATTTGGCAATTGGGTGCGTAGCTTCATTTAGGTGTCTTGATGATTTACAGGTGAGCAGAAAAGTGGATTTAGTGTATGGAGGAGGGAGCATCGGGCTGATGGGTCAAGTTGCTCAAACTGTTCACGGGGGAGGCGGCCATGTTATAGGGTATAGCCCCCCAATCTTCGCAGAAATTGTATCTCCCATGCACGTTAGTAGAATAACAACTTCTTCACATGTTTGAATTGCATTTTAGGAGTAGATGTACTGCCTTTCATACGAAGGACCTGTACGCCAGTTCACGGAGGTGTTTGGATTGCTGGTGCTTTCTTGCTA